>OU342949.1:23303677-23766460 GCA_910592335.1 Adalia bipunctata
GTTTTTTTCATAACATAGAAACCGATCGCGTATCGGTCGCGTAGCGGCATCGTAGCTTTGGTGTGAACGACCCATTTTACTGATCGCCGCGACTCAAATCTCGTCGCGGTCGCGTAGCGGTAGCGTCGTACCGGTCTACGAGCTGCCTTAATCCACGACTTTAGTCATATATCTACTAATACCATTATGGATTATAGGTACCCCTGCTTTTCACAGTCACAATATGAAGCCAAATCTTTGGTAAGGCTTGAGTTGTATGCTTGCGTCAACTGGAAATTCAAAAATTGCGAGAAATTTGGAGGTTATGATTAATCTGAAAGACAACAAGAAAATAGATATCGAGGATGAAAATAGGTCACTTAAATATTTTCAGTTCAATTCTGAAGAATGATATTCAGGACTTGAAGAAAACGAAATAAAGCAATTGAAACATTTCACATCAAATTGTGAGGTAACGATCGAAACTAATTCGCATGAAGTTAAGAATGACATTTATAAATACTCCATTCACTTTTATAAAGTATACCGGTTGACCGGTTGGCCGGTTGACACATTTCACCGCGCATATTTTGAAAATGTTAGGTTTCAGTTATTCTTCTGTCAGTTGAACAAGCAACGTTGCCGTTTCTACATATATGTCGTAGTAATTAGGTATTTAACAAAATGTTCATTTATAATGAATTTAAGAAAATGATCAGGGTTACTTTTAGAATGCGCTGATTTGAATTCTGAATAGCACTTCCTGATACTTTGCCTCTGCTTTTTCGAAACTAACGTCGGCAAAGTTTCCGAAATTTATTCACTGACGTAATGTCATTCACAAGTGCCAACCTGCGATTTTTGCAGGTGAAAAACTTGATAAACCTAAAACTTGGTCAACCGCGATACTTTATAAAAGTGAATGGAGTATACGTTTCACGACATAATACGATGTGTCAGAGAGAGATAGAATTAAAAAAATATTTTTATTCTCAATATTGCCGCACAAGCGCAGATCTGGATTGTTACCAAAGCCCAGCTTCAGTTTAGATTGGCTCATTCCCCATATAGGAAATTATTAGATATATGGTTTTAATTGACCCAATCGTAGTAGCAGACTGGAACCAGTTTTCAAAAAATTTGGTTGCATCTCTCTGAAGACATCGTTTTTTATTATCATTCATCGTGGCGAAATTTTCGAAATGAGAAGGGAATATTCCACCGAAAATGAATTCCGGCACTGCAGAAAGTCCAGCATAAAAGGGCCGATTGGCGATTCATAATTTATACTGCGATCAATTAAAACACCGTCTATATCACGATACCGCGGGCACCACCTACTTCGGCCTGTCAGATGCAAAAACAACTGACAATTTAAAGTGTGCGGTCCTGATTTCGAGTTCGTTCATCAATTCACAATTTGTTCAATAGAACATCGAAGCCATGTTAACGAATTTCTGTTCGTCAAAAATAATTGAATGTTCATATATAATGGGAAACTTCATACGCAGATCTGCGTTCAAATAATGCGCATAAATTTGCGGCGCTTAATAGGTTATGTCGCGGCGATGGAATGGAAATAATGATGAAATTCAGATTTTCTTCGTTTATTAAATGGAACATCATGGTGTTTCCAGCAATTTCGAACACAATGCAGTAATCCTGCTTCAATACGATCGATGTGGATTTTAGGGATGACTGAAAGGCCGGTTCTCTTTTTCAGTTGTACATAAATGACATTGAACATATATTTATTGGTATATGTCAATAATTTTATTTTTCACTTCTAATTTATCTGTGCATTTCATCTTAAAAAAGGTTGCTATAAATACACTCATAACGCCCTTGGGCATTTTCAGGGGGTGTTGTGGATCATAACGCCCACTCGTTGTGCGAGAAGTAAAAACTAGAATGAAATTATTCATTTCGCAGAATGTTGATTCTAGTAGAAGCGACAACTCAACAAACAACAACAACAAAGTCTTACTAAATTAAAATATAAAGTGTAGTTTTCGAAATCTCAGAAGCGAAAACTTGACTACAAGTACTTTGTTTTTTCATAAGAATTCGTAACCGAATATTCAATCATTGTTGGTACTTTGTTTTAAGAGAAAATGATCTTTAACCTTCCGCCTCAGATGCACACTTCCATCTCCGAAGATTCATACGATGCACCGGCCTCTGTTAAAAGAATGGCCAAGGTCTGTCTCAAAAAAAGTCCTATAATATTCATTCGCATTATCCAAGTTCAAGTATTTGGCAATCATCGAAGGCCTAGTTCCTCAAGTATTTTTGCCAACAGTTTGGACGGTGCAACGACCGTTTCGGAACATGAGGAAAAATCTGAGATTCTTCACTCCACTGGTTCTGAAAGATATACTAATAATCTTGGCTTTCTCTCGCCTAAGTGCTGAGAGTAGACCATTTTGTTCGCATTCATCTACTGTTTTTTCAAACTCAACAGCAAGTTGTTCCCAAGCATCATGCTTGGCATCTGTGGCGGCATTGGAACTGTCCAACTTTCTGCAGCTCCCAGTATTAGCCAATCTAACGTTTTCAGAATTTTACGTAAACACAAGTTCCTGAGAACGTTTGATTGGCTTATACCGGAAGCTGCAGAAAGTTGTCGTACAGATTGCGCCACAGCTGCTCCTTCATCATTCACAATTTCAATGGGTGAATGAATTAAAAAAGGACACCCTTTTTTAATTCATTACTGAACCCGTCCCAACATATTTTGAAATAAATGCCATTACGTACTTATACAGGGTGTAACAGCCGAATGGAATAAATTCGATAACGAATAAATGAGGGCGTGTTGGAAAAAATGCTCGGACACGTCGATTTGTAATTTTAAATGCGCATATTCTTCAAGAAAATAAAATCATATAGGGTATTCCATGCGACGGTGGCCAATACCATCATTCTTTTTTCAAATGCAACCCCCTGTATATTATTTATTTTTTGAATTCTTCAGAGAATTCTAGACACAATTCATGCACAATGTCATATACCTATCTTCAACTTTTCGGAAATATTGAGTGTTTTCAGATTTTTTACAAAAAATAACATTTCAAATGAAAATTATTTCATTACACAAATTCGATACATTACACTCAATACTTATTTCCCATTTACCTCTTGATATGAAGAAAGTGAGCAAAAACCACTACTGAGAAGAAATAAAAAAAAACAAAAACAGATTTGTTTATTCTCATAGTCTTAGTAACACGTGTTCACGCCAAGTGAACGGTTCAAATTAATTATTCCGAATTTTCAAAATTCTTATTCCTCCATATTGGGGAATTCCCATATGGAGTTTTCATTGTTTAGGTGCGAAAAGAACCCGCGTCAGCTGTGGAGTGCAGCATACGTCGCATATTTGTTTCATTTCCATATAATTCAATTCAGTTAACTGATTGACTTGATCGTGAATAATTCTGCTTCCGATAATTGTTAACTCTGTTTCCTTTCGTGAATTCGGAAAATTTCAGTTTTTTCCTGTGATTCGCAGTTTGTAGTGATTTCGAGTCAATCGAATTACATTCATTCACAACTTTCATTATTTGTACGAATTATTTCAAACAAAAAGACTGTTACCAGTGGTGTGGCTATTTTATAATACCACAAGGATAAGTGTACACAATTTGACATTTTTAGCAACGGATTTTCACGTTAGCTTCATTTCATATTCGTTTGTCGAGCTCGAGCAATCTTAATATTGGAATAGGAGTCATCGACAGGATCCTGTTGACTGTTTTGCTGATATATAGGTAAGACTGTTATTTTGAGTACATTTGTCCTTTCATTTGTGTTGGGTTTCAATTAATTTCACATATATATATATATATATATATATATATATATATATATATATGTTTTGGCGAATTATAATGGACTGTGAGATCTTAAATAACTGTGGAAATTGCTGCGAATTCAACTCACCAAATTATTCCTTGATCTGGCGTATTTTACCCTTCGTGAATCACAGGAGAAAGGTTGGGTTATAGGGTAGAAAAAGGATTGAAGGTCTTCAGCAAGCACCCTTCTTTCTTCTATTTTCTCTTTAGGGCTGGACGGCACTATTTGCACTTCCTACTATTCTGATCGCGGGTTTACTAATGTTTGATATAGCGGATTTTCTAATTCAATACTAGCGAAATTTTTTATAATGGAGCGGAATTTCAAAGCGGGTGAACTATTAATTATAATTGCACAAATTCACAAAATGAAAAGCGTGAACGATATCCTTCAGCGTAAGTAACCGATTCAATACTGATTTCATATGCGATCCTGCAAAGACGATATTAACATATGTTCTTTTTGTATTTTCACGCGAAGGAAATTCAAAAAATGAGCGTAAACATCCTCCCACACCATTGGGGAATATTACTCATTCACCAATTATTTACAATTTATGCAACAAAACAAATATAAAACAAAAAAAATGATAAGTGATGAGTTCATTGTGTCGGCAAAGGACATAATTTGGTAACTGGCCTTTGATATGTGCCATGTTTTGTTCTGACAGAGGCGGCTCTAACAATACCATCTCTTCCTGGAAAAACCTCGACTATGATACCTAGTGGCCATTGGAGGACAGGTGTATTTTCATTCATAAGGACAACTATTGTGCCGAGTGTGAGGGGACTTGAATTATTTGTCCACTTCATACGTACTTGAAGTTGGCTCAAATACTCGTTTTTCCAACGTTTCCAGTATGACTGAACAATTTGATCTAGTAGTTGTTTTCTATTCAACCTATTCAAAGAAATATTTGAGACGTCAGCTGCTGGTAAGCACTGCAGGGTGTTCAAAGTGAAATGAGCGGGTGTAAGTAGTTCTGGATCCGAAGGATCATTACTAATGTACCCACATAAAGGGCGACTATTCAAAAGTGCTTCTATTTGAGTCAAAACAGTAGCGAATTCCTCGTAACAAAGAATTTGATTACCTATTGCCTTAAATAAATGGGTTTTCATTGATTTGACGTTAATTTCCCATAAACCACCCATATGGGGTGCCAAAGGAACATTAAATTTCCAATTTATAATTCATAAACATTCGAGTCGACAACACGTTTACTTCTGCGCTCTCGAGTTTTTGAGTTGTTTCTTGGTTTTTCGTTTGTTTCTTGGTTTTTCGCTGATTCTGGACGATATCTCAGTGTATTGTGATCGGAGTGGTTTCCCATCGAACTAAAGATAATTTATCTGTGGAAAGTTGTGGAAAATTTGCTGTTGTTGAATCTGCGACATTTGTGCGCGTGTACTTTATCCTTTCATTCTTGTTAACAGCTGTCGACCCATAGGCGTCGACGATACAATTTCTATAATGGCTTCACAGGAGACCGAAAACGAATGCGCATATTGTGAGAGAAGGGTGGTTAATTCCGTCAGCTGTGTTGAGTGTGGAGCTCAATTCCACCCCTCTTGTTCAAGCAAGGCTCGAGTGGTTGGATCGGACGGCGTAATATCTTGCTGCAAATCGGGTCTCTCTTCTAGAGACAACGACCAATTGTTTAATCGGATATCACTATTCCTCCAGAAGCAATTCGAGGGCTTTAAGAAGGAGATGGAGAGTAAATATTTGTCGCAAATTGTTGAACTCAAAAGAGACATGACTTCCATGTCCACCAAGCTAGTGTCACAGGAGGCTGAGTTGAGTTCGCTGAAGACCGAACTATCTGCTCTCAAATCGGGTAAACAATCCGAGCCGAATGATTTCTCATCCGAGGAGTTCGTTTCTGAGCTGGAGGATCGTAGGCTGCGGTCTAGGAATCTCATGTTCTATAATGTCACTGACAGTAGCACCTCACTTGACAGTAAAAAACTGATCCAAGATATGATCTCCAGTGTGTTTCCCGAAGTGAAGGTTCTCGGTGCTGTTCGTGTAGGAAAGAGGAGAACTGATGGACATGTACCTTTGAAGGTGATATTTGACAGTTCTGAGTCATCACTGAAGATCCTCAAAAACAGGAATAAACTTCTACCAGTTCGGGTGCAGTCTGACCTCACTCCAAGGCAGCGTGAATATTTGCTGAAACTTCGGAAGGAGCTGGCAAGCAGAAATTCTCAGGGAGAACATAACTTAACTATCCGTTATGTTCGAGGTACACCTAGGATTGTTCAACTCTCGACGAACAACCGTTCGGCCTCCGGAAGTGGAGGTAGCCAACCAAATTTCTAAATGTGTACTACCAGAATGTGAGGGGCTTGCGCACGAAAATTGTTGATTTTGTTCGGAATGTGACTATCTCAGACTACGATATAATTTTGCTCACCGAGACATGGTTGGATGACTCCATTGATGATGCTGAACTTCAGCTGGTTGACTTTGAGCTTTTTAGGACAGATCGCACGTCTTCAACTAGTGATAGAACCAGAGGTGGTGGGTGTATGATTGCCGTGAAAAAAACTTTTTGTGTGAATAGAGTGCCACGTGTTCACGTCTCGGTTGAGGATCTGTTGGTTGTCGTTAGGATTGGTCAGTTGAAGTATCTGTTTGTTACAGCCTATATACCACCTCAGGCTGTCGTGGGCCTTTATGAGAGACACTGTGAGAACCTTGAACATGCAGTTGAAAGATTTGAACCTGACGGGATATTCATTACCGGAGATTATAATCTTCCTCATGCCGTATGGACTAACGACCACTTGGGTGTTAGCGTAGATCCTATTCCATCTCAGCAGGTTCAAATTTTGGTTGATTCTTTTTGTTTTTTGAATCTCTATCAGAATAATTGCATCCTTAATTCAAACAATAGAATGTTAGATCTTGTTTTCTCCAGTTTTCAGTTCCTCAGGGTAAGTTCTGCAAATGAGGTTCTGTCTAGGCTGGATGATCACCATCCGGCGCTCACTTTTAGCGTAAAGTCTCATCAGTCAAGTAGAAGTAGTCCAGAGATTATAGCCCATAATTTTAAGTCAGCCAATTATGAAAACATTATTGATTATATGTCATCTATAGACTGGGTTGAAAGGTTCGACTGCTGTAATGATGTTGACTCTCTTGTTGATGTATTTCACGAGCTGGTGTATAGCGCTGTTGATAGATTTGTACCTAAGATTAAGATCAGGAACTCCACATTTCCAAGTTGGTTTTCGTCTGAACTGAAAAATGCAATATTTGAAAAAAAGTTGGCTCATAAAAAGTATAAATCTTCGAACACTTGGGACGATTACCAGCTCTTCTGTAACCTGAGATCTCATTGTAAATCCCTTGCTGAAGAATGTTACAGTTCATATGTAGAGGATTGTGAAGAGTCAATGCTTGGAAATGTGAAAAAATTTTTTAACTTTATTAATTCCAAAAAATCGGATAATAGCTTTCCCTCAGTAATGCACTTCAAAGATTCAGAGATTCAAACTGAGGAGGCTATAGCTGATGCTTTCGCTGAGTTTTTTCTTTCTGTTTATAGAACTAACGATAATATTTCTTGTAACGCCACTGAACCTTTATCTTGCTTAACCGATGATATGATTAATGTTCCGATGATTCATGTCCAACAGGTGTTGGACGGTATCGACGCCCTCGATATAAACAAGGGACCTGGCCCAGACAATATTCCTGTTATCTTTCTAAAAAAGTGTAAAGACTTCATCGCATTACCATTACAAATAATTTTCAACAAATCACTAAATGATGGAGTTTTTCCTTCTTCATGGAAGTCTGGTTTTGTGAAGCCCATTCACAAATCAGGTCCCAAGGAAATTATCACAAATTATCGACCAATAACTATTTTGAGTGTCATTCCGAAAATGTTCGAATCTATTGTTTTTGGTCAGATTAAATCTCAAGTTTATGGTAGAATAATCCCACAACAACATGGCTTTTATGAGGGTAGAAGTGTGGACACAAATTTACTGAATTTTGTTCAATATGTTATTGAGGCTTTGGATGGACGTCAACAGGTGGAGGTTGTCTATACAGATTTTTCTAAGGCGTTCGACACGGTTTCCCATCCCATTCTGGCAGAGAAGCTCAGAGACTTTGGTTTTCACGGTCGGCTTCATCAATGGCTGGTCTCTTATCTCACTAACAGGGTACAGTTTGTGAAAATAAATGGAACACTCTCCTTTCCTGTAATTGCAACATCAGGAGTGCCTCAGGGTAGTCATCTGGGACCGATGTTATTCCTTATATTTGTTAATGATATTGGTTCCGTGATCCGATACGTTAAATTTCTTCTATTCGCCGATGACCTGAAGCTTTTCATGTCGGTTAGGTCCATTTCCGACATTATGTGTTTGCAATCCGATTTGGAGGCATTGGAGAGATGGTGTGCCGAAAACTGTTTGTCTCTGAATATAAGTAAGTGTAAGTCAATGTCAATTTCGAGAGTTCAGAGCCCATTACCCTCAACTTTTTTCATTGAGGGTTACCCCTTAGAGCGTATAGGTGTTGTGAGGGATCTTGGCGTTTCCTATGATAGTGAATTATCATTCAAGCCGCATTTTCAGGCGATTTCTTCCAGAGCACTCAAGACCCTGGGTTTTGTTATCAGGAACACGAGAGATTTTAGGAGCGTTGAGACGCTTCGATACCTGTATGTTGCACTTGTGAGACCAACTCTTGAATTTTCGTCTATCGTCTGGTCCCCATATACTTTGATTGATGGACTCTTTCTTGAGAGGGTCCAGAACAAATTTCTGAGACATGTTTCGTTCAGACTTGGCATTGCTTCTCGACTGTACTCGGCGAGTCACATGCGTGACCGGCTGAGGCTGCCTTCTTTAAGATCGAGAAGGTTCTCGGCTGACGTCCTTTTTGTGTCGAAAATTTTTAGAGGACTTCTCTACTCTCCGGAGTTGCTGTCTCGGTTCAGCCTGAATATTCCTCCAAGACCGACTAGGCGAGCTGATTTGTTTAGGCCCGCTTTATCAAGAACTAATTATAGTTTCCATTCTCCACTTCCGAGAATGATGAGGAACACTAACACAGTGAATGCTCTCGGGGTTGATATATTCAGTGGCGCGTTGTCAGGGTTAAGGAGAGATGTATCTACTTTAATAAGTTTGTAGTTTCTTTTTGTCGCGTTCCGATGATATTTTTGGGTTTGTGCACCTTGTAATATTTGAAATGTATTATTTTTATTTTCTTGTATCAGATTAATTTTATCTCTTTGTATAATGGTAGTACCGTTAATAAATAAATAAATAAATAAATAAATAAATTTATGTGATTCTCAATGAGAATTTTCTTGAGAAGATCTGTATAATCACTAGAAGCGATAAATCCTTTTAAGGAATCTAAATGGCGTTTTGCTCCTACAAAATTTGTTCCCCTATCCGAGTGAAGTGTCTGAATTGGGCCTCTTCTACTCAAAAATCTTTTGAGGCAATCTAAAAAAGTGTCGGTTGATAAATCAGACGCAAGTTCTAAATGTAAAGCTTTGGTAGCCAAACAAACGAACAAACAAACATAGGCTTTTTGCGTTTTCACTCCTCTATGCCGAGTCAATGTAATTGTAAAAGGACCGGCATAATCAACCCCGGTATCTATGAACGGTTTCAGAGGAATATTTACTCGGTAAGGTGGTAAATTTCCCATCAATGGATAGGAAGGAAGCTTTAGGTTTGAACCTAAAACATACATTACAAGATCGAATTCTCTGACGAATCATAGTGCGAGCGGAAATGATCCAATATTTTGTCCTTATTAAAGAATGCAATAAATGTGAACCAGTATGGAAATTTTTTCTATGATAATGATCTATCAAAATTTTTACAAAATGTTCGTTTTTTGGTAGGAGATAAGGATGTCTATGATTGTAGCCTATTTCAGCATTTGAGATTCGGCCTCCCACACGAATGATTTCATGTTCATCCAGGAATGGCGATAAATTCCTAAAATCTGAGGGAATCACTTTTCGCTTTTTCAAACACAACCTAAGTTCTTTAAAGCGTATTTTCTGCAGTATCTTAATTAACCATTTCTCTGCTTCATCTATATCAGAAATAGCGATTTCCTTCCGATAAGGTAACAATTTTGTCAATCGCAATACGAAAACCATAGTATTACATAATTTATGGAATGATGAAAACTTGAGAATAAGTGAATAGAAAATATTCTCTGAAGTTTCAACTATAGAAACGAAAGTGAGTTTCTGTTTTTCAGGCAGATCATTAGGCAACTCCAAATTTTTGATACCGACTAAAGGCCACTTTTCAGTGTCCTCTCTTAACCATTTTGGACCTAAGAGCCAAACTTCCTTGTGTTCTATGAATTCGCTAGGATTCATTCCTCTTGAAATAATGTCAGCCACATATTCACGGCCTTGAACGAAAAACCAATTTTCTTTTGAAATATTCGTTTGGATTAATGACACACGATTAGCCACAAATGTTTGCCATCTATGAGGTGAACTCGAAATCCAGGCTAAAGTGATCTGCGAATCACTGCAAGCATATATTCTCTCAACTTTACCCCTGGAGCGATATACGGATTCTACATACTTCATTAATTTAGACAACAACAAAGCAGCGCAAAGTTCTAATCTCGGAATTGAAATTACTTTTAAATGGGCTACTTTTGATTTTGAATAAATCAAATTTACATGAATTTGTTGACCAACAACTATTCGTGAATAAATGGCAGCACCATATGATCCACTACATGCGTCCGCGAAACCAATCAGCGAAATGCGAATATTATTGGTCGCTCCTAACCATCTTGGAATAGAAATATTTTCTAATAGTAGAATTTCCCTTTCAAATTTTCTCCATCTATCTATTAAATTACTTGGAAGTTCGGAATCCCAGTCTACCTTCAAAGCCCATAATTGTCGAATGAATAATCTGGCATAGAGAATAACAGGACCTAAAATGCCCAGTGGATCGAAAATTCTACTTATCTTTGAAAGAATTATACGTTTGCTGAGTATCTGGTCTTCAACCAAAAAGTTTTTTATATCAAAGGACAAGATATCAGCCTCTGAATCCCAACGAATACCCAATACTTTAATAATTTCACTTTCATCGTTGAACTGGAAAATCGAAGGAGAACGTTTTTCTATAGGAACATCCGATAATAATTCCTTCGAATTAGTATGCCATTTTGTGATTTCGAAGCCACCTGATCTAAACATATCAGTAAGTTCAGAAAACAATAGTTTTGCTTCAGTTATATTGTCCACACTAGTGGTTAAATCATCCACATACAAATCTCTGGAAATGGTCTTAGACGCGAGTGGGAATCTTTTGGACTCATCGAAAGCTAACTGCTTAACTACTCGTAGCGCTAAAAATGGTGAAGCCTTGACGCCGAAAGCAACTGTAGTCAATTCGTATACCTCAATGGATTCTTCAGGCGAGAAGCGCCACAAAATGCGCTGAAATCGATGATGATCTTCCATCAACTTTACCTGTCTATACATCTGACACAAATCAGCTATGATTGCTATTTCGAAAATTCTGAAATTCAAAAAGAGTTGCACGATATCTATCTGTAATCTCGGACCTGCAAATAAAGAATCGTTCAACGAAACTGATTTTGGAGCTGTCTTCAAACTAGCATCGAATACGACTCTAACTGGAGTCGTAGTGGAATTCTTGAAAATAGCGTGATGCGGAATGAAATAATGCGGTGCAAGAGAAGAAACATCAAAAGTTTTATCCAAAGTGAAAGCCTTCTTCAAATGACCCTGATTCAAGTAATCGCGAAAAACTTCACTATATTTATCTTTCAAGTCTAATGACGAAAAAAATCTCTTCTCTAACGTTGAAAACCTTTTCAATGCGGGAGTAAACGAATCTCCTAAATTGGAGGGATCTATTTTGAAAGGAAGAGCTACTTTATACCTTCCTGAAGGTTCCCTAGAGTAAGTTGCTTTGAATAAATCTTCGCAAGCTATTTCATCAGAGCTAAAATGCTCCTTATCTGGAACTTCTTCGAGTTTTATAAAATTTTTCAATAGTTTTTCTAGAGCGAAATTGTCAATAACTACATGAAACGAATTGGAATAAAGCGGTAAGTTGGTTGTGTTGTATGAAGAAAAATTTCCACTAATAACATAACCGAACGAAGTGTTAAGAGCGAATAAGCTTTCAGAATGGTCAATTATTTTATCCCCCTTAAGAATTCCAACAAAAATTGTTGCTCCCAGAATACCATCAATTTTTTCAGAATGGCAAAATCTACTATCCGCTAAAGGCAAATTGTCAATGAAATTTAAATCTTCCAATGGTATATCGTAGGAGGGTAATTTTGAGGTGAGATTATCTATAACCAGTGCATCCAACTTGATTTGGACGTTTTCATTGAAGCGTGAGAATATTGTTATATTTTGAACAATACCCCTAATAGGTGTACTAATATTTCCTATCCCAGTTACTTTAATGTCTCTTTTTGAGAACGGGATTTTTAAATGCTTGCAGCATTCAGTTGAGAGAAAATTATCCTGGCTACCACTATCTAAAAGAACTCGAATTTTTTCTGTTCTATCATCTACGTTAATCATTACCTCAGCTGTAGGTAATAAAGTGATTCTATTAGGATTATGCGAAACATCCATTTTGCGATTAATACTATCAGCTACCATCAAACTAACACTACTTTGAGAAACATTACTTTCTGTATTACTATTAACAGTAGGCTTTACTTCTTTTGACGCTTCTTTGTGGAAATGTAAAAGAGAATGATGTCTATTTTTGCAAACGATACAAGTATTTAAAGATTTGCATTGACCTATTTTATGTTTGCTACTCAAACAATTCAAACATAAAATTTTTTCCCTTATCAATTTATATCTTTCGTTTGGCGAAAGCTTCAAAAATCGATGACATTTGGTTATCAAATGGCTGTTTTCTCCGCATATAGGACAAGGATAATGTATTATTTTATCTGAAACAGAGCTCGCGGTAGCATAAGAATATGAGCCTTTAGGTTTCGCCCCAGGCGATTTTGACTGGTTCGAACCACTGGCAGGGGTAGAGGTTCTACTTAAAACTTTGGATTGCTTTTGAACGAACGTTATTAGGCTATCATAAGATGGAATTTCATTCGATGCTAAGGACATCTCAAAAAGTCTTTGTGTATTAGGATCTAATTTTGATAACGCTATAGAAACAAGCAAAAAATCGGCAAGGTCCTTCAACGATAGCTGTTTAAGAGCACTAACGGCTACATCAAATTTCTCTAAAAATGAATTCAAATTATTTGCGGATTCTATATTCAATTGTCTGAACTCCATGAGAGATTTGAAGTATGTAGTAGCGAGAAGGCGTTCATCTTGAAAAGTATCTACTAATATTTTCCAAATAGTTTCATAATTTTCTGCTACTGGTGAGATGCCAGAGCACAAAGTTTGAGCACGTCCGCGTAATTTACCAAGCAAATAATGAATCTTGCATGTGTCATCCAAATCAGGATTTTCATGAACACAACTTTTGAAATTTTGATAAAAAATAGGCCACATTTTAGGATCACCTGAAAATTCCACCAAATCAATTTTCGGCAATCTTGGTTGTGCTTTCATTGCGGATAAGGAACTTACACTAGTTTCATTCGTTGATACCTTTTTAGAAGCCTCTACAATGTGACAATATAATTCGTCCGCAGCTTCAACTGCTTGATAGGAAGGAATATACTCTGGCGTACATTCCAAACTCAATAAGTTGATCTCATCTACTACTTCCAACAATTGAGTTCTCGAACTTTCTAAATTATTCAAACCAACCTTGAAATATTCTAAAACTTTTGGATTATTCAAACTTTTTGTATAGTCGTACAGTTTCTGGAAACGCTGGAACAACATTTTCCTTTTTGCTTCTAAAGCTTTCAGTTTATTATTTTTACTCTCCATTGGAGCTTCTGATTTCGAAATTTTGCTATAAATGAAGTTTTACTGGAGTCGAATGTATGGAAATTGAAAACAGGTTCAATAATATAAACAACGTATGTGAACACAAAAAACTAGATTTTGAATGCGTTGAATGTTAGAACATATGTCAATTCGAGCCTACAAGAAATGAAGAGATGAAAATCAAATCGCGAAAAAAAGAACAAATTCAAAGGAATGAACGAAATTGCAATAAATGAAATTGAATCCCAGCAATCTACACAATATCCGGCTCGAAGGACCAATTAATGTTTTGGCGAATTATAATGGACTGTTAGATCTTAAATAACTGTGGAAATTGCTGCGAATTCAACTCACCAAATTATTCCTTGATCTGGCGTATTTTACCCTTCGTGAATCACAGGAGAAAGGTTGGGTTATAGGGTAGAAAAAAGATTGAAGGTCTTCAGCAAGCACCCTTCTTTCTTCTATTTTCTCTTTGAGCTGGACGGCACTATTTGCACTTCCTACTATTCTGATCGCGGGTTTACTAATGTTTGATATAGCGGATTTTCTAATTCAATACTAGCGAAATTTTCTATAATGGAGCGGAATTTCAAAGCGGGTGAACTATTAATTATAATTGCACAAATTCACAAAATGAAAAGCGTGAACGATATCCTTCAGCGTAAGTAACCGATTCAATACTGATTTCATATGCGATCCTGCAAAGACGATATTAACATATGTTCTTTTTGTATTTTCACGCGAAGGAAATTCAAAAAATGAGCGTAAACAATATATATAGTATATATACAGTCCACTAGCTCTATTTTTTTTCTCACTCAGAAAATTATATTTCGAATTCAATAATTGAACCACACTTCAGTTGGTTAACTGAAATTCTACCCAACAACACGTTGTCTGTTTGCATGACAATAAGTGATCAGTGAAAGTGCTATTGTCTTTTGATTTTCGATAACTGAACGTAATAATATTAGAAAAATGGTTCATTCAACAGAAATGCACAAAATAACCATTCTTCAAATGATGGTTATAGAGATTACACACGGACACAAATGGAAGTTTATTATTCACGAATTATTTTATTATTTCACGAAAAATTTCCAAATTTGCCGCCTATATCCCAAGGAACAATTACCAAAATAGAAAAGCAGTTCCGAGAGCTTGGTCATGTAAGACAAATAAAAAAAATTGCTGCCAATGCAGTGAGTGATGATACGAAATTGGATATTATGCTTGAGTTTCAAGAAAGCCCACATAATTCTGTTCAAAAGGTAGCCCCGCTGTTCACCGTCAGCCACACGTCAATATTTCGAATATTAAAGGAAAGCAAGTTGCATCCCTATAGAATGATGGCAACTCAGGTGCTCATAGAAGACGATTTCGAAAGGAGAACGAATTTTTGTTAGCAAATGATGGCAATGTTAGATAACAATGTGATCCAATCAGAAAATGTTTTGTTTTCTGATGGGAATACATTTACACTACATGGTCATTTCAATCGTCAAAAATGCCGCTATTGGTCTGATGAGAATCCTCACTGGATGAGAGAGGAACATACGCAATATCCTGAAAATGTTAATGTTAGGGCAGGAATTGTTGGTAATCATGTCGTAGGTCCCTTTTTCATTGACGGTAACTTGAATGGAGAAAAATATTTAGAACTACTCCAAAATAATGTCGTACCAACTTTGATAAACTTATAACCTGATCCAGCAAATCCACAAGTTCCTGCCAATATAATATGGTTTCAGCAAGATGGAGCACCGCCCCATTACCAAATCAATGTCCGACAGTACTTGAACCAAATTTTTACAAATCGGTGGATAGGGAGGCGCGGATCGATAGAATGGCCAGCACGATCTCCTGATCTGGCACCGTTAGACTTCTTTTTGCGGGTATATGTCAAAATTATTGTATACAAAACGAAACCCTTAAACTTAGACGACCTGAAAAACCGAATCACGCTTGCGATTAGATCAGTAACGCCTGAAATGTTGAATAACTTTGGAAGACAATTCTACACCAGATTAGCATGTTGCCAAGACGTTCGCGGCGAGCATTTTGAACATTTCCTACATTGACATTAATGTTTGTTGTTTTTTTTTTAATGATTAAGAAATAATCAGTATTACTTATTGGGTCTCGAGTGTAATGTACCGAATTTGTGAAATAAAATAATCTTTATTTGAAACGTTGATTTTTGCAATAAATCTGAAATTACTTAATACTTCCGAAATGGATGAAAGATAGGTAGAGGACATTGTGCATGAATTGTGTCTAGATTTCTCTGAAGAATCCAAAAATAAATAATATACAGGGGTTACATTTGAAATGAGAAAGTTGATATTGGCCACGGTCACATGGAACACCCTATATAATATATTTTCCTGAAAAATATGCGCATTTAAAATTACAAATCGACGTGTCCGAGCGTTTTTCCCAACACCATTAATTTATTCGTTATCGCATTTTTTCCATTTGGCTATTACACTCTGTATGGCGAACGCTTCGTTCAGGATGGTTTTGGTTTAATATCCTTGCAGCCGCTCGGTCACAATTTTTCCAATCAATAAGAAATATATGGGGTGGCTCGTCTGAGATGGAACACTATATGTAGATTCATACTAATCAGCAGGCACCTACATACATCAGAGTTACATGTTACAACATATTCCTTGAACAGGTCCGAAATCAGCGTTAAATCACGTCAAAACGTGGATGTTTATATTTCAGATTATCCAACAATTTATAGATATTAGCACAGCTCTGGCCATAACACTACTAATTGGACAGAGCGACACCTGAGCCAGCTTGGTATCCAACTGCCAGCTCAGCCAGCCCAATCTTTATTAATGTACCTCAATATATCAAACAGTAGAGGTGCCCGCGTTTGGGTTAAGAATTTCAACTGGACCGCTTCTATTCTTCATTCTATACATCGTTACGCTGTGCTCTGTGCTGTTTATTTCACAGCCACACCAGCACCTGATACAAAATTATAATTGGACGGGTGAGTTTGAGTTCACATTAGAATGAAATGACTCGGTGAAAACTGCATAATTTTATTCTCTAATCAATAAGTGGGACGGTTATTATTATTTGCGAAATATGTGTTGAACTCATTTTGTTTCAGTATATCCTTCGACCCTCAGAATATCAATAAATTGACGGGTATCGATATGAATTCAAGAATCAAGAATCTCGATCATTCAAGAGATGTACAGAATTTCTGGATCTGAAATGATGTAGTTATTATAACAATTTTTTCCAATAAAGGGGAAATTTCGGAACGCTAATGATTTCATTGATAATAACTGAATATTTGCGAAGTAAGAAGATGAAATTTTGATGATAATACTGCATTTCCAAACCCATTTTTAATGCAAAAAATCAGAACGCCAATGAAAATATCACCTAATGCATTGACGTGAAATCAAAAGCTTTTGAGCGCTCGTTCATCAACCTTGTAACAAGACCCACCTTCAGAATAGGGATGTTGACTATTTTTTGGAAATGATTTTAATTTGTAGATAAGCCCTACACAAACACGAAAAAAATATTTTCATGGGAAAAATATAGCAAATACCAATAAAAAATGCGTAAATAAAAATAGTTTTTAAAATTCCCGCTGAAACGAAGTGATTATGATGACGTCAATTTACGGTAAACAGACTTCGCCGTCTGTCAAAGCGAACTGATCTTGTGTGATTTCTGGCGAACAAATCGTTTGCGTAATAACAAATAATCGTGAAATAGTTTGCTGGTGATACGTTTTACTCTCTTCTGTTCTCCGTAAGTTCGTATTCGTGACGACAGTAAGGTTATAGGTGAGCTTGTTTACAGTACAGTGACGTCACGCATTCTCATTCGTGTTTGCAGTCACGTGATGAACAGTAAAAGATTACAAATTTTAAATCGATTTTATTTAATTTGATGAGAGAAATTTGATCACTAAAATATTTTTTTAGTATTTCAAAAACTACCTTCAATGTGGAAAACCTCAATTTATATGAATTTGTAACATGTGTCAACATCCCTATTGATTGCCATACGAGAACAAAAGGTATTTTACTACAGCTGCGAAAACTATTATATACAGGGTGAACATTTGACTTGTACATATATATTTCAACTGTAGATTCTTGAGGCCAAAAAAAACGCTTTTTCATTTTCCCTTTTTCCGAATCCGGATCAACTGAAAAGATATAGCCATAACAATAAATGGGGCCAACTACGTGCGTGATTCGAATCTCTTGTATGAATACAAGGTTCATATTCCTCGATTGAAAATGAGTTAATTTATTAAGGAAATACTCGATTACTTACTCACCTTATCGGTTCAAAAAAATGTTAGAAACGAGATATTTCTCAAAAAACACACTTAGTTTTGTCTGATTATACCTGCAGTAAAAAAGATATATTTCTCCCATCAAAATAATTCTGATAACACCAAACTTGTATAGGGATCCGAGGGATACTAATTGTCATACTATTCGATGATATTAAGAGTCCAGGGAAGCATTCAGATCATTTTTAAGATATAGGATTTTTTCTCGAATTTCATCAGATAAAATGAGGAATAACTCTAAAACGACGCGTTTCATAAGAAAAGCAATACTTTTATTCTCTAAAATAATTGATTCTCCCAAAAATAAGAACCGTTTTTCTTTTTCAAGTATCTTCATAGTATTTCTGCATGGATTTATGAGCCGGCTCCGCTGTAATTTTTATATCAGGAGAAATATTGAATGAGTTTTTAGTTGGGAATATAAATTGAGTAAACACTCAACCAAAACTCAGCTCATTTGAAAATACGATTCCGAAGATATGGAGAGAAAAATGTTTTTTTCATGGATTATTGACACCCTTCAAACGGAACGATTGAGGAATAAAGTGTTTTTTCTTATGGTTATTGGACACCCTGTATCTTTCAAACGGAACTGAATTTTGAAAAATGTTTGAAAAAAAGTGTTTCGTTTGATGAGAAGAATCTACAGTTGAAATATATGTACAAGTCAAAGACTCACCATGTATACAGGGTGAGTATTTTGACTTGTACATATATTTTAATTGTAGATTCCTCTCATCAAACGAAACACTTTCTTTTTATACCATTTTTCAAAATTCAGTTTCGTTTGAAAGATACAGGGTGTCGAATATCCATAAGAAAAAACACTTTATTCCTCAATCGAAACTTATTCAACATCTCACCTGGTATAAAAGTTACAGGGTAGTCGACTCATCAATACACGCAAAAATAACATAAAACCACTATGAAAAGATAAACGGTTCATATTTTCGAAAGAATCAATCATTTCAAACTAAAAATGTTTCTATGTTTTTTCAATGAAACGCGTCGTTATCGAGTTAGTTCCAATTTTACTCGGAAAAATTTTACGAAAAAATCATTAATCTCAAGAATAATCTGAATGCGTCTCTGAATTGCATATCATCGAAAATTATTCCTTCTCTGGTCTTCAAACGAGATTACTAGTGTTGTCAGAATATCTATCAACTTTGTCGGGACTTAAATTCAAATGATGTAAAACGTTGATGTAGAGATATTCTAATAATGAAATCCCACAACACGTCACACATGCGAGAATAAAAGTTGAAGTGATGGTAAGTATTCTTTCAGTTTTGAAAACTCCCTTACAGTTTTCCCTTCTTTTTTTACCAAAAAGGATTCTCACTGTTCTTTTTTGTTGTAGCAAAACCCTCTAGGCTTCGCTGAATTGTCCCCGCACTATTATGTCATATATACTGCCACACTATATGGAGAGCAGCATAATAGGTACGTTTCACCTTGAGTAATGCAATCATTTATGTTTCTGCACAGTGGCTCTGTCATATAGGGAATGATATGTTTCACAAATGCAGCCGACATATCATATATATCTTCTGAATTTGTGTTTTTTAAACAAGATGACAAATCAAGTATTTCTTTTTCAGTAACAGGGTACATATACGAAGAATTCACTACATTCAACTTACTGCCTTTGAGCAGTCCCATAAGTGTTGCTGACTTCAGCTTTTCTTGAACCTCTGTTCCAGCCGAGACTAAGTAATTGCTAAGCTCATTTGCTGTAATATTTTCCTGAGGAGTCCTTAGTTTGTCTTTTCGTCCTATTTCTTGTCGTATGAGCTTCCAGGCAACCTGAATCTTATTAGTTCCTGTACTTAACATTCTTACATTTTTGGCTCTAACAGATTTCCTTATACTCTCCATCAATAGCTTCTTCAAAGAGTTATACAAATTGTAACTGTGTTCGTCGTTTTTAGCCATGGCGATTGTATGGGCAGCCTCTACTCTTTTCCTTAATTCTTTCACCTGCTCATTGGGTTTATATCTTTTTCTCTTCTGAAGTTTAATTTTTTTCAGGAAATAACTGCCAGAACAGCTCCATCGGTCTCTTGTGGAAGTTGCTGTATTGTTCCGAGGGTTTTGTGCAGTATAAGATGCTCCAATTTCCCTTTGTTATACTCTAGATGAATTGGTGAGTATTGGTTTCATTCATCTGTCGAACTGTTTTATATCCCTTCTTTTCCTAATCGGAGAGTTATTTTCAACACTTGTGCATGATGGTCCGACAAGTATGGTTTGTATGTTCTCCTGGCAATAATTTTAGATGTTGAATCAATAAATATATTCCTCAGAGTTCACGTCCATGTTAACAAATGTAATAAATTTCACAGGGAATTGGACATTCTTTATTAACAATCTATATAGTTATAATATCGCCGACGTTTCGGAACGATTTCTTCCTTTCTCAAGGCTGAAAATGATACATTGAAATAAACAAAACAATATTGGTGACCTGTTTGGTTTGAAAAAGTAATTACCTCATTAAATAAAAATTGAACAACTTTGATAGTATTGTCTCATTTCAGTCAAATATAAGAACAGTAAGAGTATCTGACGAACAAATTGCGCGATATGGTTCTCATGTAAAATACAAACAATTCATCAGCTGTTAACAAGATTAAAAGATTATAATTATGACTGAGAAAATGTGCGGTCATTATTGGTCTTATACTTTCAGCATTTTCAACCAGCCAAAGTCTAACACAGGTGAACATGGACGTAAATACAGAAACACGAAAACTCAAAAACAAATATTTACAATAGAGTTATGAATAATAAAATATAGTGAACAAGTTTCAATGAATAACATAACTATATATCTGCTCTATCTATGGGGTAAATTTATTACAGAAATAATAAATATATTGTCTATGCATGTCCTCGAGCTTTTAGTCTCTCGTGAGGGTTCATTAAGAGTGTAAACCAGATTGTAAGAAAGTAAAATTTCATTCAGTTGTTGCTTCTCATTCGACTCATTGAGGAAATCAACATTGAAGTTACAGCGCACAGAAAGCAAGACAATGTTTAAAAAAAGGAAGATTGAATCGCTAGAAACACCTCGGTTTGCTTTCAGCGGAGATGGGGTGAGTTCAGTTAGATGGAATAGGGCGCCAACGTAATTATTTTTCTAGCAATTCAATAAGAAAAAGGAATTGGCAAGAAAAAAAAAATTACTAATTCACACCGACTTATAGGGAAAAGTACAACTACCTCAGCCAAACACGTAAACTCCGAAGCAGATGAAACGAAACGAAAGTGATAAAAAAAGGTACGTATGTATTTGAAATTCAATACCTGAAAAATTGTACGAGGAAAAAAAATTGTAATAATAAATAAATGATGTAATAAAATTCTATTATCTATTCCCCACAATTCAATTTCAAATGATGAGAAAATATCAATAATACACACAACCAAACGTATATGGAATCACTCTGTTATTTGTAAAAAACGAATTTTAATTGAAAAAAGTCGCTGAAAAGTGAAGAGCAGTTTTCCCAAAACAAGTTTATTACAAAAATAATATAAATTATTGAAAGATTATTTTTATAATAGAACAGAAAATTAAAAGGGTAAATTTCTCTAGAAATAATTTTTATGTAACTGAGAATTGAACAACAAATAAAACGATTTTAACAAATCAATAATCAGTATTACCACCCCTGGCATTGATACAAGCTTGAATTCGACGAGGCATGCTTTCTATTAAGTTGTTAATTTCTTCTTCTGTAACATTTGCCTATTCCTCTAAAGCCGCTTGTATAAGTTGCTCTGCGTTACCAGGATTATTTTGACGAGCTCTAATTTTTCTTTTGATCCTATCCCACAAGTGCTCGATAGGATTAAGGTCCGGTGAACAAGAAGGCCACTTTAAAACAGTCACACCTTCTGTTTCGAAAAAATTTTTTGCAACTCTGCTGGTATGTGGAGGTGCATTATCCTGCATAAATAGGAAATAATTTCCAAGAGCGCCTCGCCAGAGCCTCACTACAGGTTACAGCACTAGATCAACATACCTAGGCCCTGTCAGAGATTGTATAATGGGAATTAAAGGAGTTTTCTCACCAAACATAATTCTGCCCCAAAGTATTACAGTACCTCCTTTGTATTGAGGGATCGGTCTTGCAGCTTGGAGCCTAGCTTGCCTCCCTCTACCTCTTAAAATGCGAACACGCCGGTCGTCTGATCGTAGGCCAATTCTGGTCTCATCCGAAAATAAGACATTTTTCCAATCTTCAATAGTCCAATTTTCATGCTCTAAACACCAATTAAAACGGTCAACTTTATTTTGCCTTGATAGTTCTGGAACTCTTAACGCTCTTCTCTTGAATAATTCCCGAGCGCGAAGTCGAAGTACACCTGTAGCTTGCAAAAGTTGCCTTTGAAGCTCTGAATGAGATACTGCGGGATTTCTTCTTGCTGTTTGGGCTAAAAAGCGATCCTGCCTTTCTATAGTTACTCTTCCACGACTTCTTCTCGGCCTATTCTTTAGGGTTCCTAACTCCAGAAACCTTGCATAGGTTTTTGAAACAACCCCTTGTGTAACCCCCACCGTTCTTGCAATCTGTCTTTGTGACATACCTTGTTCTGCCATAGTAATAATTCTTCCTCTCTGGACTTCCGATAACCCCACATGAGGCATTTTTTTAAAACTTCGCAAAAAAACAAAATATAAATTCACTGCGACGTTCGAACTAAATGGTAAAATCGACACTGCAAAGCCAAATCTTATCAAGTGCTTATAAACCTAACTATTTTTTTGAGTAAACACATGCACTTTTTATTTGCTTGTAACGAAAAAGATATCAAAATAATATTTCATCTTAATACTGGGTGATTCCATATAAGTTTGGTTGTGTGTATTTCAACAATAGCGTCAGTACAACAATATTTCAACCCCTATGCTTGATCAAGCGTAGATCTCACAATACCAGTCGAAATATGGTATACACTATTTCCTTATTCAATAGCTTAGCTGAATTCAGATTTCCATTATCAAATCAAATATGGATGGAACGATTTATTTCTGAATATAATGCACAATCTAGTTTGAAATCTTAGCTAACTTGTAATCTCAAAAGTGGTACTGAAAATTAAAACGTCAATTGTAGACCTGCCTATAGGTGGATAGAGTCAAAACGTAATTGGAGATTTTCGACTTTTGAACTGAATACTAAATTGTGGTCCAATATGAGACACTCATAGACGGCCAGTTTTAATTAATACATCTCCGATCTTCCCTTAATACTAATTGAACTTTATATTTAAAAAGGCTATTAGTATTGAACTGACGTTATAACAAAGCGTCTACTCCTGCAAATGGCCTCCAGTTCCAGTGGGCAGTGACGTCAGATTATTAGAATACAAAAAAAACTCTCTGTACATACCAATCCGAGAATCCCAATCAATCCAACAATATTGGAAATCCTCCTCAAGGTACTTTTCCTTCCTTCAGATGGGGAAAAGGATTAGTTGAGTTCTATTCCGATCTTCGTTTCACAAAATGGAACAACCAAAATCCGTTGACCTCCGTTCCCTCAGGAGCGGAAAGGAGGAAAGTCAGAAAAGAGATATTTCTGCATGAAATAAAAAGGCCTCAAGTTGTAGGCGGCCTTTCGAAGTGAATGTGAATGTACGAGAAGAACGGTTTTAATCCCCAAAATGGGTAATAATAATATTAATAATTAATTTAATATTCCAATAAAAAAATAAGCAATACCTATTGGGAATGCAGATGGTTATCTTTATTCCAAAACTTCGATTTTCTCCAAAAAATCCAACAAATAACCTCTTTCAACGCACAATCTCTCAGGAGCATCCAAAACCCGAATTTTCAAACATGGATGAACAATAATTAATCGAGAGTAATCCTAAGCATCTGGTAGGTACATATCAGATAAGAACTCGAACACAGGAAAACAAAAATAAGTCATCCAGGCAACCCATACTACATAATGTGTTGCAAACACATAAGGGCAACTTTCACACGTTACAAAGTCACCGGCTGAAATATTTTTGTGGTCATAATATTTTTTGTTTCAGCACAGGTTTCTAGTTCACCACCAAACACTGTCGAGCATTGTGAGAAATTCCCTGATGGTGGTCTGTAGAGTGATATTACCACACACCACACCACTAGGCATCACTTGGGCAATTTTACTGCCGCCACCTCAGCTACCGTTTCAATAGTCAGATTGTGAGATCTGACGTTCATTAATTCGTTCATTAATCATTTCATTGTTTGGGATTTCTTGTTTTATAATAACTGCAGCACCAACATGTCGTGATGCTTGACGACAATAAGAATTTCCTACCACATAATTATCTATGTTTATTCTATTTATTATGTCATTGCTGAGCCAATGTTCCGTAACACAGACAATGTCGATATTATTTCTATTCAAAAAGTCGGTAAATTCATCTACTTTATGAGTCAAGAATTGCACATTCATATTAGCGATAGTAACATCCTTAGTGCTTCGTTTTGTGGTCCTGGTTAAAATCTGAGTTTCTGTACATTCGAAAAAGAGTGTAGCTTCTTATTGTCACTCCATTTGGCCAGTTTTCAGGCTTGTAGAGTTTCTCTAGCAGATCTATGTATACCTTTTTTTGAAAGACATGCTTTTTGCATCGTTCCTTGCCTGGAGCGCCTCCACAATGAAACATCTCCCAGGAAATATCTGGCTTATGCTCAATCAAGTGATCCCTATACTTTCTTCCGAATTGTTCAGTTTCACCCGGCCTAAATGAATCCACGCCTTCTGTTCAACGCCTGAGAAACTCTTGGTTTTCCTTTGATCGAGTACCTTTGAGTGAATTTTTATTATGGGATTTGGTCCGTATTCGATTAATTGTTCGTCCTTTGTTATCTCCTGTGTCAACTGATTGTTTTTCTTCGGGATTGTTTACCTTATTTGAGTCAAGAGTTCGTTGACCTCGCCAGCTGATCCCAGGATTAGGATTAATATACAATGCTCCGCTTGTAATTCGATGTTTTGTTTTTATTTTCCTTTGCAGAAATGTGTCGATTAACGTCACTGTTCCTGTCTCTTTCCAATGTATTGATTTTGAACAATGACAAATATTCTTGTCTTCCATTTTAGCTATGAGTTTCCGTAAAAGCAAATTATCCGCTGAAAGCTTCTCAGTTTCGCGTGTAACTTCCAAAATAATATTTTCGATTGTTTTTATCACCTCATTTATGTCCACGACTGTTTCTGACGAACTGTCGAGATCATCACTATAGTTTTTGAGGTTACCTCCTTTATCTCGAGGTTCACAACACTTTATGCATTTTTCGTTAAGTTGTTCAATATCTTTGAAGTATTTTAGACACCCCAGATGCATAAGTGTAAGTAGTCTGTAGTCCGTTATTTGGCACACTATGGCATTTCTTGCACTTTTTAACTAGGAGCTCGTATACCCGACTCTTTTCGGCGGCCATGATTCTCATTATCTGCGATAACTCCTGTTGCAGTACATTTAGGTATAGGAAAATGACATATGATTCGAAACGAAATGAAAAGGCAAATCTTGTTTTGTGGAAAAATATAGGATGTTCCATTTGAAATAACAAAGTTATTGGAGTTCAAATATGCGGTAAATGTTCTTAGTAATGTTAAACACACTGTATACTATCGTCTACTCAAGGCATAGTAACTAGCTGAAAGGGAGGACCGGACAAAGTTTTGTACACTTGCCGTTGCTGATTCCAATGATATTGAATTTTTTTGACAACATTACTTTTTGAGAAATAATTGAATATTTCGCAAACAGAGAGAGTTAGGTATATGGATACTTTCGCGAAGTCCACTTATTTTTCTCAAAGGATTCGAAAACGCAAGAAAATACATAACTTTGATATGTCACGCACTTTTCGAACACCTTGTATGAAAGTCATTATTTTTAAAATGTAGTCCAAATCGACATACATATACTTCACGAGGCCGTTTACTGAAAAATTAACCATTTGGCCACGAGAGTCCGAGGCGTTCAGCTTAACTCACCTTGTATGAAACACGGATAGAAAGTGTGGCAGTAGTGCCAATGGGCTTGTTTGAAAGAGTATAATGAGCCTGTACCATATTTCGTGAAAAACCCTGTGAATGTGTTAGATTGTGGAAGGAGATTTTTCCAAAAAAGTATCAAGAGATCATTCATTGCCTCCGCAAAAAATGACCTTCGAGCAATATTCCAATGCATTGTTGTACTCTGTTTCTGACACTGGTTTTTCGAGATTGAAAATCTTTATCAATTCAATATATAAGATCATAGTGTTCGTGGACATTAAACAGGATTCTATTCGAATTTATCAATGTTTGGGTGAACAAGGAAATTATTCAGAAGCAAATTCGTGGTGCTACAAATGAAGGGAGTCCAGACTCCAGAAACGTTTTATATGGCCAACTGGACGTTGAATTTATTTTCCAATGGCCAGAGATCCTCGCCAGAAAGGAGCAGATGCAAAGATTCCAATAGGAAAATATCGGGTAACGCAGGTTGTTGCGTTCGACCGACCACGAACGTGCTTTTCATCGTGTCCCTCCCCCGAGGGGAAAATTATTGAATATTCGGAAGTAGTTTCCGCATAATAAGTATTGCTTGATGCTTGATGCAGTTCATGTTATAATTTATTTCATTTACCATAACAAAGATGGCAAATGGCAGAATGCTGATGTAGAATACTTATACAGGGTGATTTCGCCCTGTTCAAGCTTCCCAAACGTGAAAAAAATCTTTCAAGCGGTTTTTGGTAGAATCAGGTTGATTCATTTTTTTTAAGCATCTTCAGCAATATTCTGGGTGAATAACCTTCCACAACCAACTCAAATCACCAAATATATGGTGGGATAATTCGATAACTAACAATTTGCCATACATCATCACAAACAAAAGATGATATAAAAAATGCGCCAAAACGTTTCGGAATAGAAAGTAGATAGATGCTCAGAAACTCTGTTGCGAATTGTTATAACTGATCAGATTTTATTTAAGACTTCCTTGTTCGATAAAAACAGGAGATTGGGAGCTACTTTTTATTTCTCTCGTAAGGGGTCGTGCTATTTTCCGTTAACGCAATAGCGCCACGACCGAGAAATTTTGCGGATAATTACAAGACCAAATACTAACTACAATCAAGAATGTCGACTTGATCTACAAACCCTTTTTTTATTCATGAAAAGTCTCCTGAAATTATCCATCTAATCGAAATAAATGTTCAAAAAAATAACCCTCACTTGTCATCATCGAAAGGCATATAACAACGATAGCTAATGGAATGAATAATGATTGTGTATCCATAAAAACCTGAAAATAAATTATGTATTTCAAAAATAAACATTGGTGACAAAATGCTCTTGAAGCCAATAAAACTTTATATTCAATGATGGCCATATCATTGAAAATAAGGTTTTATTTAATATAATCAGAATTAAAGTATTATCGATTCAACTTGAACAATTATTATTTATGCCATTGTAGAACATTTTTATAGGTTTTCAATTGATGTAGATTTAAACGTGTCAGTAAATTCTCTATATTTTTGTTGAAAATTTGTTATCAAGCAGTTGAATGAAGACTAAGCAAAAGAATCAGAAAAATTAATAATACTTTTCTCCATTTAACGTTTCAAAGATTCCGTTTTCGTTTTCAAAACCAAATTGCAACGCGTATTCATTATACAGAGTGTCTCACGAGGAACTTCATATACTAGGTACTACTAAATAGGTAGTCTTTGGCTTGTTCATTTTGTCAACTGTAGATTCCTCTCATCGAATGAATTAGATTTTATTATTGAACTCAGCTCCGTTCGAGGAATACAGGGTGTTGAAAAGCCATAAAAAAATTACTTTTCTTTCTATATCTTCGCAACCGTTATGTCGCATGAACTGAATTTTGGTGAAGAGTTTTATCTACTCACTTATCGAATATTTTCTATGATATCCAAGTTATCGTTTATGAATAGAGCTATTTCCATTATCCATGTAGTTAGATGTTTCCGACGCATCTGCATGCCGTGTTTAGAGGGTTCTGACAATAACCGATTGTTGTCAAACCTAGTCTAAACTTTTCGAACGACTGAGTGATTTCCACTTTAAAGTCAAGTTATCAAATGATAGTTATCGGACCCCTGTTTTCGAGGCGGAATATGGATGAAGATTAGATTACAGGAAATCACAAACCAGTGAATTATACAGGTGTTCCATCTCAGACGGCTCACCTCGTATATTTCTTATCCCATAGTGATTGGAAAAATTTTCAGAAACATGTCAGATGATTTTGTTTGAGGGACATCTTTTGACGTACATTTGAGGCTTGAATGAGCAACCCCCTAAGAGGGGGCGCTTCAACCCCTCGAAATTTAATATGATATGATATATTGTTTATCCTGATTACTCTTAGGTCTCCAGAGGAGACCCATCTGAAAACTACAAGCTTCAAAGCTTGTAACTTGTGCCGAGTTCGGAGTAAGCAGTTGTGTTCTGTGTAGGCTTTGTTACTGTGTCCTTACGCCACCTTAGGCACATCACTGTTAATTTTTGACCCAACAGTGAAAATGGTGGCCCCTACCGAGACTAGAAAATTTCTTTCCTAGCTCGGGATTGAACTCGGACTTGCCGGGTCCTATTCCATCGTTCTAACCACTGGACCAAGGGCACTCATTAGAAAGAGGGGTTGAGTGATACTTCATTTGAAAGGTCTTGGAAGCCTCTTCACAACAGTGTATGAAAAATGTAATTTTGATGAACCATTCTCACCACAAATCAGTTCATTTGCTTAAATGAGTCACAAAAATCTTGTCCCCACAAGAAGAAGTCCAGAGGGTTTGGGTCAGGACATCAGGCAGGCTACTTACTCTATAGGACTTCTTCTTCCAATCCAACAACAAGTGTATTGTAAATTGAGGTTTTGGCGAACTGGATCGGCGTGGAGAGGAGGAACAACGTCTTCTTGAAAATGCGATTGTTGTTCAAGAAAAAGAGAATCGTTTTGAATTTTTTGTTATTTTTCAAGGTAGCTAACTTGAGATTGAAAATGGAGTTGGGCGAAAACGGTTAATCAAAATTACATTTTTCATGCACCGTTGTAGAGAGGCATCCAAGACTTTTCAAATGAAGTATAACTCAACCCCTCATCGATTTTGAGTGGTTGAATCCCCCCACTTGGGAGGTTGCTCGTTCAAGCTTCAAATGTACGTCGAAAGATGTCACCCGGACAAAATCATTCGACGGGATCGGGAAATTTTTCCAATTACTTTGAGCTAAGAAATATACGGGCTGTTTCCTTGAGATGGAACAGCTTGTACCTATATATCAAACCCTTGACAACATGATTTATGTGGCGAATAATTCTGAAAATTAGATTTAACAGATGATATATCAGGAGTTTGAATAAGTTCGTGCGATTTGTATAACAGATATCGCTACCAGTTTTTATACCATAGTATTTTCTGTTAATCCGCCATTTTGATATATATATATATATATATATATATATATATATACAGGGTGATTTTTTTAAGTGTTTCATTAAAAGTTCTCGAGGAAGGAATTGCGATACAAATTCAAAATTTTGTATTTTTGTTTTAGAGTACATGAACTCAATTTGTAAAATATTTTCAAGCGGAATCTACTTCCGGTTCTACCGGAAACGGATGTGAACTTCGTTATTTCAAATGGAACACCCTATATATTTATACATATTTGAATTCTTCGTTTAATTCTGCAATGATTTGATGTATGATATGCGCAACCACATCAAGCGATTGTTGAGTTATTGCCTGATTCTCAAATTTTTTGACAGAAAGATTGTCACAAATTAGTGTTAATATCTTCAAAATCCCTCATTATAAGAATTTTTTTTTGGAGCAGTGAGACAAATGAAAATACGCTGATACGGCTTCTTGTATAAATTATGAGGAAATTTTATACAGGGTGCCTGAAACAGGGCTTCAAAGTGAGCCTCAATAAAACTACGAAATCTCATTTTTTTCAAATGGGAACCATATGATTTTATAATTCCGATCGATTGCTCGCCAAAAACTAGTTAGAGTGTGCCAAACATTTCATGTCTTTAAAATGAGTAGTTTCGCCGTTATCGAATAAAATTCGGATTTCACGACTAAAGCCAGGTTTCTTTGTCTGAATATCAGGTTTATCAAGATAATTTTCAAGTAGGCTATGTCAATAGTATTAATATGTCAGTTTTAAATTAAAATTTCTTTATTTAGTCATCATTCATTATCTGCTCTGTTTATTTGTCACATTCGCAGCAAATACAGAAGAGACTTTTGATATATCATTCTAGTGTACCTTATTATTGTTAGTGCTTGTTTTGCATAGTGCTTGATCAATAAACATAAGTAAGAATGACTATTCCTAACATAGCCTACTTTGAAATAGACGAGCATACCACTCAATTCGACAGAATTTCATGAATAAAGCCAGGGTTGTCCCATCAGTCAAATTCAGTGGAATGATTTCAAAGTAGGCTATGTTAGGAATAGTCATTCTTACTTATTTTTATTGATCAAGCACTATGCAAAACAAGCAATAACAATAATAATGAAGAGAATGATATATCAAAAGTCTCTTCTGTATTTGCTGCGAATGTGACAAATAAACAGAGCAGATAATGAATGATGACTAAATAAAGAAATTTTAGTTTAAAACTGACATATTATTATTACTATTGACATAGCCTGCTTGAAAATTATCTTGATAAACCTGATATTCAGACAAAGAAACCTGGCTTTAGTCGTGAAATCCGAATTTTATTCGATAACGGCGAAACTACTCATTTTAAAGATATGAAATGTTTGGCACACTCTAACTAGTTTTTGGCGAGCAATCGATCGGAATTATAAAATCATATGGTTCCCATTTGAAAAAAATGAGATTTCGTAGTTTTATTGAGGCTCACTTTGAAGCCCTGTTTCAGGCACCCTGTATAAAATTTCCTCATAATTTATACAAGAAGCCGTATCAGCGTACTTTCATTTGTCTCACTGCTCCAAAAAAGATTCTTATAATGAGGGATTTTGAAGATATTAACACTAATTTGTGACAATCTTTCTGTCAAAAAATTTGAGAATCAGGCAATAACTCAACAATCGCTTGATGTGGTTGCGCATGTCATACATCAAATCATTGCAGAATTAAACGAAGAATTCAAATATGTATAAATATATAGGGTGTTCCATTTGAAATAACGAAGTTCACATCCGTTTCCGGTAGAACCGGAAGTAGATTCCGCTTGAAAATATTTTACAAATTGAGTTCATGTACTCTAAAACAAAAATACAGAATTTTGAATTTGTATCGCAATTCCTTCCTCGAAAACTTCTAATGAAACACTTAAAAAAATCACCCTGTATATATATATATATATATATATGTCATCATTAACAACATAGTTTCTGTATGCCCTAGAAATGTCAACTTTTGTACCAAATACTGTGGTTTTGCGTGGAGTTCCATCAATTTTATATGAAGAGGTTGTCGAAAGAAATCGCCTTTCAGTAGGGGTTTTAAGTGACGATACTATAGCTGAATGAACATTCCAATATTGGTTGTCCTGGTTCAAAAGTGGCATTTTTGATTTAGAATACGCCGACAGACAAGACAAAGGTATTTTGCAGCATGATAATGCTGCATACTCAGAAATGCTCAAATGGGGAGTCTTACCCAAAAATTGCCCTGTCGGATCACCATCTTTACCAATCGCTACAACATGACCTAGCTGATCAGCACTTCTTTAATGACGATGTAGTCAAAAATCAGCCTGCCGTGGACAAGACTTCGCGGCAAAATAAATCTACACTCAAACAATTATCAGCACTTAGGTTCGAAGCATCCGCGCTGTCTACGAAGAGTTTTGGCCTGTTAGACAGCAAATAAATTGGTTCACTCTGATAATAATCCAGAAATTCTAATTCCACAATTGCAGTCGTGACACCAAGAAATCACCCACACGTTCGCGGTATAGATAGTGGCCAAAGACCTGGCTTTTTTTCGCGTCAGCCGAAAAAAATGGAAAAATTAGTTGCTAGCGACCGCAAATATTTTGAACATTGAATGTATGGGTGTTTTTTCATTAGGGAGGAAAACATTCGGCCGGAGAGCCTTTGGCACCAGGCATGAATGTTGCCCAATGGGCGGTAGGATCTTATAACGCTCGTGGCGCATAAACGATTCGAAGTTTTACGAAAAAAAATATTTTATTACAATAAAAATCGATCTCAAAATGAATATATTTTTCGAATCAATTTCTTTACATTTAACTTCAATAATAACCATGGCATCTGTTGATATTTTTAAGTTCGTTGCGTATTACTGTCATCATTATACAAGGTGCGGCCTAATGGACGGGCGTTTTTAAAGGGGCAAGTACATGCGATTGACATCGTCCGATTCAGGCAAGCTTACCATTTGTTAATCACAATGGTTATCTCATTTTTATTTGTGCGGTTCTGTTAACAAGCAGAACTGCCGATATTGGGAAGCAGGGCAGCAGAAAACCCCCGTGAACTGCATCAACGCCCACTTCACAGTTAAAAAGTCACCGTTTGGTGTGCAGTGGCCAGTGAGACGTCTTGGAGTAATCGGCCCTTATTTCTTCGAGGATGCACAGGGAGAAACCTCAACTGTAAACTCCGAGCATTTTCCCTGGCCCCCTCGTTCCCCTGATCACTCAGCTGCAGATTATTTTGTTGAAAGTTGATAGAAGCAATTACAGCACAAATTGGGACAATTGACATCGACTTGTATGCGAGGGTGATGCTGAACTTTGAGGAACGACTACAGCAGTGCATTGCCGAAAACGGTCGTCATCTCCTGACATTATTTTCAAAACATATTTTCACATTCCAATTGTTACATTGTAATATATTGTATACTGCAACTTTTTTGAAATAAATTTAATTTCAATTCAAAACAGCGAAGTTATTGTTATTTTAAAAACTGCCCTCCATTATGCCCCACCCTGTATTAAGTAATCGTCATTACTTTTTTTTTACACTCAAATTAACCGAATAATATTATGGAAAACGCAGCCACAGCTGCGAATAATTTATTTCCGAAAAATTTTAGACAAATTTACGACGAGGATTATGACATATTCAATCAATATTTGAAAAATATAATCATTGAGTGGATATTAACTCAGAAAATATCCATTTTAGGGCAAGGGTGTGTGTGATGCATACACTCACATTATTTTTCAACGTAGATTCAATATCTGCCATAAAAAAATGGGGTTCTAATTTGAAAAAATTGATTTTTCACGATTTTGTCATCCCTAACTTTGAAAGCGATTTTTTCACCCTCTGTATCATGAATCGCGATTTCGATTTTTAAAGTGGATACATCAATCTTACATCTTGAAAAATCCCAAAAATGAAAATTTTCCATCCAAAAACCTCGAAGTTATTCTTGTTTCAGCGGAGCTCTATTTTCGATTTTTTTTCGAATTTTCCCGCTCAGAGAGAATTTTCCAACCAAAACTGAAAAATGTTACATCAAAATAACTTGAATTATTCTAAGGAATCTATTTCTGCAATAAAAAAATGGTGTTTTAATTCGAAAAACGGAAGTTGACGTCATTTCCGGAAAAACCGGAGGTGCTCATGCTTTGAAAATATTTTAGATTTCATCAGCATCGTGAAATACTTATTAGTGCTGAATTTCATGAAAATACGTTCAGTAGTTTCCCGTATAAATATGGGTGAGGTTCCTCGTGAAAGACCCTGTATATACTTCTAATAATACGCAATGGTCAGAAGTTTATTCACCGATTTTTTTTTAATCGAGGATGGAAATTGACAACAAAAATTCAATTTACGGAGATGACATCCTGTAGGCTTCAGCTGTTAAAAAAATTTACAGCAACTGTCAAAGCAATTGTTCATGATCCTGAACATGTTTTTACAGAAATATCCATATAATAAACACGGGTTAACTCAGTAGTTTCATGTGTTCTTCTCGAATTCGCGAAAAAATTTGACCTTCGTGAATGATTATGAATAAGTAGTCACTATTTGAGAAAGTGTTACTTGTCTCATCTTTTTCAGTTTTATTTGTAATCAGATTTTTTGTTGGTGAAGATCCAAGCGTTCCACTTTCGAAAAGCAAATGTAGAGATTCACGATGTTGGAAAGTCGTGGTTCCCCAGAAAGAGGATTTTTCCTTTCTATTAATTCCATCTGGGAGATCGACTACTGAAAAAATACTCCGATTTTTTGGCTCATCAACGCATCGCTATAAATATTTCTTCATTCTAAAATCTCGGTACTTATTTAAGTTATAATAATTTTTCCAACCAGCCATATATGCACACTTGTCAACCAACTGGAATAATGCGAATAAGAGTAACATAACGGTGGGAGCGGTAATTTTATTCAAACAACCCCTGAAACATCCTCTCACCGTCTACTCCAGAATAAACAAAAGCCGTGGACCACACTCCAAGAAAACTCCTCTCGAATTTATCCGTGGGAACGGTATCAGCGTTGCAGAATCTTATTATTTATCCAGCTTCGTTCTTCCGGAGAGGGAAAAGTGCCTCAGCACCGTCAGGAATTTCAGCGATGTAGGGTGAGAACAAACACAACTCCGGGGATATAGAAGAGAAACGAAGGATTAGCTGATGATAGAAATACGTGCCCTACCGCAGATCTGAGGGTTCTATCTCGTAGCACGCCCTCTACACGGTTTTGCAACAACTGCAGAGGTTCTCAGCATTGTTGCCGCTTTGATAATTATAATTCTGGATTCAGCATATTTTCTAACTCCTTCGCATTTCAAGCATTCCTTATATTTGAAAAAAAAAATCATTTCTATCAGATACCACATTCGGTCAAGCTGAATCAAAATAATTGATCAAAAGTAGGATATTATGATCTCATTCTCCTCTACAGAAAAGTTGTATCTACGGATGAACAGCATTGGCCACATTGAAAACTTTTGTGAATATAGGTGCTATTTATAAGCTAGGATTTCCCAAATTAGATGTGAAAAACTGGATTCGAGAACCAATAAAACATAATGTGAACGAATTTCCTGTGAACTTTTATTTGCTTTCTGTTTCAGCTTCCTTAAATTTTGAGCACTCGTCGTACATAAGAAAAAGATCTTCATCATTTCGTCGGGATGTTCAACTCACAGAACAGACCAAGAACTCGAGGTCAAGTTCAATTCTGCCCGTTTGTCCCTGAACCCGATAAGATTCGGATCTCGAATGGCGTGGTCAGATTCGTTGATGAAATGAAATTTCGCATTTATGTGGACAATGACATGTTATTCAAGTCACATGCAGAATTTTGTCCTGGTAGCTTAAACGGAACAATATGAAATGGAAACAAATTATTGACAAAAAATTACCAGTGTTTCTGCGAAAACTGTCCTAATGTAAGGGATCATAGACGATTTTTTCACAACAGCTGTCAAAATTTCGTTTCATCTACATTTCTGGAAGAATAAACTGCTCAAGAATCCCTTAAAAACCCATGAAATAATAGCATAAATAGTTGGGAAATTAGCGTCTGTGAAAAGAGAAAATCATTAGCCGGTATTCAGACGGATTTTTTAGAATTCCGGAAAAGGTTTTCACTTTAGGCGGGAGTCGAAATCGCGTCCCCGAATTTCCGGTCCGAGATGCTAACCATCCGGTACCCGCTGATGCCGAAAAATGTCGATGACGCATTGGCGAAGGTTAAAGAGGCGATCCTTTGACCGATGATAGCGGATTAGTTCCCAACATAGAACTTAAGTACATTATGTACTATAAGTTCTATGGTTACCCACCCACCAACTTTCTCTCACCGCGAAGACATCTTGCTCTGTGTGTGTGGCATCATTAACATCGAATTCCGGAAAAATGAGTAACTTCGGTGGTGTAGATGGTTAGCATTTTGGACCGTAAATTCGAGGACGCGGGCTCGACTCCCGTCTGAAGTGAAAACCTTTTCCGGAATCTAATAGTATTTTATACAAAAATCAGTTAATTATTTCTATTCTGATTTCTTTGTCCCCCCCTAGCTCAATTCCCTCCCCCCCGCCCTAGCTATAAAGCTGGGGACGCCCTTGATATCAGATGATTACCCAGAGCTGAATGTGGACGATTCTTTTGATGTTCTGTAAATCTTCAAAGTTTCGTGGTCATTCACGTGGTTCACGTTTGGTTTTCGTTCAATTATTGACTAGAAATGATCTGTTCCTCTTGTTGGTTAGGCTGTAATCGTATTCCTTCAATGTTGTATTGATTCTTTTAATGAGTGAATTATAAAGAAGTATGGATATTTACTTATTTTCAACTGATAAATGGGGGTAGATCTTGTTGAGTGTCATTTTCTTTTTATAGATGTAATAATATTATCGATGAACTCTTTGGGGTATTGGTTACTTTTTCCTATGTAACTTTCAGCTGGCGTGATGATGATATTATTAAACCAAAATCGATCGCCTATAGAATAAAAATTGTGTTTTTTCTATGCTGCCTTCTACACTATTCAATAATTTGTAAAATAGGGGAATGCAGTTTTCCAACCGTCAAACGCACCGTGATCAAGGTCACGTAAGACATCGTGCGTAGGAAGATCAATTTAATATGGTTTATTTTGATGAGTTCTAAGGTGTATGTTTCGCAGAGTTGACAACATTTCCTACAATTTTCCCTGTTCTTTTCTCTCTAAGATGAATCGACGGTGGCGTATTGAGCCTTGTTGAAGTGCATATTTTACCCACTATAGGCACCTACTTAGTTTTTGAATTTTGAATGATAGTATAAAAGGATAATATGCCTTATTCATTTCTTATTGAACCTACCTTTAGCTGATCTTGTTCTCGGTGTTTCAGGAAAATTGCCTCCTGATTCTTTTTCGGATGTTTCCTCTTTAATCAGTTTAGGTTCCATTCCCTGTAAATGTCAATGATTACTTCCATCCTTATCATTATGTATATAAAGGGAGTTTCAAAAAAGGGGCCCGAGGTCAACTGAAAATAATTGGGATACTCCCAGTTATAGATTTCTGTAACACCATATGTATTCCAGATAAAGGGCGTTGAAGGAAACAAAAGAAACGATACAACAAAGGAAAGCCCTCATTCTCAACATACATCTGTTTTATCGAAGAGGTCTATCTTACGCGACAAAAATATTTTATTTCGCATAATGCACACTAATCAATTATAATGATATTTATTGTAATATAACAAACTTTTCATTACACCGCACTGAAAACCCTATTATAACATGTAGATTTAGAACATCGAAAATGACTCTTTTCCGTGCGGCCGCACCGCAATAGTATATTGTATAATTAGTGGGAAAAGCATAATATTCCCAAACGACTGTGATAATTACCAGACGAGGAGCGTAGCGACGAGTCTGGTAACACAGGAGTTTGGGAATATGCTTTTCCCACGAATTATACATACTATTTTTTCTCCGATCGTCGATTTATATTTGAAAAAATTATTAAAAAATATTTCATTCAAGATGTAATCAAGTACGTTTACATAGGTTTCTCTATGTTCATATTTAAATATAGAAGTGGTAACTATGGAAATTACTTCGTTATGACAGAAGTAAAATAATTTTCAAGCCGATTTTGTTCGATTCGTTGTATTTTATAAGAAATTAAAAAAACAGTAGTAAACATGGACACTGATGGTGATTATTCGTTACCTTGCACGCCTCCTGAACTTGTAGAAGCAGCGAACGCGGCTTCACTTGATTTACTTCCGGCGAAATCCAGAGAGAAGTATGAACTTGCGTACCAACGCTTCATGGATTTTTGCAGAAAAAACAACAGTGTATCCTTTTCTGAGAATGTACTGATGGCGTATGTTGCTGAATTGGCTAAAACAATGAAATCTTCGACGTTGTGGGCACATTATTCCATGCTTCGATCAACTTTGTCTATTAAAAATAATATTAATATTGCCCAGTACCATAAACTGAGAGCATTTTTGAAACGTCAAGCTATAGGATACAAACCGAAAAAATCTAAAATTTTAACCCAGGAACAAGTTCAGAAATTCATTTTAGAGGCCTCAGATGACATATTTTTATCGACGAAAGTAAGTAGATAAAGATTAAATAGTATTACTTAAATTAAATAAAATACGAAATATACAATGTTCGATTAATTTTTAGGTGGCTCTGATATTTGGAATAGCAGGAGCCTGTCGACGAGATGAGCTTGTCCGAATAAAAGTTCAGGATATAGAAGATTTCGGTTCAAAAATACTGGTGAAAATACCAGAAACAAAAACAAATAGACCTAGATCATTCATCATCAACGAAACCTATTTAAATGTTTATAGAAAGTACGTATCATTCAGGCCTAATGATTTTGAAAATCCTAGATTTTTTTTTAAATTCAACAAGGGAAAAGGATGGAAGACAGTCATTGGAATTAATCAATTTGGAAAAATGCCGCAAATTGTTGCAAGTTATTTACAGTTGCCAAATCCGACAGAATATACAGGACATTGTTTCCGAAGATCATCGGCAACACATTTGGTAGATGCTGGAGCTGACATTCTTTCTTTAAAGCGCCACGGAGGATGGAAGTCTTCCCATGTGGCGGAAGAATATATTGACGAATCACTTAATAATAAAGTAGAAGTGGCTAATAAAATATTCAACACCCCTGCCTCGACTTCAAATGAAAATGATCGAAACGAGATAAACCAAACAACTAGCCATGCAGCTTCAACGTCTATAAATTCTCGTTGCCCTCCAGTACAATTTACAAATTGTACAAACTGTACAATAAATGTAAATATTAACAACAATTAATTTGTGTTCAAGAATATCGTTATAAATTAGATGTTTCTTTTATTTATTTCATACCAAATTTATCAATATTAAAATGAAAACCATACTTTGTTTCATTTCATTGTAATAATCCATTTGTAACATTACCGCACGCTACAGCAGTGCGGTAATTATTACCGCACTGTTATTTTCTAATTGCTTAGCAACTGCCCACTGTTCTGGAATGTTGAGCTTTGCGCATAGAAATCAGGTCAAAATAGTGTCACTTTTCCTACGATCGGAGAAAAAAAGTTTTACGGTGCGCTGAGGCATGCATCCTATGATTCCTATGCTTTGACACAGAGCAACGATTGCGTGACAGTAGATGTTAGTGTTTTGAATAATTATTGTTTCACAATATCGAAATGCTTTCTGCTGAACATTTTTCCCGTGTTATTGTCTTCAGAGAGGTGTAATGAAAAATATCGTTCATTACACGTCCAGAAAGGCTTTTTCCGTGCTTGCACGGAAAAGCCTACTTTCTGGACTAGTAATGAAATATACTATTGTCTCGTTCATCGGTTGTTCATCGGGAAACATTTCATTGAACCTTGCTGTAACTTGGTCACATTATCCATGAAGAAAAACAACTTCATCAAAACATCATTTGAATTGTTATCACCATATATCTAATAATTCCTATATGGGGCATGAGCCAATCGGAACTGAAGCTGGACATTGGTAACAATGCAGATCTGCCCTTGTGCGGTAATATCGAGAATGAAATATTTGTTTAATTCTATGGGGGACTTCGGTCCAAGTTGCCAACCCAAAAATTCCGCTTTTTTTCTACCAATGGGGAAGGGAAAATTCAGAACAAATTTGTAATGATCAGCTCTACATTATTCATAAATATCCGTAAACTTCGACTCGGCTTTGCAAACCAGGTAATTAGAGCCAAATATCGATATTTGTAAAGATCATCTCTGATTGGATGAAAGTTGTGTTGGATCTCCTGGTTCACGTCAACAATGTCAATGGACCAACGATCTGTCACGACAAACAGTAAACAAACCGATTGTTCACTCTGTGTTTTTTCACGCAATTGCTCCATTTTTGTATAATAAAGTAAAAGTATGCCATTATTCTGTTGTGTGGTTGATTGGGGAAGTAAAAGACCTCTTGGCGGCTTGGCATTGTGAAAATCTATAGAATTCCTGCTACTTCAATTTCACCCATAAAATACAACTAAATGGACTGCCTGTTTAGGAGATAGCTATCATCTATTTAAAGAGCTGATTAAACTGAGAAGAAATTGAAAAATACTATTGTATGTTAAAAACATTTTTTATTACAGTTGGACCTGATATTTGTTTTGTATTCTAATTTAAAATGTCCTCAATGTTTGTACAAACCCAAATTTTTTTATGTGTATATATCATATCATAAACAATAAATCAGGTTACATTCGGTAATTTTGAATTGCATTTTCCTATATGCACAAATTGCATAAAAAATTCACGTTCACGTTCTGTATGTGTAGAAGTTATGCTATGAGGTTTCGATTGAGGAATATGCATCATAAATAGAGTAACCAATGAACCAAAATTCAGTTCATTTGAAATAACGGTTCTGAAGATATAAACAGAAAAGTGTTTTTTTTTTCATGGATTTTCGACACCCTGTATCTTCCAAACCAACCCGAATTTTGAAAAAAGGTATGAGATAAAAGTGTTTCGTTTGATGAGAGGAATCCACAGTTGAAATATATGTACAAGTCAAAGATGTTTATTACCTTCAATCCTACTATTGAATGCAATATGTTTACTATCTACTGCTCTAATGCAGGGTTCCCGTTCCTAGCTACAGTGGAGATGGGTGTGGTTCTCACTAAAATTAATAGATTTATGGGCGCCAGGTAAATTTGTCCCGGAATCAAAAACCCTTACTGTGGAAATCCTCAAATTTACCAAAAGGACAATCACATAAAACATACAACTTTGCCCAGTAGACGTATAATATTTCAAACATACAAGAATACCAATAGATGAAATATTCGGGGCTTATTAATATAGTATGGTGGTGAAAAAGCTTACAATAGTGACTGATTTAAAAGTGGAAATTGAACGGGGTAACTTTATTGTGATAAAAGAGACGAGTCGCATGAGCTCAGGCGCAGCACGTTATGGGGTACTATATACCAACTGATATCGAGGGAACAAATATTCAATTTCAACTGAACAATATACCATAAAATCTAGAAATCCTATATACTTATTACTATCTTTATCAAATATTTCAAATTATATGACGGTGTCATATACAACACTATACTCAAGGTCTTTCTCTTACGTCCCTCCTGCTAAGGGGAAATCTGGTATACGTTGGCTGTCTCGTACACCACCCTCTCTGCTCTTTCAACCTCCTGATCTCCAACAACTCCGTCCAGGTAACCTGTATACGTTGGCTGTCTCGTATATGCTGGCTGTCTTGCAATCGTTCACCTTCTGTCTCCAATTCAACAACTTCCTCTAACGAAGCTGGTATACGTTGGCTGTCTCGTATACTGCTTTTCAATCCAATCAATACTTGTCCAATGATCAGATTGGATACACTTATATGAAAGCCTATCCTAAAAACCCTGTAGAAGGAAACCCTAGTTTACTAGTATCCTTCGACATGAAATAACCAAACACACAGAAAACACTCACAAGAAAGAAATCGAACCTATGCCTCTCTACATACCCTGATCTTTGGGGTTTATTCCACGTTATCGTCTTGTGTGAAAATCACCCAGGAATACACAAATGATACCAATCCTGATGAAAAACTCCAATTCACACTTCCAGGTAATGGGTATAATCCTCTTTCGAGTGTGATACTGACAAACTATTCAACAATCTATAGCCAGAACCACTTCCTACGAATTCCCAATTTAATCCCAAAAATGGATGTTTTCATAAAACATTTATTAATTGAGAAAATTCGTATCCCATTCACTTTTCTCGATCGATAACCTTTATTTCCAGTTTTTACCGAAAACCTGACAGACACAAAGAGACATAGAATTGCGATAATGACATACCTAATCCCACAGAACACAAATGATTCACACCAGCCACCGAGCTGGCTGACCTAACCTCCACATATACTTCGTAAACGACGTAAACAAATAAATAACACGTAACAGACCCCCCTTACCTTAAAGAAATTCACCCGAGAATTTCTTAGCAGGCTGTCAATAAAAAAAATTAGCCTACTATCACGTCGGACCGCTCGTAAGCTTTCAGGTCCTTGAGGTGCCAAACACCCTTCACTACGCCACTGTCATCTTTGACCTTACAAGTCCAAGGTGATGATACCCTGAGACTTATTTTGATACTTCGGAGCCCATCCAGTCTATCAGTCTGTATTGGCGCTGCTTGCACCACCAAAACTCCATCGGTTTCAGGACACCCCGAGGGTAAAGTTTCAACATAGTTCAGATCTGGTCCTAAACAACCTCTTCTAGACGGCAAAAACTACAACTCCATCAACCTCTTTTGACCTTCGACCTGACGACAAATTGATTTCAACTCCAGCAAAGCATTAACAATACCTAAATGCACCCTATCCAAATAGTAAGGATGCAAATCTTTCCTAACAGTTTTCAATTTTTCCTGCTCTGCAACACCCTGAAACAAACAATCGAACATTGAGGACATCACTATTACGAACACTATTATTGTCTCATTCGGATCCATAATATAAAATTATCCAAGATAAATCCTTGAAAGGAAACAAACCAGAACATAAACAAGAGTCTAAATCGATCAACTCAAACCAACCAAGCTATAACCTGCAAAAAAAATTCACGAAAAGGTAAAGTTCCCCTTGTCTCACCAAATCATACCTCAAACACTCCAGCCACCAATCGCAAGTCTCAAATCTGAAAAGCCTCAAACCTTGAAATGCCTAGCCTTGAAATACCTAGCCCTGAAATGCCTAGGAGCCTTGAAATATCAAGCCCCACGTTGGGCGCCAATTTATTACCTTCAAACCTACTATTGAATGCAATATGTCACTATCTACTGCTCTAATGCAGGGTTCCCGTTCCTAGCTACAGTGGAGATGGGTGTGGTTCTCACTAAAATTAATAGATTTATGGGCGCCAGGTAAATTTGTCCCGGAATCAAAAACCCTTACTGTGGAAATCCTCAAATTTACCAAAAGGACAATCACATAAAACATACAACTTTGCCCAGTAGACGAATAATATTTCAAACATACAAGAATACCAATAGATGAAATATTCGGGGCTTATTAATATAGTATGGTGGTGAAAAAGCTTACAATAGTGACTGATTTAAAAGTGGAAATTGAACGGGGTAACTTTATTGTGATAAAAGAGACGAGTCGCATGAGCTCAGGCGCAGCACGTTATGGGGTACTATATATCAACTGATATCGAGGGAACAAATATTCAATTTCAACTGAACAATATACCATAAAATCTAGAAATCCTATATACTTATTACTATCTTTATCAAATATTTCAAATTATATGACGGTGTCATATACAACACTATACTCAAGGTCTTTCTCTTACGTCCCTCCTGCTAAGGGGAAATCTGGTATACGTTGGCTGTCTCGTACACCACCCTCTCTGCTCTTTCAACCTCCTGATCTCCAACAACTCCGTCCAGGTAACCTGTATACGTTGGCTGTCTCGTATATGCTGGCTGTCTTGCAATCGTTCACCTTCTGTCTCCAATTCAACAACTTCCTCTAACGAAGCTGGTATACGTTGGCTGTCTCGTATACTGCTTTTCAATCCAATCAATACTTGTCCAATGATCAGATTGGATACACTTATATGAAAGCCTATCCTAAAAACCCTGTAGAAGGAAACCCTAGTTTACTAGTATCCTTCGACATGAAATAACCAAACACACAGAAAACACTCACAAGAAAGAAATCGAACCTATGCCTCTCTACATACCCTGATCTTTGGGGTTTATTCCACGTTATCGTCTTGTGTGAAAATCACCCAGGAATACACAAATGATACCAATCCTGATGAAAAACTCCAATTCACACTTCCAGGTAATGGGTATAATCCTCTTTCGAGTGTGATACTGACAAACTATTCAACAATCTATAGCCAGAACCACTTCCTACGAATTCCCAATTTAATCCCAAAAATGGATGTTTTCATAAAACATTTATTAATTGAGAAAATTCGTATCCCATTCACCTTTCCCGATCGATAACCTTTATTTCCAGTTTTTACCGAAAACCTGACAGACACAAAGAGACATAGAATTGCGATTATGACATACCTAATCCCACAGAACACAAATGATTCACACCAGCCACCGAGCTGGCTGACCTAACCTCCACATATACTTCGTAAACGACGTAAACAAATAAATAACACGTAACATGTTGACAGCCAATATCGCGCCTCTCAGACAAGGTAGAAAGTTCAAACAGAAAGTTTTTCGAATGGCATCAAAAACTCTACCAGAATCCATCCTTAAAATTCTGTTTCTAATAACCACCCTTGAAAAAACTACCCCCAGATATTTTTGTCAAATGGCACCCTTATATTTTTCTCAATCTGAACGATTCCTCATTGAAAGAAGAAATATGGTAAAACAATTTCTTATCATTTTTCAGGTTTTCCGACCTCTTGATGCTTTTTTCCAGAATTCTACACCACAATTGAATTGAACACTAAAAAATACTAAGATGTGACCAGTTATTTCAAAGGTCATGCATAATTCACCACAGTTATCAGAATATTGCTCTCAGTTGACATTAAACTCCTTGTATCTCGTTTATGTGTCGAAAACGGGGTATATCTCATAAGGCAAAAATTACTTTATGTTCGACTCCTTCATAAACACTTGATTCATGAATTCGTTAAGCGTCCATAATTGACTACTTTATTGTACAGGGTGGCCAGATTTCAATGATTTAGTACTACAACTCCTGAACTTTAAGAGAAAGAGAAAAAGTAATATACATGTCATGTTCTCTTTTTCCGAGAAACCGAAATTGCTGAAAACCCCAAGTTGCTGCGGCGTCTAATTTCCGAGCTACAGGGCGATTTTGGTATTTTGTCAATTATTATAATTGACTATAATTTCCGTATTACAGGATCTACGCTCTCGAAATTAACACATCTTTAGGGCATTTTTTTACTGCTTTTCAGCGGTGCTATTGGATTTTTTTTTGTATCTGCTCAAGTTTCGGAGCTATAACAGAAAAAATTTTTTTCAAATGGAAACCATAATGGGAAATGATATTTCCAAATAGATCTTTCTTCAATGATTTCAAAAATATATATCATGTTATACCTCCGAGTTCACTATATATCGAAAATTTCGAAAAAACACTTATCGTTCAACAAAATCCAAGCAGGCTTTGATTCACTTTCTTCAAAACTGGGGCGGTCATAGAATTTCATGTCTTATTTACTCTCACTTGTCGAATTTAATTCAGTTTCATCATTGTTGAAATGTCCGGCGCTTCTAAAATTCTTATGAGGTCATATAATTCGAAATCTCACATTTATTGTAAGCTGCCAAATTGATTCAGGAAATATTAACTTTATTATTACTCAGACCAATAGAGGGGCTTCGCGAAACTTGTTGATTCTAGTATGATTTCTCTGCTAGATTGGAATATATTTTTTATTTGAATACTTATGTAACCCGTTGATAGCAATAATTGATGTTTCCATGAAGGGCAAAAAAAAGCTCCTTCAAGAAAAAATAAAGATTTATTTGAAAAAAAGTATACTCACAACAAATGTTCAAATCGTTGTCCATTGGAGCGAGCCATCGGAGGAAATACATAAATTGCATGATGTGATATAAATGAGAACTTTAGAAGCGCCAGACGATACAATGATGAAACTGAATTGAATTTGACAAGTGAAAATAAATAAGACATGAAATTCTATGACCGTTCCAGTTTTGAAGGAAGGGAATCAAAGCCAGCTTGGATTTTGTTGAACGAAAAGTGTATTTTCTAAATTTTCGATATATAGTGCCCTCGGAAGTATATCATGATATATCGACGCGTTCAAGCCAAAACGACGTAAGCGCCATTTTTTCAAAAATTGAGTTTTTAGTTGCAATGAATTGTCTTGAGTACCTTCTCTAAGTAGAACGTTCGATTTAGTCCGAAAAATTTACGAATTTTCCTGTATTTCAATTCAAAGTTGCGTAAGCGACAATTTCGACTAAACAGAATTTGTCAAGTCTGTTCACTACCGTCACAAGCGACAGTATTGCACTGAAAATATCGTTCGCGTTTCAACAAAATTACAACGGAAAAGGTGAGTTAATTATAAAGGTGAGTAATTTCAGTGATAATTAAGAAGGTTTTCTTGAATCTTTTTTAATTAATTCTTCAAATTCTGTTAGTCTTCGTATTCAAATCGCTCATTTTTATAGTGTCGCTTATGCCAAAACAAATTGTTTGTTTACAGTATAGCATAAGCGCCTTTTAGTATAGAAATATTCGTAATTATTTTTTGTAAGATAATTATTGATGTAAGGCTCTATCTTAGTCATATTTTCAAATTTATTCAGTGGTGATAAGTGTACTTGAGAATTCAGTGTGAAGATTTTAAATAAAAACATGTTTTGTCTTTTATTTCAGCTTTTTATAGTTGGCGCTTAGGCCGAAAAAAAGTCTTCGAAAGCTAAACGGATTTTAATGATTGTCAAAGAGTCTTCAAATGAACCAGGCCCGTAGCCACGAATTTTTTCGGGGGGAAGCTCATTTGGGTATGAACAGGTGTGCTCATTACATGAAGATTATCATTTTTTGTTCTATATCATTTAATTTCTACCACTATAAATTCAAATTTTGAATTTTTGACCAAAGATCAAGGATTTTTATAGAAGATGATACTTGTTTCGAGATCTCAATCTCACCGGGAGACAGGTCACTGTAACCGACGGACGTACAAAGTGAATACATAATAATATGTATAGGGTGTCACAAGTTCGAGTGCCTATTAGACGTTTCTGGAGGACTGAACATTATGATATTATATGGAATTCCCTACTGAGGTAAAATATTTCGGAAGCCTGAGCACTCCCGTTTATACAAGGAGCGAAAATAAATTGGTTCAAATTTTTTTTTTAATTTTTGAATTTTTTGAATTTCGGATATTCCCTACGTCTTCAATGCTGAATACATCCCTATTAAAACCATTGCATTCATTCAAATACATTTCAAAATGTCGGGAGAAAACTGGAAAAAAGTCAAATATTCGGAGTCAGTATTAGGTATCTTCATTTTTCTAATTTTCAGCCTCCTGAGCGTGAACAGTTCTCATAAAATCAAAGCAGAAGAATGTGGAAAGGTCATGCATCTTTTGAATTTCAGAAATATGATCACAGGGTGTTTCAAATTAGAACCCAATGATTGCGTTGGATTCTGCAATGAAAAATAATGATAGTACTTTAATAAAAAAAATGAAAAACAAAGATGCATGAACTCTCCACATTCTTCTAATTTGATGTTATGACAACGGTTCACGCTCAGGATGCTGACAACGAGAAAAAAAACATAATACTGTCTACGAATATTTGACTTTTTTCTAGATATTTTGAAGAGTATCTAAAAGAATACAATGATTTTAATGTAAATGTATTCGCAGAACTGAATACTCATTCATAACAGAGAGGAAAAAATTAAAAAAAAATTTGAATCAATTTATTTTCGCTCCCTGTATAACCGGAAGTGCTCAGGATCTAAAAATATTTTAGCTCAATGGACAATTTCGAACAACATCATAATCCAAATTTTCAGATTTCAAATATGACAAGTTCTCCTTAAACGTCTAATAGGCACTCGAACTTGGGACACGGGACACCCTGTATAAACGTAAGTGCTCAGGCTCTGAAAATATCTTAACTCAGTAGAGAATTTCGAACAATATCATGATCCCAATTCTCAGATTTCAAATAAGTCCAGTTCTCAAGAAACGTCTATTAGGCACCCGACATTCAAACTTGGGACACCCTGTATGGGCTGTATTCTTGTTCCAAAAATTTGCTAAAATTGATGGAGGTTCGTCGAAATTTTCCCGTTTTAAACTCATTAAGGATTTCACAAGAAAACTTTAAACTTTTTTCATACATAAAGTGAGTCGTTAAAATGTTAGTTGAGTTCCATGTGTATAAGTGTTTTTCAATATTCAGGGGAGGATCCATAAGAATAGGGTTTGGGACTAAGAAAAACTATTTTAATTCTTCATCATATTTTTTCCTGAATAAATATCACAAATCACCCTAAAATACACAATGATCTTACCTACTAATGAAAACGCATGATGTAGACGGAGCCCTTGAATCGCGAATTGACCTAAGCGACATTGAAATAATAATTATCCTATAATGAAATGGCATAAGTTGTTATAAACGACATCTTTCACAAAACCTTGTAAGCATAAGCGACGTCATAAACGACATGACATCACGTCAAATGACTTAACCACCATTTTTGCCTTTTTTACTACTTTTTGCTGCTAAATTTCGACGAAACGTTTATACCCAGTGGTTTTTAGTATTGTTACTTATCACAAGTCCAATTTTTAATAAATTTTCGAAGAAATACTCTCGAAACACGTTTTTCGCAAATTACTCGAAATTATTGAAATGGCGCTTACGTCGTTTTGGCTTGAACGCGTCGATATATCTTTGAAAACGTTGAAGAAAGATCTATTCGGAAATATCATTTCCCATTATGGTTTTCATTTGAAAAAAAAATTTGTTTGCTGTAGCTTCGAAATTCGAGCAGATCGAAAAAATCCAATAGCACCGCTGAAAAGCCGTAAAAAAGTGCCCCAAAGATGTGTTAATTTCAAGAGCGTAGATCCTGTAATACGGAAATTATAGTCAATTATAATAATTGGCCAAATACGAAAATCGCCCTGTAGCTCTGAAATTAGACGCCGTAGCAACTTCGGGTTTTCAGCAATTTCGGTTTCTCGAAAAAAGAGAACATGACATGTATATTACTTTTTCTCTATCTCTTAAAGTTTAGAAGTTGTAGTCTTGTAGTACTATTGCATCGAAATCTGGCCACCCTGTACACCATTTTATTGGACTCAACTGTCACCGTCTTCTCTCGATTTTGCCATTTTCTTCATTTCACACCACTTGTTATAGGCCGCATACAAATTTTCATAAGCTCCTTCAGTGAGTAGGAGAGATTCCTGGCACTTGCGGCTTGATTTTTCACGCTTTCCTCTTCCGAACTATGCATTTTTGTCACAGAATTAACGAAGTAAACAACTTTGTTCAGTGAGGTTGCTAAGGTCGCTGATGGTTACTAAGGTATTGAAAGCAAAAGCACACTTATGGCCGATTGCATTGTAGACAAAACTGTAGATTAAATCCACAACATCGATTAGTGTTATATGATTATCATAGACACTAATCGAAGTTTTGGATTTAATCTACAGTTTTGTCTACAGTGCAATCGGCACTTAATGTTTTATTGAAATAAAGCGACGAATATATTAATTGCCATTTCAGAAAATAAAATTTCTGCATTGCAGTCAAACATAAAGCTTTGTATGCAACTCGTACATAATTAGACTTATGGACTTGCCTAAATTATTGGTCTCGCTCGCTTTGCTCGCTCTGTCATAAACATTTGGTCTCGTCCATAAAGACCTAATTTATGTACTTGTTACATAAGTAGCTATTTTCGATGTCATCTACATGGCAATATATGCATACAAATTACGCCACTGTACCTACAAGGTAACTTCTTTTCATAACTGATTTACATCAGTGACAATGCTTTTGATTTGAGGATTTCTCAGAGGTTCTTTAATTTTTACATTCAGAAAAGGTCTTGATTTACTCGAGATCTGTGTAGATATTGAAAAGTATGCAACAATCTGTTGATGAATATGAATTTACAAGGCGCACGTGATTTTGTCAAAAAAGTCTTATACTTTCCGAGTTGAACACAGCCACATATCCAAATGTTATCGGTGTTTCTAGGAAATATCTTAAGCCAACTGTCTTTAATGGCAACACAATTTAAGTGTTACTTGTCCTCAAAAAATGGCATTCGATACTTTTATTGACTCAAATTCTCGTCGCACTCCCTGCATAGTGCATACATCTGCACTCGCTGACATATCGATGAAAATCCTAGTGATTTACATACGTATGAATGTAGGCTATAGAGTTCTGAAGAAAAATTTCACATTATTAGATGCCTCCAAGAACTCTAGTGTTCTAAATTCCTGAATTCGTTTCTTGTGTGATGTGTAAAATTTTATTATTCACTTCCTTCCGTATATTTTTTTGTTCAACGCCCTTTTTCTTGAATAGGAAAATTTTTTAGTGAGCAAACTACAATTATTTTTTAGTTTTCTACCTATGCAAGAGACGGGTCACCTATTTTGGAACACCCTATATAATGAGGTTATATCATTTCCATTAAATTCTCTGGAATACGAATGCTGATAGAAATCATCTGGTAGCGTGTGATTACTGTGATTCAAGGAATGCAGTTATTGCGGAAAAACTGTAAAAATATAATTAGGCTGCCGCATGTGTCCGTTTATAATAGGAACATGTTACATCGGCTGTTCGCAATAGCCATAATCATCGCCCGATAATGCCCCTCTGCCCCTTTGGATAGAGCTTCCAAACAAAATTGGAACAGACGTTGCACAGATGGCAACGTGTACACGCGGACAGACAACAGACACGGCTTGATCCACGCGCCATGATGCGCCGCAGAGAGGGATTTTCTCGATGGAAATTCATCAGGCAAATTACGGCGGCAGCGGTGTCCGGTGAAAAAATTCTGGAAATTTAAAATCATGGTTCTTTTGGGTGAGTTTCAACAGACATAGTACATTCTTACCAGAAGTGATTGAAGCACATATGGCGTTTGATGACCCACTGGCTGACGCATATTCCAAGTGAGCGAATAATGATCTTCACGAGAAATTTTATGGACAAAGTTAAAAAAATCAGAAACAACAATTCTAGATATACAATGTGGCACATTCAATTAAAGCTCTCATTATGAAGAGATTCATAGTTCAGAAGTCATCGACTGTTAATTTTCAACTGCAAATTTTATCCAAATTTACTCGAACGATAACGTTTTCAATTACATAGGAAGAAAATGCCATTAACACCCGTAAAAAGCGTCCCATACTAAGAGTAGCAACCCTTGGTGATATCTTAAAAGAGAATATACAGCATCTGATTTACAAAATTCTCTGCACAAACATACCTATGGGATATTGGAAAATTTATCTTTTTTTCTATAAAATTAAAATTGAATACTAAGGCGTGATCAGATAATCCAGAAAAGATAAGAAAATCTGTTACTCTCATCCCCGAACTCCTTATTTTGGGAGATGCAGTGCTGTGAATAATAAACTCTTATGAATATTCCAAAACCCATAGATTCCTGGAATTAGGTGTGCAGGATAAACAACGAAAGACTATCGGTGGGTTCCACAAAGCGGTGATTCGAGATCAACGGCTTGATTCTATGATTTTTGAACTGTCAAATCGAGTTGATTCTAGATCAAGCTCCGATCACCGGTGATTACGCTCTGTGAAACCCACCGTAAGAAATCTGTAACTCTCATCCCCCCGTCTCCAATTATGTCAATTGAATATTTCTGTATAGGTACTTACTTAAACCCTAGAAAGCTGAAATTTCGTATGTAGGCTAAAATTATCACATTGAAAACGGAAAGATTAAGAAATCTGATAATGATACCTACTAACCCCGCATTATGGGGGACATAGTGCTTTGAATGAAATTATTCATGGATAGCTACTTTCGAATATGAAAGAAAGCCGATTTATCGTTGAAAAGTTATCAGACCTCATATAGAACCAAGCCTTTCATCCTACAAGTCCAAACTCTACAAGCTCTAACTCTATAAGCTCTAACTAAATGGTTTGGCCATTTCTTGGAGCACATATGGAATGAATTCGGAGAAACTTATGCAGAATACAACATCAAAGCCAAAAAACTTAATTTCGTACTCCCGTGAGACAGTCTTTTCGACTAAAATGAGTTTTTGGCGAATAAGGGCTTGTCGGGTTGAGGGCTTGGGTCTGATGAGATGGGTTAAGCTTATTAGTCCTGGCAACCACCCTCTCATGGAAAGATTCGGTGGCATTTATATCATATCTACGGCTATTTCCATAATCACTGGTTACAAAGCTATGTGCCAAAAATGACCTTTCTCGATGAGAGTATGAAAGGACCTGTGCTGTGATATAGAAATGGGTAAAATCAATTTTAGGTGAGGGTTCTGAGGCTGCTTACAATTGAATATACATAGTTTTTCCTTAACAATGAACTTTTGAAGAGTTCATTCGAAAATACACCTCGAACCAACTGAAAATCATCGAGAGAGCAAGAGAAAAATCTGAGAACATTAAACAGGAATGAATAAAAAATGGAACAAACGAATGAAATTCTTTTTCGGATCATATAGTTCTCGTCCTGAAAACAAGACAATACAGTCCTGCGTAAGAAGGATGTATGTTTCCCATGGAGTCTAGCAGGCGATGAAAACATTGACGCATCGCAGGTGTCCCGTTGAATTGATATATCCTAACCTTATTCAAGTACAGCGATGTGGGGCGTAGGAAAACGGCATCCAAAACATGCCAGATTTTCTTCTGCAGTTCTGAGAGGTTATGACCTTAGATGTGACATTTATCTTCGAATAAGTGTTTGACATTTGGTTAGTAATGATTCAAAGCGATACTCCATTCACGTAAGGAAAATTATCTCCGTTTTTACGGTAATCATGTAATGAAGATTAATGACGGCTAATCACTCACCCAGGCCCGGATCTACGATTTTTTCTGACCGGGGCAAAAATTCATGATTGCGCCCCCCCCCCCCATTTGTTTAATATGTACCTACTTATATGAATTCATAGAAAAAACAAAAATGAATAATACAAATGAATAATGAAAATGAAAACTAATAATAAGGAAAATATCACAAGAAAAGAAATTGGACTTTTTTCTTCACATAGCATCACGCGGCGTGATTTTCTTTCCGCGAACCTATCAGCTCCTTGAAATCTGTTTCGGAAGCAGTTTTGTATTCTATAGCTAAGATCGAGAGGCCATAGAGACTTTTCTGACTCATTAAAGAACGCAAATAATTTATTATTGTTTTCAATTTGCGGAAACTGCTTTCACATCTTGCAGACGTGGTAGGCAATGTGCACTTTATTCTATACAGGGTGGCCATTTGAAAACGAAACAGACGAGATTACAGACGAAATAAATTTTTTTGATAGAAATGCTCGGACAGGTCGATTTCTGTTTCGAGGGGGACAACTTAAGATGTAGATTACGGACGCATAGCGCTTCAACCCTTGCTACTACAAACTACAACCCTCACCCCCAATTTTTGAATAGGGAAGATGGGGTGAGTGATACCTCATTTGAAAGGTATTTTTATACTGATTTCAGCACAGTAATTTTTTTTTCATTTTATGCATTAGTTCTCTGAATATTCTTAACTAAGTATTTGAAAATGAAGTGGTGTTTTCATGGCACTTTTAGTGTTTTTTTGTGAAAAATCGACATTTTGAGCTCCAAATATATATATAATTTGAAGTATTTCCAATAACATGCGGTAACACTTTTTGATCGATAGAGATCTCCAAAAAGTCCAAATACGTACATATCTCTAATCAGATTACCAGGTAATCAAATCATTAATGATGCCACAGAAATATTCCAGTCCCAATTCGTGAAACGATTTCCGACTTAATTATGGAGTGCTTTCTCAGTTGGCTTCAATAATGTTTTCATTTTGTTGATTATTGAATTCATATCTTTTTCAAAAAAATGAGAATCGATAATTTTTTATTTATTACGAACAGATCATTAAGTTGGCTTACTGGTTCTTTGACATGTGAATTATTCTTAGTTTTGAATCGAGACTTGTATGTGTTCTAATTCATTGTTCGACATGGTTTATTCAATTGCAGAGCGGGTGGAAATAATTTCACTTTTTTTTGCAAACAATCAATGTGCGAATAGAACCGCAGAATTCTTCAATCAACGACATTTAGATAAACATGTTAATAGGAAGTATGTTTTGGAATTAGTGTCAAAGTTTCAAGAAACCGGGTCCGTGGCTAATAAACAACGAAACATGGAAAGAAATGAAGCAGCTGAAGTAGCTGTTCTTGGACAGATTGCTCTGAATCCAATGACGAGTACGAGGCAGCTAGCACATGAATCTGGTTTTACACGAACTCGAATTTCAAATATCTATTTTGAAGCATCATAAATTCCATCCTTACAAAATCCATCTTTCACACGATTTTAACGAAGATGATTTTGACCGTCGTGTTGAATTTTGTGATACAATGAGTGAACGAGTAACTGCTAATCCCAATTATCTGTACAGTGTTTGTTTCTCCGATGAGTGTTCCTTCTTTCTAAACGGCACAGTAAATCGACACAATTGTCGTTATTGGGCCGATGCTAATCCGAGATTGTTCCACGAAGTTTATACTCAACAACCACAAAAACTCAATGTTTGGGCTGGAATATTTGGTGACAACATTGTCGGCCCGTTCTTTTTACCTGGTAATCTTACTGGAGATATGTATTTGGACTTATTGGAAAATCACATTGATCCAATTTTGACGGAAATTATTGAAAACAATGCTGGAAATTATGTGGAAGAGCAGATTGTGTTTCAGCAGGATGGAGCTCCTCCACACAACGCCTTACCAGTTCGAGAATATCTGGATCAAAGATTTCCAAATCGGTGGATTGGAAGAAGGGTTCCCACTGAATGGCCAGCCAGATCGTCAGATCTGTCACCACTAGATTTCTTTCTTTGGGTCCACTTGAAGAGTAAAATTTACTCTACACAGCCCGATTCCATAGAAGATTTAAAAAGACGTAAAGTGAACGAATGTCGTCAAATCACTCCAGAAATGCTGCAAAATGTGCGCCATCGTTTCGAACAAAACTTATTTCATTGTATGGAAGCTAATGGTGAACAATTTGAATATTTAATTAATTGATGTGAGTTTTTGATAAATTATTTATCTTACTTTGAAAAGTCTTATTTCTTAGATCAATACTTCAAATCGTTCTGATACCGTACAGTTGGAGAATGATTTCAGTGAATAAAACAGCTAGTCGAACATCTGACCCTAGTGGCATTAACACGTACGGTATGACTTCATTTGCCCAGTGGTAGATGTTTTGCAATTTCAAATACAAGTACGGAAATTTTGGTGTTTCGGAAGCACTAAATGTCAATTATTCGCAAAAAATTAATTTAAGTGACTATTCCACTCATTCCATTTTTAGTGAGGAATTTTCCTTAGCAACACTTGTTTTTCATCGATAAAACATGGTAACGGGCAAAATCAACAACTTGGTTTTTCAGCGACTATTTCCCTCGTCTTAATTACCACCAATCAGAAACGCGCAATTTTGAATCACAAATGGTTTCTAGATGGAAAAACTGTTTGGCAGCAGCTGTCAGCAGTTTTTTCGGGTTTACCCGCGGCAAAACTTGACAGTTGTTGTCAACGAAAATTAAAAATACATACATAATGCATCCAGAATAATCTGTTACTCATGAAATAGTCTTGTCAAATAACATTCGTGCATCTAATTTTTCCTGTGAAAAAAAGCGAAAAAACACAATGCAAATTAATATTTTTTCAACAAAAAGCATTCATGCAGGTGCAAAAATCCTCGTCTTCGACTCGGATTTTTGTTGCCACCAGCACTCATGCTTCTTGTTAAAATATTACTTAGCAACATGTTTTTTCGATTTTTTCCGGAAAAATTCGATGCACTTATGATATTACTTACGACAAAATTTTTGACGTTTCTCAAATTCATAGATAGCTTCGGGAATGAATACCATAGAGAAAACAAACAACGTTTAGTTGATCTATGATGAATACTTATTTGTCAAATAGCGCAATACAAGCCCAATGTGACCATCTTCAGACACATTTTCTCGAGAAATAGTCATGTCGAATACCACTCGAGATGAAATTTAAGCAGGTAAAATTTCTCTCTTGTAATATTCAAGTTTGTTGCTTCTCGGCAATTTCGCTCATGACATTTTTCCAAAATCACTCGCCTGACGGCTCGTGATTTTGATACAAAATGTTATTCGCGAAATTGCCGAAAGCAACAAACTTTCATTTTACAATCGAGAAATTTTGCCGGCAAAATTTCATCTCTAGTGGTATTATACAGGGTGGCCCACCCCAGACGCGGTTCTCATTTTGAGGCAGTAAATGAGGACATTTTGAAAATTTTTTTCTCGTGAAATGTGAAGGACAATCAGATGCACAATTTAAAATTGTTTTCACATATACAGGGTGTTCGATAACAAAGATATAGACCATAGTTACACTTTTTTAAATGGAATACCCTATATATGAATTCAAAAATTGAATGGCAAGCTCAAATAATGATGAGTTTGTCAAGACCATTTTATGCCTTAAAAGAACCATTGTAGAGAAAATGGCGAAAAATCGAAAAAAAGGAGTATTTTTAATTTGCAATTGATGAATAAACCCTTCAAGACAACTAGACAGACAATGTTTTTTCGTGTAGACATATTGGCTACCCTCATGCAGAAGAAAAAAATTTAACTCTAGAATATACTGAGTGATCATAATTAATGTTCAAACATTAACTACAAAAAATGGTCAAAAACTTTCTTATTTCAAATGGCACACCCAGTACTTCTGTACCTTGTTGAACGTAAAAATTAATATCGAAACTATCTTCATTGGGTTTCCCTATACCTTAACCTAATAGTTTTCAAGTAATTCTCGATTTTTAATTCAACTAGTTAACCTACTATTTTGATTAGCGATATTCATAGAAATATTTGGAAATATTTGTGGAGAAATGCTCACAATATTATTTGAAATCTGAAAAACTCATGTGAAGATCTCAATAATGGTGTTGCGGTCACGCAAGATTTAATATTCCTTCATAAATGATTAGGTTTCTACTGTTTTTCTGAATATCAATTCTTTTTTCAATTATGTCCAAATTAATTTCGCCTAGAAGGCATTAAGTGTCATTATCATTCAATCTTTTACAGTACATGCCCTTAAATTTTTCTTTATTCCGATCGTTTTGATTTGAAGTTAAGCCATACGTTCAAAGAATCATGTAACAAACGATTCATTTAACAAAATATTTGTTCAGGCGATGAACCTGTGCTCCAGTCCAACATTTCCCTATTCTTCACATTTTCAATATTTTGAAGACTTTTAGAGATTTTCGAAAGAGATCTGTAATAGTGAACCACTGGCCAGAGAGTGAGTTGAGTACCGAGTGAAACGAGTTTCACCAGCATAAGGACATTCAGTTCAGTAGTAAGGTAGTATTTGAAGGTATTTTGTGAACATCTTTGAAACTTTGAGTCTACTAATACTCAATCGAACAATTGGAGATAACAAGTATGAAGAATCAAAGGTTCATCGCCTGAGCAAATATTTTTTTAAATGATTCGTTTGTTACATGATTCTTTGGACGTATGGCTTAACTTCAAAACGATAAGAATAAAGAAAAATTTAAGGGCATGTACAGAAAAAGATTGAATGATAATGACACTTAATGGCTTCTAGGCGAAATTAATTTGAAAATAATTGAAAAAAGAATTGATATTCAGAAAAACAGTAGATACCTACCTGATCATTTATAAAGGAATAATAAATCTTGCGTGACCACAACACCATTATTGAGATCTTCATATGAGTTTTTCAGATTTAAAATAATATTGTGATCATTTCCCCACAAATATTTCCAAATATTTCTATGAATATCGCTAATCATAATAGTAGGTTAACTAGTTGAATTAAAAATCGAGAATTACTTGAAAACTATTAGGTTTAGGTATAGGGAAACCCAATGAAGATTGTTTCGATATTAATTTTTACGTTCAACAAGGTACAGAAATACTGGGTGTGCCATTTGAAATAAGAAAGTTTTTGACCATTATTTGTAGTTAATGTTTGAACATTAATTATGATCACTCAGTATATTCCAGAGTTGAATTTTTTTCTTCTGCATAAGGGTAGCCAATATGTCTACACGAAAAAACATTGTCTGTCTCGTTGGCTTGAAGGGTTTATTCATTAATTGCAAATTAAAAATACTTCTTTTTTTCGATTTTTCGCCATTTTCTCTATAATGGTTCTTCTAAGGCATAAAATGGTCTTTATAAACTCATCATTATTTGAGCTTGCCATTCAATTTTTGAATTCATATATAGGGTATTCCATTTAAAAAAGTGTAACTTTGGTCTATATCTCTGTTATCAAACACCCTGTATATGTGAAAACAATTTTAGATTGTGCATCTGATAGTCCTTTACATTTCACGAAAAAAAAATTTTCAAAATGTCTTCATTTACTGCCTCTTTCTCTTACTAAATCTACGTTAAAAAATAATGTGAGTGTATGCATCACACCCTTGCCCTAAAGTGGATATTAAAACTCAGAAAATATCCATTTTAGGGCAAGGGTGTGATGCATACACTCACATCATTTTTTAACGTAAATTCAATATCTGCCATAAAAAAATGGGGTTCTAATTTGAAAAAACTGATTTTTCACGATTTTGTCATCCCTAACTTTGAAAGCGATTTTTTCAAAATCGCGAATTCGATTTTTAAAGTGGATACATGAATCTTACATCTTGAAAAATCCCAAAAATGAAAATTTTCCATCCAAAAACCTCGAAGTTATTCTTGTTTCAGCGGAGCTCTATTTTCGATTTTTTTTTCGAATTTTCCCGATCAGAGAGAATTTTCCAACCAAAACTGAAAAATGTTACATCAAAATAACTTGAAATTTTCTAAGGAATCTATTTCTGCAATAAAAAAATGGTCTTCGAATTTGAAAAACGGAAGTTGACCTCATTTCCGGAAAAACCGGAGGTGCTCATGCCTTGAAAATATTTTAGATTTCATCAGCATCGTGAAATACTCATAAGTGCTGAATTTCATGAAAATACGTTCAGTAGTTTCCCGTATAAATATGGGTGAGGTTCCTCGTGAAAGACCCTGTATAGGTACTACACACTTGCTGCACCTAACAGAAGAAAGAAAAGAAAGAAAACACGAAACCTATAACATGCTGGTCACCAATGCTACAAATAGCATGGAAAGAATAGAAAATAACTAAACTAATAATCATAATCATGCGCGCCGCGAAGGGGGATCAACAAGGCCCTCAACAATTCGAATGAGGGCGGCATGGACGGTACGCGCGCAAGCAGGGGGGAGTCAACAATCCTGGACATGACCAAACCGAACTGTCAAACCACGATATTCGACTGGCACCCTCTGTCTATCAATACATATGGCCCTGACCGTTCTCCTGAACCTACTTGTCGAACACTGCTTCACCTCATTAGGAAGCTCATTCTACATCTGGGGGGCAACTACATGGAATGATCTGTGGGAGACTTCAGTTCTGTGCTGGGGGATGACAAAATTATCAAGGTTTCTTGTAGCATAGTGATGCGAGCGAGCACAGAATAACCGCCTTAAGTAAGTAGGTTGACCAGTTTACAGAATCTTTTGTATAAAAACCAATGTACATATGTAGCCTTCTTCTATTGGCCATGGTGAGAATCGATAAATCATTCAAATGTGGTGTTATATGCTCTCTGTAGGGTATCTTGAACGAAAAGCGCGTGCAAGAATTCTGCAATTTTTGTATAGACTTACAAAAACTTACAGTCAACGAACTACTATAGACCACATCCGCATAATCGAACAGCGATAGCACCAAAGAGTTACACAGCTGATATTTTGCTCTACTAGATAAAGATGTTCTGAATCGGTATAATTTCTTCAGACGAGCTTAAGCAACCCTCAACTTATTCCTGACATGAACTTGAAAAGACAAATCAGAATCCAGGTATAAACCAAGACTCTTGGCCTCCGAAACAATGGGCAGGGGTAAACCATTCAACTCTGGCTTAAAATTATCCAGCACCGAAGTCATCCGGTTTCTGTCAACTGCGAGAAGCATAATGTATGACTTAGATTCGTTCAGCCTCAGATTATGATCCGTAACAAAATGACGAATTCTACCCATGTCGTCATTCAATTTTTGTTGACAACTCGGTAATTGAGAGTCGTCAGCATATTGTTGTAACTCAGAATCAACAACAGCCTCACTCATGTCTACCACATAGAGTAGAAAAAGAAGAGGTCCCAAAAATAGATCCCTGCGGGAAACCACGCGCACAAGGAATAAAACCGGAACTGTCCGTCGAATCAGACTTCAGAAAACGCAATGCGACCTACCAGTGAGATACGACCCAAAAAATGCTAGAGAACCTGGTGAAAATCCCAGATATTCAAGATTGGCCAACAACATTTTGTGATCTAAGGTGTCAAAGGCCTTGCTGAAATCAAGAAGAGCCAAACAACCCCCTACCCTATTCTCAATATTGAACCTAATTTTGTCAATAAGATTTATCAAACAAGTTGACGTGCTGTGCTTCTGAACCCCGACTGACATTCAGGTATGATGTTGTGATCGGTCGCAAAGGCCATTATTTCATTGTGAATATGATTCTCCAAAATCTTCTAGACGACCGGTAAAATGCTAATGGGTCTCTAATCTTCCAAGCCACTACATTTTCTTGTTTTTAATATAAGCTTGATTAGGGACTTTTCCCATTTATCAGGGAAGTAGTTTTTCAATATACATGAATTTAAAATGTTGATGAGGGGATCTCTGCAGAAAGGCAGACACAACCTCAAATCCTTGATAGAATGCTCGTCCTCACCAACAGCATAAGAACCTATGGAATCTATAATATCGAGGAGGGTAGCATCGTCCATCAGCCTGAAGACCAACTCAGCAGGAACGGACGGATGCCTACCGTTCTTACAGAAATTCAACCTTTCCTCGAAAACGGAGCTTCAAGTAATCTCGGTGCGCCCTATCACGAATCCTCATCAAATGTTTAATATTAGAAGTCAGCCAAGGTATATATGGTCGGTCAAAAACTTTCTTTTTCAGTATGGGTGCATGTTTATCCAGCAGAAAATGTATGTTATCGTAAAATATATTCAGCTTATTCTCAATTTTTCGTTCATAGTAGATCCGATCCCATCCCAACTGCAAAGCATCATTGTCAGATTCCTCATGAACGATGCCGTTATAATCCCTATACTCGATTATTTTCTGAACATTAACGTGTTTATGCGGTAGTTGAAATTTCGCAGAAATCAAAGAATGATCGGACAGAGTATCTGAAATAATAATAATAATAATAATAACCGCACGGGTGTGGTTTGGTTTCTGCCAAGCCACATGGGGGGTGACGTCCCCACGGCCCGAGTTACCTGGGCCACCAAGGGTAAATGGTGCCAAACCCATGGAAACAGCTACGAGAAGTGGAAACCGATATCATGGCAGAAGATCGAAATGCCACTCTACCTGCTGGCTCGACCACCGTGAGGAGGACTGCCCTGAGGGGAGCTCGCAACACACGTATAAAGTGGAGCCGCAAAATGAATATTGAAGTAATGCGAGCTTTTTATTACGTGAACAATTGCGAGGGCAAACCACTTCCTGGATGAAGATACTCCCTCTATAACGAGAAGGCATCCGGAACTTCAGCTGACGGAAGGGAATTGTTCAAGATACCAGCTCAAGCTGAGAACGGGAGACCGATGAAGAATAATAATAATAACAGAGAGGTCATCACCCAAGGTCGTCAGTATCAAGAACCACTTTACCACGGAAAGAAGGAGGACGAGGACTTGCGGATATTGTCAACCTTCACACTCGCCAGATTAAAAACCTCAGGGAACTCTTCTTTGAGAAGGCGAATAATTTCAATCTTCACAAAGTTGTTGCTTTGGTTGATAAGAAGTTCACACCTTCAACTCTGGCTTCTTCTTCTTAAGGTGCCTTATCCAATCAGTGGATGTTGGCGACAATTCTGGAATACTCCTCTCGGTCTTGTGTGGCTCTAAAGAGTGCGTGGGCATCGAGGTTTATTATTATTATTATTATTTGAACTGGGGTCGTTTTGGCTCGTTAAGCCTTCCGAGAACTGCGACCGTGTAGATCTTTTGTTCCCTACCCTACTCATTCATGGAAACCCAAGGAGGTCGTCAATAGTGTTGATAAAATTGGCAACCTCCCTAGGAGCCTTGGCCGTGACCTCATGGGTATCCAGGACCGGTTTCCCCATATGAATGGTTCTTAGTTCAGCCAGCTCTGGACACTTGCATACCATGTGTTCAGCTGTTTCCGCTTCTGATCCACATAGCCTGCAAATCTCATCTGCTGACTTTCCCATGCGGTACAAATGGTGTTTGTACCGACAGTGTCCCGTCAGCAGTCCTACCATCACCCGAAGCTCAGCTCGTGATAGCTTCAAGAGTTTCCTGGTATAGGTAGGTGATATCGTCACGAATTTCTTGGCCTGAATAAGTCCAGGAGCGTTTGTCCAGTAGGTTATCCTGTTTTTCAGCTCCCATTGCTGGACCGCTGCCTTGTATTGGTCTTTTCCGAGCCCACAGAACGGCTCAGGTCCAACAGGTATTTGCCTTGATGCAATTTTTGCCAGTTTGTCGGCTTTTTCATTTCCTTCAACGCCATAGTGCCCTGGTGCCCACAATAGAGTCACTTTATTGCCTCTTGCCAGTTGCTTTATGGTGTTACGGCATTCCCAGGTCAACAGAGACCCCTGGCAGTTTGATTCCAGGGATCTCAGTGAGGCCTGACTGTCCGTGATGATGTAGACATGCGCTCCCTTGAGGTTCATCTTGAGACACTCTTGAGCGCATACATAAACAGCCATTATCTCGGTCTGTAGGATAGAGGGCTCGCCTCCCAGGGCTTTAGAGATCCTCAATTTAGGTCCATATACCCCAATGCCAGTACCCTTCTCTGTTTTAGATCCGTCGGTGAACCATATGGATGACTTTTTGTCCAGACGATTTACGAAACTTATTGCCCTAGGACGGTCGGTTATGACCGTTTCAAAGGGCGTTTCAAAATCGTAGATGGTTGGCATAACATCCGATGGTTTTGCCAGGAGATTTGAATCAAATTGATTCAAGATCCCCATATGTCCAACCCAGTTACCGGGTAGTAGCTTTCCGTTAAGGGAGATTCTTATAGCTTCCATCAGGCTACATTTCCTCACATGTAGGTAAGGGAGGCAAATCAAGAATGACCTCAAGCGCTGCTGTAGGAGCTGTACGCATAGCTCCTGTTACCCCAATACAGGCTAGCCTTTGCAGTTTCTGCAGACGACTGCGTGTGGTAACCTCTTCGGTTTTTGTCCACCATGCTAGAGACGCATAGGTGACAATAGGGCGTACTATCGCTGTGTATAACCACAGTACCATTTTCGGTTTCATGCCCCATGTCTTTCCAAAGAGTCTTTTGCAGGCCCACATGGCCGCCGTGGCTCTGGAAAGAGTCTTATCTATGTGTTTCCTCCAGTTGAGTTTGCTGTCCAGGATAACACCTAGATATTTACACTCACTAGAGAAGTTCAGAGTCTGGCCATTTAGGACCGGAGCCCTGAGGTTGAGATTTCTTCTTCTAGTGAACTTTACCACGGAAAGAAGGAGGACGAGGACTTGCGGATATTGTCAACCTTCACACTCGCCAGATTAAAAACCTCAGGGAACTCTTCTTTGAGAAGGCGAATAATTTCAATCTTCACAAAGTTGTTGCTTTGGTTGATAAGAAGTTCACACCTTCAACTCTGGCTTCTTCTTCTTAAGGTGCCTTATCCAATCAGTGGATGTTGGCGACAATTCTGGAATACTCCTCTCGGTCTTGTGTGGCTCTAAAGAGTGCGTGGGCATCGAGGTTGGTCCAATCCCTTATGTTTTTGAGCCATGAGTGTCTTTCTTCCGACGCCCCTTTTTCCTTCTATCTTTCCTTCCATTATGAGCTTCAAGAACTGGTACCTGGAATTTCGAAATATATGACCCAAATAAGCAGTTTTTCTCCTTTTTATTATTGGCAGCAGTTCTCGTTCTCTGCCCATTCGAGTCAATACTTCAATATTTGTTGTGTGATCTGTCCAGGAAATTTTAAGAAGTCTTCTAAACACCCACATTTCGAAGGCCTCCAATCGTTTCATCACGTTGGCCTTTATGGTCCAGGTTTCTACACCATATAGCAGTATGGAGTAAATGTAACACTTTACAAAGCGATATCGGAGCGTTAAGTTGAGGCCACTGTTGCTTAGCAAGGTTCTCATATTAGCAAATGCTGTTCTGGCTTGCTCAACCCTGCTACGTATCTCCGTGTCTGGATCTAGATCCTCAGTTATCCAGCTACCGAGGTATCTGAACTTGGAAACCCTCTGAATGTTCTTATCTTTCACTCTTATATTTAATTGCACATTTCGTGTTCTGCTAACCACCATTACCTTCGTCTTGTCAATATTGATCTTCAATCCCAGTCGTTCTCCTTCAGTGTTTACTTTGTCTATTAGTCGTTGTAGCGCCTCCTGACTGTCGGCTATTATGACTGTGTCATCAGCATAGCGGAGGTTATTAACAGTCTGTCCATTGATTTTGATACCATCTTCAATGCCACTCAAGGCTCTATCGAAAATCGTTTCCGAGTAAAGATTGAAAAGGAGGGGGGAAAGAACACAGCCCTGTCGTACACCTTTTTCGATCGGGAAATATGATGTAAACTCCTGTCCTACTCTCACGGATGCTACTTGATTCGTATAAAGGTTCTTTATGATGTTAAGATCATTCTCATCTATCGAACGTTCTTGTAGCAATCTTATTAATTCTGAATGACTAACACAGTCGAACGCTTTTTGGTAATCTATAAAGCATAGAAATACATCTTTTTGCTGATCTCTGCATTTCTGAAGTAGGACGGTCAAACTATGAAGTGCTTCTCTTGTACCAAAACCCTGTCTGAAACCGAACTGTGTGGGGCTAATGTCTCTCTCACATCTGTTGTATATTCTTGTGTGAATTATCTTTAAAAAGAGTTTTAGGACCTGGCTCAGTAAGCTGATCATTCGGAATTGGTCGCACTTATTAGCGTTTGGCTTTTTTGGGATTGGTACAAAGATTGATTGAAGCCAATCCTGTGGTATTTGACCGGACTCATAGATGTCGTTGAAGAGATCCACCAAGGCGTCCATATTGTCTTCACTCAACACTGTTAGAACCTCTATGTATATTTCGTCTGGGCCTGGTGCTTTTCCCCATTTGCTTTGTTTGATTGCCCTAACAACTTCCGACTTCAATATTTTAGGGGAGGGTTCACTTTTATATTCACTTTCAGAGTTTCTTCTAGTGTTTTCCGAGTAAAGCGTCTGTGTATAGTTTCTCCAATGTTGAAGTAGATCCTTGGGGTCAGTAATTAATTTATCGTCCTTTACAATGCTGTTAAAACTAATAGGTTTTGTATGACCTGTTACCTCTCTAACGAGTTTATGTATGTTAAAGTGATCATGCTTTTCTTCCAATTCCTCCATTTCTGCGCATCGGTCTAACAGCCATTGTTCTTTGGCTTTGCGGATTTCTTTTCGTATTTGTTGGTTAATCCTCTGGCTACTGCAGATGAATTGCTGGATCTGCCATCCCTTTCTGAAACTGACAAGCTAGAACAATGGTCAAGAAAAGAACTCCATAGACGGCATCACCATGAGTTAAATCAGCCACATATTGACAAATCATCATCCAACAAATGGTTGTCGAAGGGTGAACTGTTTCCTGAGACGGAAGGTTTTATGATGGCTTTACAAGATCGAGTCATCTCCACCAACAACTACAAGAAATAGGTACATCATGAAGGACCACACAGTGCCAACAGATATGTGTAGGTAGTGCCATCAAAAATCTGAAGCAATTCAGCATGTAACTTCTGGCTGCGAACAATTGGCCAACACTGATTACCTCCACCGACATAACCAAGTGTGTAACATCATACACCAGAAATTGGCGCTCAGGTTCGGACTTCTCAACTCCTACAAGGCGTATTATAAGTATCAGCCGCTGCTTGTGTTGGAAAATGACTCTTTTAGATTATACTACGATAGGCCTATTATCACTGATAGAACGGTGACAAATAACAGGCCGGATACAGTGGTTTACGACAAGAGGGTTAGAAAGGCAATTTTGATGAATGTAGCTGTGCCCAACAACAACAACATGTTGAATAAGTACCAGGAGAAGATATGCAAGTACACAGACCTGGCTTTCGAGATCAAGGAAATGTGGCACCTAGAGAAGGTTGATATCGTACCAGTGATCATCTCGTCGACTGGATTGGTACCTAAGAGCTTACACAATAGTCTGAACAAATTAGAATTAAATGTAAACAGCTACATTGAAATGCAAAAAGCTGTTATTCTCAACACCTGTAGAATTGGTCGTAAATTTTTGTCAAGTGTATCGTGATCGAGCCTATTCCCTTTGATTATTTTATCTGGGAAAGGTGAGTTTGTCCGGCTGGGTGCCGAGATATAGTGAATAAGTCCACGATCATAATGATAACCGCACGGGTGTGGTGTGGTTCATGCCATGCTACATGGGGGGTGACGTCCCCACGGCCCGAGTTACCTGGGCCACCAAGGGTAAATGGTGGCAAACCCATGAAAATGGGGAAAATATTAAGCCAGCAACGAGAAGTGGAAACCGATATCATGGAAGAAGATCGAAATGCCACTCCACCTGCTGGCTCGACCACCGTGAGGAGGACTGCCCGCAGGGGAGCTCGCAACGCACGTATCAAGTGGAGCCGCGAAATGAATATTGAAGTAATGCGAGCTTTTTATTACGTGAACAATTGCGAGGACAAACCACTTCCTGGATGGAGATACTTCCTCTATAACGAGTTCACCGGGAGGCATCCGGAACTTCAGCTGACGGAAGGGAATCATTCAAGAGAAATCTTCAAAAGATCGAATTATCCCAGAGGATCGCGGGATATGCACAACAGGCTGTAGCATTGCAAACCTGTAACATCGTGCGGAAATTCCTGAACTAATGGAAGGAACTGAATTGTTTTTTCACTGGTTCATAGAAATAACACCAGCTTAAGCTGAGACCGTGAGACCGATGATGAAGGATAATAATTTTTATTGATCCAGTAAGACAAAAAAGAAAATTTGCATAGGACAAGTCATCAAAGAGTACAAATTACAAAAGCAACTTATTCACCAACGAGAAAAGAATCGTCATCCAAATATTCCCGAACACTATAATAAACCTTACTAAGTAGTATATTTTTAACCTTATTCTTGAATTTATTAATGTTCAATAATTTCAAAGGAATCTATGACTGATTAAGCGCTGGTAGCATTTTGTCAGATACAATAAAACCTATAAGGCTTGATGATCCTCCACTCGAGATGCGAGTAGGCTCAGTGATATGCTGCACGAGATCGAAAAAGTCCAGAAGTTTCAAGAATTTCGTCGCCGGAACAGCTGCCTTAGAAATATCCATATTAAAATCTCCTGCTGAAATAATATGATCATAGAAGGGAACAATTGATTCTTATGTATCCTCAAAAGAATCAAGGAAGCCATCCAGAGCTCCTGAAGGGCGCCTATATAAAAAAAAATTTCTTACTACCAATGTCAACTCCTGCACCAATAATCTCTGTATCCGCACTTGCAAAACCAACATCTACAATCCCAAAATTATATCGTTTGCTATTCCAACTCCGCCACCTCTGTTCACCCTGTCCTTATGTAGAAAATTGTATCCAGAAATATCAATTTCATTCACATCATCCTGCGCCCTGAGCCAAGTTTCACACACAAGACATCGAAATATTGTGAAAGTCAACGTACATGACAAACTCATCAAATCCGGCGTTCAGAGAGCGGACGTTTAAATGTCCAACAGAAAGAGCCCCCACACCCGCACGCGCACCATTACTGTTATCCGGCATTGAAAATAAAAACCCCCAAACACGACGCGCAAAAGTAAATAGAAACAAAGAGCAGCATGATCAATATCGATATGAGCAAAACTAATACAAACCAATGGAAAAACTAATTTTACACCGAATAGCAAAATCAAAATAGCTCAAGAAAAATAATTCACAATCGGGCCCTGAAATGCGAAAGAAAAATGCGTATGCATGTGAACAATCATTAAAGCAACCTGTTCACCTAAAACAAATCACAATGTTAGGGTTCAAACAACCATCTATATAAATGTTCACAAATTATTCAATACCGGACCCACGAAAGAAAAATGAAATGTAGGTACAAGAATTTCACAGGTCTACAAGTGCTCAAAAAACATGAAACAATGAAATTCAAAACAAACCCGAATCAACCCAAATAGAAATTAGGAAAAAAAATAACATAAAAACTCCCCAGGCATACAAGTTTCCCAAGAAAAGTCATTATAAAACATACCTGCACGATTCCAAATAGAAATTAACAGTATACAACAATAATATAGATATAATCATAACATACCAAATTCCCGCGAAGAAACAAACCACAATGTAAACCAACATATCGATCACTAATAAACTATTGTCAATAACGTCAATTATTATTTTTCATTAACTGACTGCAACTTTAGAACCTCTTTAAGATCCTTATCGCAATAGATAGGCACCTTGTTGCCTCCTGATAATACAAAAATTACGCCGTTTCTAGACCATGAACTGTTTTTGAAATGAATTCTCACTGTCTTGTACAATTTAGCGTTTTCGGAGGTGAGAAATTCGGTGATCAGCATTTTTGTACCCTTGAGTTGTTTCTTATTGTAAAACACCTAATCGCGGATCCACCTCTGACAGAACGTTACAACAACTGGTCTTGGCTTTGTTGCCGGCTCGCTGATATTATTGCGCCCTATACGGTAGCAAATATTTATGTTGTTTTTGTCCAAGGTGATGCCAAACACAAATTCACAATATTTGAATGTAGCTCGATGTTACGATACTCTTCCCCGAACGATAAGACTATTGCGTTTCATGAAATTCGTCGAAAACTCGACAATAGGTTTCAAATTGCTGATATCTCTCCTAACCTGAATCAGATCATCCAGCACACGCTCTTCAAATTCCTGGAATCTTTTGTTGAGGGTTGCCAAAACGCCACTCTTTTCTTCAACGGAAGATGTAGACGTATGCACCTCCGTATTTGCCTTCAGGTCTTTTTTGAAAAACATAAGATCGGCACCAAACTTGGCAGCCATTTCCTCAATTCGTTCGTTCAGTTTTTTTTATCTCGAGCGCTTATTTCTCCGAAGATATATCATCACTCCTCGTTCTACCCATGATGAATCGGTCACTTATGAGCATTTTTTGAGAATTCTCGAAATTATCATACACTTTCAACAATAGGAATTTGAAAAATTACGGGACCCCATGTAATAGTAAAGTAAGTGGTTCGCAGCGCCATCTATATATTGAGTCATGTATACAGTCTTTGTCCACATGTGCAATGACTACGCAAGGAATGTCCCATGACTGTATAAAACCAAATATGTTTTTTATTTGGCCAAAACTTCAGAACGTGAAGGAAAACGTGAAACAGAGCGCATTCCATTTGCGATAACTTGAAAAAGTTAGGAAAATGTTTAAAGAAAAAAAGATGAAGATAAAAGAAGAAAAGGCCGAAAGAAAGAGAATAAGGGAGGAAAACAAGAAAGGTGAAGAACAAAAAACGAACAAAAAGCGTAAGAATATACAAGAAGCATCAACTTCAAATTGTACTGCAAATGTTTCTGAAATTGACTCGGATAAAACTTATACGGCAGCTCTTTATTTGTAGATTCAGATTGCTGTGACATTTGCCAAAAGCACGTACATGCAAAAAAGGGTTTGGTGTGTGACGAATGTTCGAAAATATTTCTTGAGAAATGTGTACCAAAAAGGGATCAAATAATACTGGATGATATGGATAATGACTTATATGTGTGTCACGTGTGCTATCGGGATTACGCACTAGTTCGGAAGACTAGAAAGTTGAAAATCCCTATGAAGATTCCGACGATGTCAATATACTATTGGCAGAATACGAAGACTATTACAACATTCATTAGAATTTTAGTTAGCTTTCATTTATAGTGGTATAACATCAATAAAATAAATAAAAAACATATTGTCCAATGACTGTACAACAATCGCCCCGTAACTGTATAATATGTCCAATAACTATATTTTTCGCCCACATTTTCATTGGGATGTGATAAAAATTAAACACCTTCTATTTTGCTCATAACTACAAAAGTATCTTTTGAATCACATATACTGCTATCATTTTGAGTCATTATATCGTAGATTTTCTCCAAATTTAGGCAGTTTACATAACGTCACTAATATGTGGTAGTTTTTTCGAACTACCCCTAGGCCAGTAAAGGCATGTTTGCACCTTCTGTCCAATCGAGTGTTTTCTTTAGTTATTTTATTCTCATTCATGATTTTCTATCCTAGTCTCCTAAGTAACTATGTAGTTATCCCGAATTTGGTTTATCACAAACACACAACGTAGGATCCTAACTAACTAGAAGATCACAGCCTGCCTAAACGTTAAGCAAGAGTATGGTTAAGTCAAAGGTGGTAGATCATCCGATAGTGAGTGTTCCTGCTTGGTCCCTCAGTAAGAGAAGGGATCGGCCACCCAAAAGAGAGGAAAGGTTTCTATGATTCGAGGAGAAGCGCCTCTCTATCCTATTTCCTCTCCTTCGACTTTTTCAATACGGTCTTGTCCCAATTATAATAATACCATTCAAAATGATATTTACCTTATCGGGGCGGAAATATTGCAGCTCGTCCTTGGTTTTGATAGAATTCATAAGACCTTATCCTTATCCTCGGCCTCAACTCTGTAGTGTATACGACAGTATTGCAGTACATGAAGTGATATATTTTCCCAGTCTGTCAACAAAGATGTCATAACTTTGCTGTGTTTCAATACGTACCATAGCTATCGATGTTAAGGAGGAGTTCCTTGAACAGAAATGGATCTCTTACGGGTTGGTTTTGCATGAAGTCGAAACAACTTTTTTAGGCTATCGTTTTTGAGTTATAATCCAAACTTATAGTTTTTTTAATGGAACACCCTATATTTCATTTCACAATTGGATTGCATATTTTCTTCTGTTTGGAAGAATATATAACACTCGGTATCTAAAATTAATTTTCATAATTAAAATTTCATACTTTGAAGTCGATTGATTCATCAATCAGAGGTGCTCTGACAATAATTATTAAAATTATGACATTGACAGAAGTCGGTAATCAATTATTAGAAAAAAATAGAACCGCGTAAAATATAGTCCATTTATAGAGTAAACAGGTTGCATTTACAAAATTTTGAAAAGTAAGACCTAGTTAAGGCATATACAGGCTGTCCCAGAAGTCGCGCACCCCATTGATCGAAAGTGAAAAATATTCTAAGCCCAAAAATCTATGTTTGAAATTTTTCGACAACGTAGGTAGTTAATTAATAATTAATTAATGAAAGTGACCAATCAGGAGCGCCCTACACAAGAATAAGTGGGCAGTGGGGACGCGAGAGTGAGACGCTGCTGACGGCTTTTCACGCAATGAACCGAGACTGGCGTCTCACTCTCTCGTCCCCACTGCCTACTTATTCTTCTGTATGGCGCTCCTGATTGCTCACTTTCATTAATTAATTACTAATTAACTACGTTGTCAAAAAATTTCAAACATGGATTTTAGGGCTCAGAATATTTTTCACTTTCAATCCCTGAATGGGGTGTGCGACTTCTGGGACACCCTGTATATTGACAGTGTCGAGAATGCAACTGCTTCTTCGCAATTATATCCAAACAGGTAAATGCGTATAGTCGGAGAGTAAGTTTGATTTTCACCAAGAATATTTTTATTTAGATATCCCAAACCACATCAACCAGCACAAAAAAATTTAGGGAGGCTGAAAAATAATCTCATTAACTATGGTGCCTTCACTAAACCTCGCCCCAGAGTGTATGCAAAGCAACATCAGGAAATAGATACGGTTAATGTTTTGGCCATTGTCTCAAATAGACCTGCCATATCATGCAAGATAGTAGAAGATGAAGTTTTTCTTCTTCTTCTTCTTCTTCTTCTGACTTCCATAATAGGCCTAAGGCCTGTTCTTTCATCGAATGAATCCACCTCATCCCAGGTCGATGTCATCACTCCATCTCTTTCTAGGACGCCCAACACTTCGCCTTCCACTTGGTGACTTATCTCTTGCAGCTCTAACCAATCTGTCCTGAGTCATTCGTCCAATGTGTCGGTTCCATTCTACTTTCCTTCCCTTCACCCACTCGTTAATATTTTCTGTCTTACATTCTTTTCTGATGTTCTCACTCCGTTCTCTATCTCTCAATGTTTTGCCTGTTATTCGTCTTAGAACCCTCATTTCTGTAGTCTCCAAGAGTTGTCTAGTTTTGGATGTGTCTGGTCTCGTCTCCGCGGTGTATGTCATGATTGGTCTGATGGTCGTCTTGTAAATGCGGGTCTTTGTTTCCATTCGGAGATTTCTGTTCTTCCAGATCGTGTTGTTCAAACATCCTGCTACTCGATTAGCCCTAGCGACTTGCTGCCTTACTTCCTCCTCCACGTTCCCATAGTTTGTTAAATTCACACCCAGATATCTAAATGATGACTCCTGTTTGATAATCTTACCATCCACCTCCAGTTTACATCTTAAAGGTTCCCTTGACGTAGTCATACACTTTGTTTTCTCGACTGAGATCAACATGTTGAATTTTTTTGCCGTGGTATTGAAAACATGCAGGAGTCTCTGAAGGTTATCTTCACTCTCGGCCATTATCACTGCATCATCCGCATAGCAAAGCATCTGGATTTCCCTGTCACCCATTCGGTAGCCTCTTCCTTTGCGCACTCTTTTGATAATTTCATCCATTATGATGTTAAATAGTAATGGGCTCAAGGAGTCTCCTTGTCTGATACCACTACTCATTGGGATTTCTTTCGTTAGTTGGCCGTTGATTCGCGCTTTTCCGGTATTGTTTCGATATATGTCTTCTATTGTTTCGATGACATTTGGATGTATGTTTCTGTTATATAAGAGGTGTAGTACATCCTCCAGTTTTATGCGATCAAAGGCCTTTGTTAAGTCTATGAAACATATATAAGCTGGCTTGTTGTATTCTATCGACTTTTCCACCAACTGTCGTAATACAAATACAGCGTCAACGCAGGACCTTCCAGATCTAAACCCCTGTTGCTCGTCTGACAGTGAAGTGCCTGAACTTATCCTGTCCGACACTATCTTTGTGAGGAGTTTCAGGGTAGTATCGAGCAGGTTTATACCCCTGTAATTATTTGGTTCGCGCTTGTCACCCCTCTTGAACATCGGTACAATTATGCTGGTTTTCCATTGTTGTGGTATTCTGCATTGATGTAATATCTTCTGGATGAGTTTCTTCAGTTCCATTGTGAGTGTTTCCCCACCACATTTCAACAGTTCATTCTGTATTCCGTCTGGGCCTGGGGACTTTCTGTTTTTTAAGGATTTGATGGCCTTGTTCACCTCTTCCGTGGTTACCTCGATGTTTTGTCTAATAGATGGGGTGTTAGTGCTGTTCCTTTCGCTCTCCTTTCCGTCGCCCTGGTATAATTCCGTTAGATATTTCTCCCATGTCTCTAGTGTTATTTCATTTATTTCAGAGAGTTCTTTTATTTCTTTCCGTTGTTGCCTTATAAATCGCCACATCTGTTTCTGTACACCGTAAAAGTCATCTTCCAGTCTTCTGGAAAACCTTTCCCAGTGCTCGCTTTTCAATCTCCGTATAAGTATACTTGTTTCATTACGAATTCTCTTATAATGTTGATGGGATTCTCGGGTTTTTTTGTTTATGTACTGTAAGTATGCGTTTCGCTTTTCTCTACATTTTTCCTTCACTTCTTGACGAAACCAAGGCGTTTTTGAATCTGGTGTTTTATTGACTGTGACCATACGAACTCCCAAGGCTTCTCTTGCAGCTCTCTCCACGCTATATCTCAGTTTGTTCCAGCTGTCCTCTATGTTCTCCTCTTCTCTAATAGGGTTCTGCTCAATGCTCATCCTCAATCTCTGCTGGTATAGGTTTCTCGTTGATTCGTTCCATAGTGCCTCTACATCAATTTTTTCTGCTGTTATTTTAGGTGGCTGTTTTTTAGGTTTCATCTTGAGTTTTATCTTACCTACACTCAGAAAAACAAATATTCACCACTAAGAAATTTCGAATGTATGTAAGAAATATCTGTTTCACTATACGTCCCAACAAATATTTTTTAAAAGATATGTTTTGGTTTCTTACAGCATTGACATCTTGATACTAAGAAATCATTCATTTGTGATGAATTAGATATTAGATTACTCCAAAGATACTATTTCTTTATATTGATCGCATGTATGTTAATACAAATAACCAGATTTAGGGAATATGAAAGATTTCTTAACTGTTATTGAACGATTGTTAATATAGAAAATAATCAATTAGGAATTAATGTTTCGGAATTCATGAATACATAGTATTCTTTATAGTTAAGAAATCAAATATTTGTTGTCATTATCTCATTTTTAACAGTTAATAAGTTTTTTGATATTAAACAAATAGCATTATTATTGCTGAAATAGTACTTTTAACTGTATTAGCTCTTATGTTATGATATTTAAAATTATAAAATGTTGCATAACTGTTATGTATCATTAGTTAGTTGTTCATGAGATACTTATTAGGGGTAGAATAAAAATCTATTATGGAGTGAACAAAATATATTCATTGAAATGTCAAAAACATCATGAATATAAAAAAACATTATACTGGGTGGACTGGGAGGTTCCGGCACACCTTCAGACGAAAATAAAAGCACACTATCAGCTGATTGGTTGATCCTGAAAAGAATTTACTGGAGTTGAAATTTGTTAGCACCGAGTTGCAAAAACATAAAATTTCAGTATGAGAAAAATCCCATCTGTATTATCAGCATTTTGTGTATGAGAGGCACCATAACAGATAATATTTTCATTTTTTCCAGCCTTGAGAAAGGTTATGAAAATGATCGATAGCTCGGATGTACAATGTATAAAAGTGAAATACTGATCCTTTAAACCTAAATATTTCCACAATCTTCTACTTCATAAATAATCACGTTCATTAAATCTTTTTCCTAGTTTCCCACAAATAATGAATATGTAATAATATTTCCTTGTCTAAAAACGATTGATGAATAAATAATTCCTTTATTGAACTGTTAAGAATGAATGATATTCAAAAAAATTGTAGAGAAAAAAAATTGTGTAATCTATAGTCAAAAAGAAATGAAAACTCAAATTTTGAATCGAAAGAAATGAAACTGAAATTAGCTCGAAAAGCATCAACCAAAGGGATATCTAATCAGGGAATTTGTGTAATTTATGTATAGGTATATGAAATCTAATAAATTGAATCAAAACAATAGCTCACCTTTGAGGAATTATTATGAAGTGTATAATCCGCAGGTATACTCTCCCTCTATCTTTTAATATGTGCTTGGCTGATCACACATGGAACAAACTGTTTTTTACACCACGCTTGAATTTCACGTACACAACATTATTCAGCTGTCCTAAGACTTCATGCAAATTTTAACTTCATAACACCACCGGAACACACTCAACAACAATTTTCCATAATTTTCAGAATTGCCATAAGACTCTTGGTAACGAACTAACTCTCAATAATTGTTCGAAAGAGCCGTTCATATTGACGCCATGTTCCATCAGAATGATTCCGCGTCTTTATGAGCCGAACGAAATCGGAAACGAACGAAGTGGAACGGTTAAATTTTCTTTATTTATTGTTAAAATACCACTTTCTGGTTAAGAAACATAATTTACTAATAATATTATCTCTGTATTTTATATCTTCTGCTCAAATTATTCACCACTAAACTGGACAATATCTTTGATAGTAAGAAATAACATTTGAATACTAAAATGAAATATTTTTTGTTAATAAATTTGTTAATATATAAAGAATATAAGCAAAACAAACCGTTTTTTTATATTCAAGATTCAGTCAAATTAATAAGTAGTAAAATTTTTTAGTTGATAAGTTCTGTTGTTAAATATAAATGAATATTGGACTAAGAAATCGGAAAGTTGAATATTAATAATCATTTTTCTCAGTGTAGCAACATACTATGCTCGCTTCCAATATTTGCGGAGTTCAAGGTTCTAACATCCAATATGCTAGTGGGGTGTATCCGACGATTTGTCAGCAGATAGTCGATCATTGATCTGTGACCTCTGGTATTCTGAAATGTATATTTGTATTGATCTTTATGGTCAAAAAACGTATTATTTATTCTCAGTTCGTTGTATGCACAGAAGTTAATCATTAGCTCTCCGTTTGAGTTCAGATGTTCTTCATTGAAGCGTTGTTTAATTCCGGGAAGTATGCCATTTCCAATGCGAGCATTGAAATCCCCAAGTAGAATAGTCGGTTCCTCAGACGGTATTCTATCCACGGTGGACTGTAGCATTTCATAAAATTCTTCTCGGTCTTGTTTTGGCTTACAATCTTCGGGGCTATATGCAGAGATTATGTTCAGCTTTTGATGTTCGAGTACAACCTTTAGTGACAATATTCTTTCCGAAATATATTGACAGTTCTCTATATTATCCTTGTAATTCGCATGTATCGATATCCCTACTCCTGCTCTAGCTCTCTCCTCCTTATTTACTCCGCTGTATACCAAAACATAATTCCCGTATTGTTTTTGACCTTTTCCTTTCTTCTTTGTTTCTTGGAGGGCACATATCATTATTTTCTTCTCTTCCAGTTCTTCGATCAATTCTTGGTCCTTCGCATTGAATGACGTGATATTCCATGAGGCAACTCTGAGAATATCATGTTTGTTCCGTTTCCTTATCCTTCTTCTCGCTTGCGTCATAACCGTTGTACCCATCCTGTTCCGAGGCATATAATCGGTACTTTGAGCGAAATTGATGTTTCACAAAGAGTAGGGTGCTAACCTGGCCCTTCAACCCTCCTCCTGTATCCGGGCTTGGGACCGGCAGTGACAGCTACTGAGCTACTCAGTCCACCCAGCAACCGTCCCAGGCAGTTTTTCGTACCTATAAATATATTGTAGTGCAGAAACTGATCCAGGTGATGCCCCAAAAAAAAATAGAATCCTACCAATGGTATCTGCATCAAATTGAACAAAATGAAAATTTCGGGAGGAACGTAGTCTGGTCTGACGAATCTTATGTGGGTAGTACTGAAATTTTCAACAGACAGAACCATAGATACTGGTCAAACGAGGATAACCATATCATTTTCCCAAGACAGCAACAGGGTTTGGGGTTAACGTTTCTTGCTTTGTTTGGCATTTGAAAGCTGTATTCGCTATATACGAAGGAGGTCTGGATGCTCGAAAAAATTTTCATTATTATTATCATTACGAATTGATAAGAGTATAGGCAGTGCCTATAAACTCACAAAAAAATACAATCGACTAAAGATATATGTACATGAAATCAAAGTGGTTGAAGAGCGTAAATAAATCAGAGTTCAGTTTTTTCAATCATCATATCCCGTCACACACGGCGAAGCCAGCTGTCGTAGCCATTCTTGAAAGAGTTCACCCACACTGAACTCACCACGGCTGAAGGTGAAGCGTGCCATGCATCAAATACGCGATTTGTCAAAAAGTGTTGTTGAAGTTTTCCTTCTTCAACTTCAAGAAATGACCACGCAAACGGTCGTCGGATTTCATCACAAATAAGTTCCGCAAACTAATACCAAACAGGTCATGAAGAGCGCGAAATGAGATGATAAGGTCACCACGAGTCCTCCGGTCCGCGAACGTTGATAATTTAATTATTGAGAGTCTCTCGTTGTAGGAAGGGCGCGAAACACCAGGTAGACGGGTAGCGCGACGCTGGAGGTCTTCGAGCAGCAACAAGTCACGGTTCGGAGCTGGGTTCCAAACGGGACTACTGACTAGCGAACTCCAGGATGGGGCGGACATACATCCAGTAGATAGCTGCGCACGTTGACGGGTCACACCTGCCAAACGCCCTTTGGATCAGAAATGAGGATCTCTTGGCTTTATTGATAGTGTGGATGATATGATCCCACCAATTCAGGCTATCAGTTATGATCACCCCCAGATCGCAGTGACTACCAGAAACTGGGATAGGGCTTCCACCAAGGTAGTACGGCCGTCGGGGATTGCGGGCTCCCATGTGAAGAACGACACACTTTTCAATATTGGGAGGCAACTGCCAGTCTCGACACCACTTCGAGGTAGAGCCGTGGTCCCCTTGAATGGTATTGGAACATGTGGGATTACCAAAAAATTTTTAATCTTAATGAGGAAATAAAACATTCTGTCTCTTTGGTTTTCCATAAAAAGAATTTCTCTAGATATATGAAGTGTTTCATGCAAAATAGTAAGTACTTATTTCTCGTAGAATCATTTGGTATTGCGTATGAACATGAACATATTCAATAGAGAAAAACTGGTCTGTTTTCTGAACCGCACAGATAAGTTGACACCGCGATAACAAAATCTCATCGCATGCCGAATTTTGAAATTATTATACATTGCGTAAAATTGCGCGAGTTTGACTCGCGCAACTCACTCGCGAAGCTGATGCGCGAGTCGCTGTTTCGGCCTGACGCGTTCCCACGAGGCGAATAGTTGCGCGGAATTGGGTGAGCTGCCACTCGTCACAAAAATCGGTAGCCCTCATAAATCTGGATCAGACGAATACACTCGTCCTGATTCATTCTCGTCGCGTTTCCACGACACGAGTTTAATGCCGCGAGGCTCATTGTTGCGCGGTCAAAAACAGACTTGTATCGGCTCGCAGCGAAACTTACTCGCGCGAGTGCCGTATCCACATCGCGAAATTTGACTCGCGAATCAGTTGCGGGAGTCAAACTCGCGCAATGGAACAGCACCTTCACCACTGCAAACAGATGCATTTTTCTTGTGATATTTTTTGTTCTTCATTATTATTTCTCCTCATTATTTTATCTCGTTTATTGATCGGAAAAAAGGCCGGTTTAAATGCGAAGTGAAATAGTAGATATTTTATTGGTCTCAAGGAGCCGTTCCATTGCGCGAGTTTGACTCGCGCAACTCACTCGCGCGTCAAATTTCGCGATGTGGATACGGCACTCGTGCGAGTCAGTTTCGCTGCGAGCCGATACCAGTCGGTTTTTGACCGCGCATCAAAGAGACTCGCGGCATTAAACTCGTGTCGTGGTAACGTGACGAGAATTAATCAGGACGAGTGTATTCGTCTGAACTAGATTTATGAGGGCTACCGATTTTTGTGGCGAGTGGCGGCCAATCCAATTTCGCGCAACTATTCGCCTCGTGGAAACACGTCAGGCCGAAACAGCGACTCGAGCATCAGCTTCGCGAGTGAGTTGCGCGAGTCAAACTCGCGCAATTTCACGCACTGAAACAGCACCTTTAGGAACTTAGGAGAGTGCAGGAGAAATTATCGTGCCGCAACAGGATTATATCGAATCCGTTTCCACATAGAACCCGTCACCCAAGTCATACAGTAATCGCACGAATCGAAAAAAGAGAGAGGCAAGTGCCCCGAAGAATACGGCAGCGACGTAGAACTTTGACTATTGAGAGGGACGACCCATAAGTAGTGCTTGCTATGGTTGCATTGAATCACCATATTTCACTTCGATAAATTCAAGTTCAATCTAGCATTCAGAGGAAAACAGCAAGAAGAATTTCAAGAGTTCATCAGTATCATCCATTCCACATAGCTTCGACTCAAGCGTTAATAACACTTGATTTTGTAAGAAGATTACAATTCTGCCAATGGACACAGAATAGATTGCAGAACGATTCAAATTTTTTCAGTTACAAAATGTTTTCTGATGAAGCCACTTTCCATAACACAGGTGAAATGAACCGACATAACTGTCATTATTGGTCTGCGCAGTATGAAGATGAAGACAGCAGTCTCCGAAATGTATGCATCTGTAGCGTAAATGAAATGCATAGTTGTGGAGGAAGACTTTTTGAGTTTGAATATTTTCCTTATCTTAAAATTCCACTTTGAGAAGGATGGACTTTTTCCGAAGAAATAACATAATATAATGAAGTCAGTCAATAATAGGATAGGAGTTTCAGCCGTTGCGTCTATGCCCTTCGGTGTTTAATGAAGTTCGAAAAGGTATCTCAGAATATGACGAAAAACCTAGCTATGCATTCACTCAATCGAATCAACCAGAGCTCAAGTGAAACCAGCAGACAGATTCTGCCCCTTTTTAGTCCTTGGGTTCTTTTAGAGAACTGATAAACCAATTGAAAAACTTTGATATAGGTATACCCATTCATTGTAATCATTATCCGGTGGTCCTCAGAAATTGATTTCATCGTAAACATACAACCATTCGTCGAATTTCCTGAGTTTGAATTAAATATGAACGGGATATGTACATAGCGTGACGGTGTTATTACTGCTAGGTATTTTGAGGAAATCACAACCTATTCATTTTAACAAAAGCTAAGCTTTGAAAATTGGAAATATAATTGTGGGAAACGACAGAACTCCGAAAACGAACAATGACTTTTTTAGATGTATGGGGCTAGTAGCTGTTAAAATATTTAATATTCACATAATGGTTGTATAATTTTGTCGTTGATATATTGGTGGCAGTTTACATTATTGATGCTCAAGAACTGTTCAGGGTTGACAGGATACTTGAAGAGCTCTATACGGACTCACGAGGCATCTATTTCGGTAAAGGACCCCGCACACTTAGTTAGGAAAAGCGGGTCCAGTGAATTTTCCCCATTTTTACATATTATATTTAAATCAACCTTAAGAACAATATATCAGATTTTCACGAAGGTCTTACATCCGGTTTGTTCTATAGGGCGTTCCAAAATTGCAGCTACGGAAAAATGATTCTTTAAATTTTGATGATAATTCTTCTAATTTTCAGAATTTCATCATGATGCCTTGGGTTCTGAATAACAAGATATCACAGATATCCAAACACCGCCCACCACGTTAAGTTTCGTTATACAGGCTGTTCCATGAAGCCTTAAAAGTAACTGAATGTAACTTTGTAAGTGACTTTGTGACCACCCTGAGTTTTTAAAAATATGATACCATGATGTATGTCCACCTCTGTAGGAAGTTTCATTAATTTACAAAAAACAGTTGCAAAATTATTCAGGTTTAAATTCGGATTTCATACAATTTTTCTTTAAAACTTATTTGTAGTTGAGATTCCTGTCAAGGAATATAGGTTTTCATTCAGTATAATTATTATGATAGGTATTGACGGTCGGTCCAAAGGTGTTTTCATTCAGGAATGTACAGGATGGACATAATTCGGTGTCACTAATCTCCTCATTTTGCTATCTCAAAATCTGTTTATATAGAAAAACAGTATTATCATTCCAGGTTGTTGTATCTCTGAGCACTCTAAGGATGCATATTTTTTTGAATATTACCTATACTATGAAAGTATGTCGACCTTTGTGAAAAATTTTACTCGTGTATAAATAATTAAAAGATTGTTGCCAAATCATTCAGGTTTAAGTTCAATATACACCATTACTCGAAATACTAATTATCACAAAATATGAAATCTAATTATTCCGATCTCAAAATAGAGTTATTAACACGACTGATCAAACAATTGAAAGATTTAACAGTTGAAAGGCTGAAGATTTTAGCTTTATAGTTGTTACACCACTGTATAATCTAGGACAGTTAAAAAAAAAATCATGAAATAATCACTCCTGCATTCAAGATAGAATTCAACAGTTGAGTAGAGGGGTAGTCGTATCCAAGAAACCAGAGTACGCTTGTTATCTGAGATTATGTCCCCAGGGTTCTGGCTCCAGTAATGGTGTATATTGAACTAAAACCTGAATGATTTGGAAACAATCCTTTATTTATTTATACATGAGTGAAATTTTTCACAAAGGTCGACATACTTTAATGGTATAATATTTAAAAAAATATGCATCCTCAGAGTGCTCAAAGATACAACAACCTGGAATGATAATACTGTTTATCTATATAAACAGATTTTGAGATAGCGAAATGAGGAGATTAGTGACACCGAGTTATGTCCATCCTGTACATTCCTGAATAAAAACACCTTTGGACCGACCGTCAATACCTATCATAATAATAAATAATACTGAATGAAAACCTATACTCCATTCACTTTTATAAAGTATCGCGGTTTGCCATGAAATTTTGACACATTTCACCGTATATATTTTGAAAATGTTAGGTTATGGTCATTACACTGTCAGATACGCCCACAACGTTGCCGTTTCTGCTAAAAAATCGTAGTAATTACGTACCTATTTATCAAAATGTTCCTTTGGGAAATTAATGAATTTGAGAAAATATTATGTTAATTCAGAAGACATTTAACTACATTTTTGCACAACCTGAAATACTCCAGTATGAAAATGTAGTAGTTCTACGAAACCTGCGCCACAGTTAAATCTTCGAAGAACTAACTCCATTTACAAAGTTGAAAAAGAGTAAATAGAAAGTAGACCTGGCAATGTCGCTTAATTTTCACGAGTGCCAAACTGCGTCTGTTCTAGGGGAAAAAACTTGATAAACCTAAATCATGGCCAACCGCGATACTTTATAAAAGTGAATGGAGTATATATTCCTTGACAGCAATCTCAACTACAGATAAGTTTCAGAGAAAAATTGTATGAAATCCGAATTTAAACCTGAATAATTTTGCAACTGTTCTTTGTACATTGATGAAACTTCCTACAGAGGTGGACATACATCATGGTATCATATTTTGAAAAACTCAGGGTGGTCACGAAGTCACTTACAAAGTTACATTCAGTTACTTATAAGGCTTCATGTAACAGCCTGTATAACGAAACTTAACATGGTGGGCGGTGTTTGGATATCTGTGATATCTTGTTATTCAGAACCCAAGGCATCATGATGAAATTCTGAAAATTAGGAAGGATTATCATCAAAATTTGAAGATTCATTTTTCCGTAGCTGCATTTTTGGAACGCCCTATAGAACAAACCGGATGTAAAACCTTCGTGAAAATCTGATATATTGTTCTTAAGGTTGATATAAATATAATATGTAAAAATGGTGAAAATTCACTGGACCCGCTTTTCCTAAGTAAGTGTGCGGGGTCCTTTGAAGCTGATCTCGAAGCCTGACTTTTCAGGCACTCATCCGGACTCAAGACGTCCGAAAAATTCACAACCCACCGCTTCGAGTCCAGCATTCACTAGCATTGCTAGTGAATGCTAGACTACCAGCATTCAGTTCAGACTTTCCGAACGCTTTGAACTTCGGGCATCGACTGTCGATGCTGGATGCCTGTCAGCCACTTACGAGTTATCTAGAGACTCAGGAATTCAAGCACCTGCAGTATCGAACGCCTTGAACGCCAAAGGGTAATCTCGATCGGCCATACACGGGGACTCTTTCCGAGCATTCATGCTGTCCCGTGAAAAGTCCTTATCAGTGGCCCACATGAGTCCCTACAATGCTGAGCGTGGCCACTACCTCTATCTCCCAATCTATTTCTATCGTAGCGGTCGCTTATTGACTTTCATGTCATGAATTTATCCTCGTTTGGAAAGTTTCGTCGGACCACTGTACCGAATGATGGCTTATATTTTACTCAATAGCTATCTCGGTTGAAATTGGTCGTACAAAAACGTCGATTGGGCAAATTTGTAGTATGTTTTATGGGCATTCATAATTCAGCACTTAGAAGTGCATGAAAGCATCAAAATCTGAAAATTTTATGAGAACTGTTATTTTTTAAATGAAACACCCTGTATTTCATTCTCCTAATTGGTAAAGCTCTTTCTTCTGAATTCAAATATACATATATACTTTATCGAGGTTGTTTTCATCATTTTTTCAACAATACATATAGGTTTTTTCTTTCAAATCTATTGCAGCTGTGGAACGCCACACGACAACGATGCGATTTCTTTATATCGGAGGAACCGTGGATATTTAAAACAACTGATATTCATTTTATTTATTAATTAACTAAAAGTTAAATTGGGTGTTGAAAATGACCCCCATTTACTTCTACACTCAGTCGATATCTTCTGAGTAAGTTTTTGAGGGTTTTCCTTACCATTTCTGGGTAATGGGCATTTACAGTCATTTTCAGAAAAAATATATTTTGACATATTGGATTCTCACGTGATTCGTGATTTTTTTTAAATTTTTTCTCCATCAATTCATACCCATAAAAAAATATTGCAAACTCAAAAATAATCTACCGAATTCAAACGATCAGAAGAAGCGGGAAATCGTGTGACGTCGGTGGCTAGAGAGATTTTTGATTGGTTGTGCTCGTCATGACGTGCTGCTAATATAAAAATGACAGCATTGCCAAATCACAAAAAAAAAGAATTAGCCTGAAAAAGCCCTTGCTTTCACTTTCCTAATAATATCCTAATATAATGTTGATTCTGGATGTTTTTATTTTATCATCATAACATTTTCACTTTCACTCCATAAAGCTTTATAATATCATTCAATTTACGTCCTCCTAATTGAAAATAAAGAGGGTTCAAGTAAGCAGATAGGTGAGAAATTCAACTAAAAATAATTATCCCTAGTCTACACAGGTAAGAATGGGTATATAGAGGCCGTTCTCCTAATTTAGGAAGCATTAATAATTATTTTCATTTTGAGAGGTGCAGATTAGTGGTAGAATAATTATGGATTTGGCAACTGTGTATAGTCGTCAGCCGATGACTTAACTGTAAGAAACGCCATTCTATAGTACGCAGAGGAGTCGTCGAAATGTAGAATACTGACAAATGAGAAGGTTATGTTTTTATTCATATTTTGTTGGCATGGTTGTTACATCAGTATTTGTATTCTCAGAGAATGAGTATTATATCAACTTCAATGAGAATTAAGTTGTACCATGACGATGTTTCAAAAACATTATAGTGATAACATCAAATACAGGGTGGGCCAGAAAGGCGTGCGAATTTCTAAATAGGATTGATCGTGAGAGGGACGCGGGAGCGGGGCGCGGGTAGTGGGGATAGGTAGCTTGGTTCTCGGAAATTTAGTGTATTCTCTCTTCGGATGAAGCTCATTTGCATTTGAGTGTATATGTGAATGAGCAAAATTGTCGATATTGGGCTTCAGAAAATCCCAAATCAAAACATCAAAGACCATTGCATTCGCTTAAAGTGACAGTTTGGGCAGCCATGTCGGCTAAAAAAATCATCGGACCCCATTTCTTCGAAAATGAGCGAGGCCAAACCGTAACAGTATATTCTGATCGCTATACAGACATGTTACGTGACTTTTTCTTCCCACAACTGCATAATTTTGAAGCCTACAACAGCAGGACCTGGATTCAACAAGAAGGCGCGACATCTCATACATCCAATGAGTCCTTAGCAGTAGTGAACGAAATGTTTACTGGAAAACTAATATCGCGTTGGGGGGGGAATTCCGTGGCCTCCTCGGAGCCCAGATCTCACGCCACTGGAATTTTTTCTGTGGGGGCACCTCAAGAGCCGCGTTTATGCCAATAAACCGACGACAATTGCCCAGCTCAAGAACAACATTTGCGAGGAAATGTCCGCTATCCCACGAGCGATGTTCCAGCGAGTTTTTACGAATTTGAGGTCCAGATTCGAAGAGTGAATACGTGTGAATGGTTCACGTCTCAGTGATGCTATTCTTAAAAAATAAAATTCCCATGTGTTCATTTTATTATAAATAAAGATTATCTTTTCTAAGCCTTGTAGTTTTTTTTCTATGATTTTCGAAAATTCGCATAACTTAATGGCCCACCCTGTATAAGGTCTCGTGAAGTTAGCCACACTTTTCCAGCCACGGTTTCTGACTTGAAGACTGTCGAATGTGGGATAAAGGAATATTGGCTCACAGTGTTGCCATATCTACTCGCTAACATGAGATTTGAACTTTGACGGCTTCAGGGCCTATTTTGTGAATAGATACGATGTATGATGAAATAATATGTTCTATATTCGAACCTTATTTTGCTGAACAAGAATTCGCAGAAATAGGGATGAATTAGGATGCATACAGTTTTCATTCAATTTTCGTGGCGATGAGAATTGGTACAGCAGTCCATCCTCCTTTCCAAGAGAGCTCTTGTATGATTAACACCGATGCTATTCCGAGTCACAGAATGGAGCCTTATCTTTGGTATGAGTTGTATAAAATTGAAATTGAAAAATTAAGGGGAGAGGTTAAGTTTGTGATTGCTTCTCAAAACCCGCCAACATAGAAGCCGAGATATCACAAAAACTGTGTATTGTGTACTGATTCACATGTTCCTTTTACAGATATGTAGTTTACCTATACTGAAAATTAAAAATTCTAAGGTTTTTCGTTGCAGAGTTCATTTTACGGTCAGACGGAAAGAATATAGACCGATCTCGGGTTCGTGATCGGTGAGTCGAAAAATACAGACATCGTGACGAAATCATAAAGCCTTCAAGTTGTGTTCAAGGAGTGTTCAAAAAAAGTGAGAAAAGTTGACAAATGTGCGAGTTATTTTCTTTTGAAATTATGATTGGCTCTCTTCATTGCTTGTCATGTTCCATAGACTCAAGCTGAAACTCCATGCATCCGTGATCCGATGATACGACCATACGATCGTATCATCTGATGACGGATGCATGGAAATCCAGCCTAAGAAAGACGTGCAGAAAGAAGACATGTCTTGGCACAAGAATTTTTGTAAGTCCAGGCAGATAGATTGATTTAAATATCACATGAGTACAAATAAACAAATACACCACACAATCCATCTCAATATACAGAGGGCCCAGAATGAATAGATAATCCTGAAACACTGTATAGAAAAGCTATTTGGCGCTCTAAAGAAAAAGCAAAAGCAAATCTATTCCAGTAAGATATATTTTTTTTCGAAATGAAGCGTCACAACGGACCACCTTACATGTTTGTGCAAAACGCACAATCCCCCCCCAATGTTGAACAGAGTTGGCAAATTTTAAAAGCAGTTGGAATATTTTCGAAGCTGTTGAAAAATTTTCGAAGCGGTTGGAAAAATTTCGAAGCAGTTGGAAAAGTTTCGAAGAAGTTGGGAAAATTTCGAAGCAGTTGGGAGAATTTTGAAGCAGTTGGAAAGATTTCAATTGAGTTGGAATACATATTTCTACAAAAGTCCCCAATGTTGAACAGAGTTGGCAAATTTTAAAAGCAGTTGGAATATTTTCGTAGCTGTTGAAAAATTTTCGAAGAAGTTGGGAAAATTAGGAAGCAGTTGGGAAAATTTTGAAGCAGTTGGAAAGATTTCAATTGAGTTGGAATACATATCTCTACAAAAGTCCTCAATGTTGAACAGAGTTGGCAAATTTTAAAAGCAGTTGGAGTATTTTCGAAGCTGTTGAAAAATTTTCGAAGCAGTTGGAAGAGTTTCGAAGAAGTTGGGAAAATTCCGAAGCAGTTGGGAAAATTTTGAAGCAGTTGGAGTGTTGGAGAGATTTCAATGAAGTTGGAATACATATTTCTACAAAAGTTTTCTTAAAATGTGAATGAATTTGACTTTTTTTAAATGAAGTTTTAAATTAATGTTTATTAAACCGGTAGAACTAAGCCCACGTTTAGCCGGACAAAAGCATGCAGAGAATAGCGACAATTGTACAAATTCTTGTTAGAGTAAATTTAGAGTATTTGGCAGATTTGGCCCAATGTGCAATGTGTATAACCAGCAATAAATGGTATTTATTCCGAATTGCTTCCAAGTGTTTGAAAATATGAACAATTTTTCATCTTTTACGTTATCCCTCAGCAGGTAGTTGTGAATTTCTCAGTTTGGCCGCATCGACTGTGTCCATCTGGTACCAATTTGCGCTATTTCTCTCGGTAGGGCAGTAGGCAGTATTTTTTTCTCATTCTTAATTATTCTATCAAATCTCCGTTCAACACGTAAATCTGTTAAGGGGCCGTTATACTTTGGCCGACGGCACCGATTCTCCATTCAAAAAGTGCCTTTCATTTTTCCATTTTCATTTTTCACGTCCTAAAATCTCCACCTGAAAGCTTGATTTTTTTTTAATTCTCCTGGAACTTCAGACAGTTCTCTGCGATTTCACAGTTTCTGGAAGTCTTTTCAGTATTTCCATAATTTTTTGCATTAATTAAGCGTATATCCAAAAGGATTTTTTTAAATATAGAAAATTGATTTGTCGAGGGCACTCCAATGAATTTTCCAAAAAAAATGGATGAACAACCGCCGAAAAACGATTATGAAGTCAATTTTCATAGACTCTCAAATTCAACCCGATTTTTTCATGCGAAAAAATGATTTTCTCAAAGAGAAGAAATCGGAGTGCCCTCAAGACATCCTTTAACTTTAATTTGAAGAAAAAAATCAAGCTTTTAGCTTAAAAATTTAGGACGTAAACTTGGAAAAATGAAAGGCACTTTTTGAATGGAGAATCGGTGCCGTAGCCGATTTTTTCATGCGAAAAAATAATTTTATCAAAAAGAAGAAATTGGAGTGCCCTCATACATCCTTCAACTTCAATTTAAAAAAAATCAAGCTTTTAGGTGAAAAATTGAGGGCGTGAACTTGGAAGAATGAAAGGCACTTTTTGAATTGAGAATCGGTGCCGTAGCCGATTTCTTCATGCGAAAAAATAATTTTATCGAAGAGAAGAAATTGGAATGCCCTCAAGACATCCTTCATCTTCAATTTAAAAAAAATCAAGCTTTTTGGTGAAAAATTGAGGGCGTGGACTTGGAAAAATGAAAGGCACTTTTTGAATGGAGAATCGGAGCCGTATAGCCGACGGCCGAAGTATAACGGCCCCTATGCAAAAATGGACCGAAAAAGATTCAAAGTGAAGTGTGTAGTATGTGGATTTTTTTCAGTTCACTTGAATAAATCATTTATTTTTCTTCGGAATTGAACTTAAAAATCGAAACATACAAAATAATGATAACAGATGCTGTATAATCCTGTAGAGTGTGGAGTGTGTTAATCTAGTAATGCAGAATTTAAAACTACACTAAAAATTTTCTAAATATTTTTAATGCTCTCGGGAAAAAAAACATTGACACGCAATCCAAAATACCACTCCCCCCCTCAACCGTTGGTTTTCTAATCCTTTAATGCACAGTTGGAAAATTTTCGAAGCTATCCCCCCCCAAAAATTTGGCTTCGGCCCGTCCCTGCGCAGACGCAAAACTAGAATCGACAGTTTCTCCATAACTTTTCTCCATCGGGTTGGTGATCGCGCTCTTTTTCTTTTCCCCTCGGGTTTACCCTGTACCATTAGTTTTTCTATATTATTATGGCGTGCAAAGTGGCCAAAGAATCTTAGGATTCGTCCATATATGTTAAGGATGAAAGTCTTTGGGCCTGTTTTATCTCTCTCAGTATAAAAACATTAATTCTTCTGGCCAGGATACAGTATCGGTCAGAATTTTCAGACCCCGACAATAACCGAGCGTAGATTCGGCACCGCTCGTGTCTATTCATTGCAGAATCCGTAACTACAATCCTCTTTGTTTGGTGGTTTGCGTTTTCGTGATGTTTTGACCTCTGGATTAATTCAAATTGCAACTGTAATGATCAAATTTGTTTAGTAATTATGTTGATAAGAATAATTAAATTTAGAATTGAGAATTTTGATGAAATTCTTAATTTTCAATGAATTTATTTTTCAAGTCAGATAAAATGTAAGTTATGCTCCAAAAATTACTCTCAACCATATAATTATATTATATGAATTTTACAGAGAGAATGAAGAATGACGCGAATTATTCTGAAAATAAGAATCAATCTATAAGGATTAGGTCATTTATAATAGAGGCCTTGTGGAATATTTGTCTATTAACATTGTTTATAAAAAGGCTGATGGCCATCAGGTATGAAAACGTCGATTCAGTAGAATGCGATACCACTCCATACCATGAATTTATTTGAACGGATAATAGTACATATATCCAACTTGTTATCCTAGAGAGAAATAGAATTTGGTAAATCTACTTACTCGTTGTATTTGAAATGTTTGTCCAGGCAAAATGACAATTTTATGTAATAAATAAATTATTTTTGTGTTTTACATATCATTCAACATAGACAAAAAACTAATGCCCAGAGGAGAGGTTGTAGTTGATTATGCCGTTAGCATTATGTAGGGTGTTCTCAATAAGGTTTTACATCCTTTCTAAATTCAAAAGTCAAATATTGTTTAATATCTATAATCAATAAAATATCTACAATAACTATAATTCTTTGGTACAATTCGATTAATTAATTTCCGAAATTAGTTCAGTTTAAGAATATAAAATAGATATTTTCATAGAACACTCCCGTTTTAATTTTTGAGGAATCCTTTTAATTTCGTCTCATGAAATTTGAACTGATTAATGGAATTATTCAATATGTTGTAGCATTGCAAATAAGAACAATATTCTCAAACCAACGGTATACATTGTTTTCATTTTGTGAGCAATATACATACCTATTTGGGAATGAAATGTTTCAGGATACAAAGTATTTTTTCAATTTTGGCTCGTCATTACATATTTCACTTGAGAATTTCGTCTCTTTTTCATGGATAATGATGTGAAATATTAATATCTAATCTAACAACAAACTTTGTTGCTCAACTGTCAATCCCTTTATGGAATACTTCCTTCTGTACTCATCGGTGTGAGCCATCATTAGATACACTTACGCATTATGTATAATCACCATTGGTATATAATTGTAACTATTAATTTGTCTTTGCTCTTTATGGATATTCAATACTCCTCAGCTCAATTCTGAACATAACAAATAATGCAGTTTCATACTGAATGATTTTAGGAATCTATCTTCCTCTTTCACGTTATCTCACAGCTATACAAGAGTAAACCTTATACATAAGTTCTGATGGAATTCTTTTCGATTTGTATAATCAGACTCATTATATAAATATGTTATCAGCCTAAAGTTCCTAAAATCTAGATCTGATTTCGCAGGAGAGTTGTTTTGTTTTCGAAGGCTTGTTTGTTAGATTTATTCATCGCCAGCATATTCTTCCTACAAAATTTGAGAATTCCAATGGGAATAACTGTAAATATCACAAAACCTTTTCATATTAAAATGTGTAATGGATTTTTACCAGTTTTTGCATCAGACAAAAACCCTAACCTATATGTTTCGTCGGATATCAGCTGATTGTCGAGGAGATTGACAGTTACGGTGTTTGCCGATGGGATGTTTACGCCGAAAGCCGAATAGTCGCCCGGTGATTGTCGGGGTCGGAAAATTCTGACCGATACTGTATCCTCTTCTGGCCGTCCATGGGATTCTCAGCATTCTTCGCCAAACCCACATCTCAAAGGCATCAGTTCGCCACCGATCAGCAACACGAATGATCCAAGTAGATATCCGCAGCGTACGAGAAAATCGGATAAATCAGAGTATCAACCAACCTCTTGGTTGCTTTGGCTATAAATATTGCGATCTCTCCATAATTTGGTGAGCTGTGTCATGACAGACCGAGCAATTTCAAAGCGTCGCCTAATTTCGTGCTGGTATGAACTTATAGAACTTATAGTACATGGAATGCTATTACCAGATCAAAAAGTGGATAAACATCTCAAGTTGGAGAAATACCGATAAATTTCGGTATTCCTCCAACTTCCAATCCATGGGAACATGGAAATCCATGTTCTCATGGATACGACCTGTCACACCTATCAGAAACACAGAAATGTTTGCCGAAATGCCAAGTGAATCGGATCTTGACGATTAAATTCATAGTATTTCTGTGTTTCTGTTCTGTATGACAAGTCGTATCCATGGGAACATGGAAATTTCGGTATTCCTCCAACTGGAGATGTTTATCCATTCTTTTAAGAGTCTTTCGCCTTCAATGTAAGAAACGTATACCGCCAGATGGCAGTGCATTGCATTAATTTTCATTTATTGGATTATTCAGCTTAATAGAACAAATGTTGGGGCACAGGGAATATAACTAGAAATACTACCCTGAACTAGATATCATACTGCCTGTATAATTTGGTATAATACTCTCTTTTTCCTTTATCACTCATCTGGGAGGAGATACTTGCGGGGCGTGTCATTTAAAAGAAATTCAATTCCATGTTGAAATCCATAATTGTTATTAACAATTGATTTTCACCAATCGACGGCTAAAACAAACCCTAATGACTTGTCTTTGGGAAAAATGAATATTTATCATTTCGAATAGAAAAATTCAAGGAAATAAATTTCGCGAAAACAACACATTCTTGCAATATCATTTACAAAAAAACGGTAAATTCTAAAAGAAAAAGGAGATAGACATTGCATTAACTAAATGAAAGACTTCAATACTGAAATGAAAAAACACAAAAATATTTGTTAGTTTTGATGGTGGAAATGTTGAAAAATACCCGAAAATGATGAGGAATATCCTTTTCATGCATTTTATACTTAAAAAAATTTTGTTTTATTATTTTCATCTTTATACACTCATACATCCCTTCATCAATCGGAAAAAATAAATCGTTTCTGACTTTTTCAGGAATGTAGACCCTTATGGCGCGTTTACATTAGTCAAGTGAGTTGATCAAGTCAGTTGAATTCAAGTGACTTGCATTCAATTCCCTGTTTACATTACAAATTCTAATTGAATACATGCCAGTTGATTTAAAATGGCGAAACGAGTGGAAAAGAAAGCTATATTGCTAACAGTTTTGAATTTAACCAAGGAATTAGCAGAAAAGATGAAGAGAAAAAAGCAAAGGAAGAAGAGAATATGGATTATAGAGAGTGGATTACTCGAAGAGGAATGAAGGCCGAAAGGTGCCTCAAATAACCTTCTACGTGAACTTAAATTGGAAGAATCGAGGGATTAAAAAAACTTTTTTCCGTCGACCATAGAATAAAAGCTCATTTTAACGCACTCAAAATCATCCATTAATGACCTATTTTAATGCATGATTTCTTATTAATGCATGATTATCATGGCAACCGAACATAAAATATTCAGTCAGAGCACTATCGAGCTTGGTTCGAAATCAACTTCTGTCACAGACTCACAGAAGGGTATGTTGACAACTCCATTCAAAATAAAATAGACTCCAGATGAAATTTCAGGTGATACAAGTTGCAAAGTAGATAATACTTCAACCTCCATCTTCTTCATACGTTCCTTATGGGATATCATAGGTAATGATATAAATGCAAACTAAATGTGAACTATTCAGAATGTCACAACATGTCCAATATTCCCTCTATGAATTTTTCGAATTGTTCCATAGGTAGCATAAATATCAATATATGGAAATGAACATAGAAATTTACATTATGTCAAATTTGTCGATTAAGCAAAATAAAAATTCATTTCTATCGAGAATTCATATTCAATTCGAGATGAGGTCGACGGAAAAATCTTGTAATCAACTCGTTTATTAATTCAGCGATTAATGGTCTCAAACATTAACGCGCTCGCTCCGCTCACGCGTTAAAATATTTCGACCATTAATCGCTGTCATTAATAAACTAGTTGATTAAATAACTATTACGGCTCAAAGACCAGCAATTCGAATATTTATTGGAAAAAGTTACACGCAAAATCAGTAAAATGCGTACGGCTATGCGTGAAGATCTTTCGCCCCGGATAAAGCTGGAAATAGTTTTGCGGTATCTCGCATCAGGCGATTCATTTAAAAGTTTAGAATATCTTTACAGAGTACCCAAGTCCACAATTTCATCGTTTTTGATCCACTTGAATCCACAAAGTTGACCGTGCTTCAACTGAGAAGCCGTTCAATTCAGCCGATCGAGTGAAACGAATTGGGGGGTTTACACATTCAATTCGCTTTCAAGTCACTTGAATTCAACTGACTTGATCAACTCACTTGACTAATGTAAACGCGGTGTTAAGCTGAGCAGCAAGGCTCATAACATTCCCTGTACTATAAGTTCTATGGATGAACCGCACCTATGCAGCATTTAGCCAAGATATATGAACTTATCCACCACGGAAAAACTGCCCACTCCGCTCGGCTGATTTCGGTGTTCATTATCGCGGTCGACAATCATAATTTTGGTCTTATCTTTGTTAATTTTCTAACCAAATTCTCTACTCACAACTTCAAGCCTCCTTATTAGCTCCAACAACTCTTCTCTACTGCTGGCAATTAGGGTTGTATCGTCAGCAAAGCGAAGGTTGGAAAATCGCCTCCTATCGATCTTAATTCATTCATGCTGGGTCATCATCATTATTATCCATAAATATATTCTTGTCATCTATGAAGTCTGTCGATAATCGGATAATTATTTCAGAAAGAAGCTTTAGATATTTCTGGGTATTCTCTGAGTTTTAACATTTGGCGATCGTGTCAGGATGCGATGGAGAGTTTGACTAACTTGAAGAAAGATAGATCTCAATTAATGAGGTTATTCTAAAAAATTTGTAGGGAGATTGATCACCTCATGAAAAATGGAGAAAGCCCAAAATATGTATTGATATTTTCCTCCAGGATGAATAGTTTTTTCGATTTATCTGCAAAATGTCCTGAGAGATCTAATAATACTCCTTTCGAGGTTTCTGATTTCTTCATAAAATTACCCATATTCCTGCAAGTTTTCGAGAATAACTTTCTTGATTGAGATCATTCTCAATTAGGTCAAACTCCAAATTCTTCAACAAGACCCGTCACGATCGCCAAATGTTAAAATTCGGAGAAGATGCAAACTGTGATATGACAGAAGGTGAAAGCCATGTTGTTTTGACATTTCTTTTTATTGAGCACTGACAAATAATCATGAAAAGGCTCACGCCGCAACAACGTTTATGAATTGCTGAAATTTAGTTTCAATATCTGGTGTTCTTCGCGAAATCTATGGTTTACATTATTGTCCATTATTGCAGCTTACTCGTCGAATAATCGATATATTTCGCACAACATTTTCTCTATTCGATGCAACAACAACAGGACAAAATAAAATATCGCTGCTGTGAGTGATAGTGTTGATGAAGATCCAGATTTGTCTATTCGTCGACGTTCACAACAAGTTGGACTTAGGGTTATGTCAAGTCATTGGTTTATGCTGGTGAACCAAAAACAAAATACGCTTCGGAAGCCTGGTATTGCTGAAATAAGGCTTGAATTACTCGAGAAAGTGTTCCGAAATTGGTCTGGTCGAATGCGGTTCCTCAGAGCTAGTCGTGGTGAACATAAATGCCGAAAATTATTTTCAGGACATAAATAGCAGCCGGCATCACATGAATGCTCGGAAAGAGTCTCCGTGTATGGCTGATCGAGACTACCCATCGGCGTTCGATGCGTTTGGGACCCCAGATACTTGGTAGTCCGAGTCCCAAGATGCCTGGCGAGTGGCCGACAAGTACTCAGCATCGTTAGTCGATGCCCGAAGTTCAAAGCGTTTGGAAAGTCTAAACTGGAGACCAGTGAATGCTAGACTCGAAGCGAAGGCTTCCGAGGTGGACTAGGGTGCCTGCTTGAATGCCTGATGGGTGGTGAATTTTTCGGACGCCTAGAATTCGGTTGATTGCCAGAAAAGTCGGGCTTCGAGGTCGGCTCTTAGAATGCCCGAAACAGATGCCTCGTGAGTGGCCTGCATAAGTGGTCGAACTGTCTGCCACTTGCTCTGTTACATTCGCGATATCTACGAAAGAACGAATCGATGACCCTGATCAGAAAGATGGAATAGACTTTTGGGCTACCCCAGTGAAATATCCAACTGTACTTGAAAGCCATAAAATGGGACCCAGACGGCATGAATTCATCCGGGTAGATCTTTTGGATTTTGAAACCATTGACATTTTTTCACTTCTTTTGGCATGTTGAAGGAATCCAAAATACTGGTGTAATGTTCACGTCAATTTTTATTCAATAGGTATGGGTAACAGGAATTTGGACGAGTTCTTTAATTCAAACTACGGGGTGTCCCAAGTTCGAGTCCCTATTAGACGTTTCTAGAGAACTGGACGTATTTGAAATCTGAAAATTGGGATTTTGTTCGATATTCTCTACAGACCCAAAATATTTTTGGAGCCAGAGCACTCCGGTTATACCAGGAGTGAAAAAAAAAATTGTTCAAAATTTTTTTTTCAATTTTTTTTGTTTCCGATATGATCGAGTATTCAAGTCTTAATACATTTCTGTTGAAATCATTGAATTCATTTAGATAGTTCTCAAAATATCGTAAAAAAACCGGAAAGTCAAATATTCATAGTCAGTATTATGCTCATTTTTCTTATTCTGAATATCCCGAGTGTGAGCCGTTCTCATAACGTCAAAGTCTCGGTTGAATAAGATGAATGTGGAAAAGTCATGCATCATTTGAATTTCATGAATATCATCACAGGGCGTTTCAAATTTTGTGTCGAAAACTGTGATCAAAAATTGGCCATAACTTCTGTTTTCAAAATCTGAACCCGATTTTTTTATGATTGCGCCTAAATTCAGTAATTCCCGAGTCATTTGAGCTTTTCTGGATTCATGTTCTACGTGGAGTCAAATTCATCGAATCTAAATAGATTCGATTAATATTCTTAGGAAATCATAGTAACCATTGTAGTAAAGTCATTGAGTTCATCTTCTATGGTCACAGAATATTTTCATGCAATAGATCGGATGAATTTGACTCTACGTACAACATGAATCCAGAACATCTCAAATAACTCGGGAATTACTGAATTTAGGAGCAAGAGTATCTATCTGGGAGTGCTATCATCATTTTTTTTTGTAGAATCCAACGCAATCATAAAAAAATAGGGTTTTAATTTGAAACGGAAGGTATGGCCATTTTTCGATCACAGTTTTCGACACAAAATTTGAAACACCCTGTGATGATATCAATGAAATTCAAAAGATGCATGACCTTCATACCTCCTTTTTCTTTGACGTTATGAGAACGGTTTGCACTCGGGATGTTCAGAATGAGAAAAATGAGCATAATACTGACAATGAATTTTTTCCTTTTCACGATATTTTGAAAACTATTTGAATTTATACAATAGTTTCAACAGAAAGGTATTCAGCATTGAATACTTATTCATATCGGTAACGAAAAAATTGTAAAAAGTTTTTGTTCAACAAATTTATTTTCACTCTTTCTATAACCGGAAGTGCTCAGGCTCCAAAAATATTTTAGGTCCGTAGATAATTTCGAACAATATTATAATCCCAATTTTCGAATTTCAAATATGTCCAGTCATCCAATAAAATAGGTATAGGTACAGTCAAGACTGATGCAGATACATATAATAATAATAATAATAATATTCATTTATTTACCAAGATAACACCTTATAAACATTCGAACAATAATTACAACTATTCAAACAATAGAAGGGCCATAGTGCAAACCTGTCAAAACCAAAAAAAAAGGAAAAAAACAACAGCAAACTAAAAAGTATGTGTGAAAAATTCTGTAACCGTGTACGGTTCCATTTGAAGCAAAATTTCATTTATTGTCCTCTTGAAAGTTGATTCATTCGTGATGTTTTGCATGCCATATGGAAGATGATTATACATTTTCAAAGACATATACACAAAGTTTTTTTGAGTTGTGGTGAGGTTATACTTCGGAAGCATGTAGTTTCTACCTCTTGTTCTATCTGACGATTTGTTGAAAGATTCGAACAAGTTTTTGTTTTTAAAATTGAAAACTAGGCACTCCTTTATATAGAGACCAGAAACAGTCAGGATTTTATTAATTTTAAATTTTCCTCTGCAACTTTCACGATAGCGCATTCCCAAGATGGTTCTGAGCATCAATTTTTGGCGACGGAATACTCTATCGATGTCGCTTGCCCCTCCCCAAAACATTATTCCAAAACTGAGCAACGACTGAAAGTTGGAAAAATACAGTGTTGTTAGGGACTCTAAACTCAGCAAGTTCTTGGCCACACGAAAGTTGTAAATGACATAGCTCAGTTTTTTGTTCAGATATAGAACATGCTCGCTCCAATTCAAAGTTCTATCGAGTTTAATTCCTAAACATTTAGTAACCTGGTCAATCTTCACATTTTGATCCTTGTATTCTATGAACTCCGGGACAGGACAGCGAGAGTGGCTCGTACTGAATACCACACACTTCGTCTTGTTAAGATTCAGTAGCAAGTTATTTTTGCCTAACCATGTTTCTATCAGTGGCACATAGGATTTCAGAGATTGGATCGCCTCGTGTGAGTCCTTTCCTCTGAATATGATAGAACTGTCATCAGCGTATTGAACAAGGTCATGATCGGACTCCTTGAAATTGTCGGCGAAGTCATTGAAATAAATAATAAATAATAATGGTCCGAGAATACTTCCCTGCGGGACTCCCATCTTTATTTCAAGTGGGCCTGATTTATGTGTTGTCCCATCGTGTTCGATCTGTACATGCTGCGTGCGATCAGAAAAGTAACTACCGAACCAGTCCAGCACATTATCCCTCAATCCATACATATATAGTTTTTTCAACATAATGTCCGAGTCCACGCAGTCGAAGGCCTTCGACAGATCCAGAAACATTCCGAGAGGAACATCTCCGTGCTCCAGACCACTTAAGATCGACCCCGTAAGCTCAAACATTGCGGAATTGATGCCCCTTCCTCTCAAGAATCCATGTTGCTTTGACGTAAAAAGGCGAAATTTACGGAAAAAATTTAGTAACCTACAACACATTATCTTCTCGAAAAGCTTCGAAAAGGCTGGCAGAAGGCTAATAGGCCTATAATTTTCTGGCCTAGTCATATCACCATTTTTAAAGAGGGGAATGACCAGGGATGTCTTAAGCTGATCAGGGAACACTCCGAATTTAAACGAATTGTTCATAATAAATTTTATGGGTTGCAGCAAATGCGGGGTGGCCTGCTTCATGATACAAGTCGGAATGTCGTCGTAGCCGCATGTAAATTTATTTTTTATGGATTTCAAAACCTTGAGGATTTCATCATCTGTTACATCAAAAAGATACATCGACTTTTCATTTCTGTTCATTTCACATGAAAATGACTCTTTCTGAAGATTCTGCAACAGGTTTGGTGCCGCGTTTACAAAATAATAATTGAAGTCGTTTACTAGTCTCTCAAAGTCATCACAAAAATCGAAAGTACACTTTCTGTTATTCATTTTAATATTTGTATTTTCTTCGACGATTTTATGAAGAGTGCGAGTTTTGTTTTCAGAGATTGTGATGCGGTGTTCATTAACGGACCTCTTAGCCTCAGACAGAATCAAGTTGTAACGCCTCTTAAGTTCTAAATAAAAAGGCTTATACGCAACGTTTACGGTTGACATTGTGAGAGCCAGGTCGAGACGCTTTTTCGTATTTATAACCTCGGGCCTATCGAAAACCTTTTCGTGATAAGGTTTGGAATTTCCAGTATAAACAAATTTCAATGGAAAATGTGATTCGAAAATAAGTTTGAAACCTGACATAAAGTAATTCCATTGCGCATTCACATCGTTTAATGAAATATTGCCGAGTTCATTCCAACTTGAATTTTTGACTGCATCCAAAAATTCGCGTATATAGAGATTATTGAAGATTCTTACAAGTTTTTTAGATCTTGTCGATAACTCTCTTTCACAGTCGAATGTGAAAACCTGACCCGAATGATCAGATATAGCGGTGTCAATCACCTTTGCTCGAGATTCCCTGATATTAGTGAACACATTATCAACACATGTTTTAGTTGAGTGTGTTATTCTAGTATAGTCTTTGATAGTTGTAACTACATTATAACTTCGAAGCAGAACCTCAAACTCAGTCTTTGCATCACTGTTCCTACGGAGATCAATATTAAAATCGCCACATATAATATATGGTATATTTTCATTTGTTAATTTGCTAAGAATGGTATCAAATCTTTCAAGAAACAATAGATGATTAGATTTCGGTGGATGATAAATGGACATCACAATGATTTTCGAAGTGAATATAAAAACTTCCATCGCAGCGCATTCGAAAACGTTCGGTATTGAATGCCGAGCAATGTCATCACGGGCATTATGTTTGAGTTGTGGTGAGGTTATACTTCGGAAGCATGTAGTTTCTACCTCTTGTTCTATCTGACGATTTGTTGAAAGATTCGAACAAGTTTTTGTTTTTAAAATTGAAAACTAGGCACTCCTTTATATAGAGACCAGAAACAGTCAGGATTTTATTAATTTTAAATTTTCCTCTGCAACTTTCACGATAGCGCATTCCCAAGATGGTTCTGAGCATCAATTTTTGGCGACGGAATACTCTATCGATGTCGCTTGCCCCTCCCCAAAACATTATTCCAAAACTGAGCAACGACTGAAAGTTGGAAAAATACAGTGTTGTTAGGGACTCTAAACTCAGCAAGTTCTTGGCCACACGAAAGTTGTAAATGACATAGCTCAGTTTTTTGTTCAGATATAGAACATGCTCGCTCCAATTCAAAGTTCTATCGAGTTTAATTCCTAAACATTTAGTAACCTGGTCAATCTTCACATTTTGATCCTTGTATTCTATGAACTCCGGGACAGGACAGCGAGAGTGGCTCGTACTGAATACCACACACTTCGTCTTGTTAAGATTCAGTAGCAAGTTATTTTTGCCTAACCATGTTTCTATCAGTGGCACATAGGATTTCAGAGATTGGATCGCCTCGTGTGAGTCCTTTCCTCTGAATATGATAGAACTGTCATCAGCGTATTGAACAAGGTCATGATCGGACTCCTTGAAATTGTCGGCGAAGTCATTGAAATAAATAATAAATAATAATGGTCCGAGAATGCTAAATTCGCGTATATAGAGATTATTGAAGATTCTTACAAGTTTTTTAGATCTTGTCGATAACTCTCTTTCACAGTCGAATGTGAAAACCTGACCCGAATGATCAGATATAGCGGTGTCAATCACCTTTGCTCGAGATTCCCTGATATTAGTGAACACATTATCAACACATGTTTTAGTTGAGTGTGTTATTCTAGTATAGTCTTTGATAGTTGTAACTACATTATAACTTCGAAGCAGAACCTCAAACTCAGTCTTTGCATCACTGTTCCTACGGAGATCAATATTAAAATCGCCACATATAATATATGGTATATTTTCATTTGTTAATTTGCTAAGAATGGTATCAAATCTTTCAAGAAACAATAGATGATTAGATTTCGGTGGATGATAAATGGACATCACAATGATTTTCGAAGTGAATATAAAAACTTCCATCGCAGCGCATTCGAAAACGTTCGGTATTGAATGCCGAGCAATGTCATCACGGGCATTATGTTTGATATCACTGGAACAGTACACGGCAGCCCCACCATGCTCGTTTTCCCCCCTACAGAAACTTGATACAAGAGAAAATCCAGGTACTACATATGCCGGCAACTGCTCCGCAGTTTTCCAATGTTCAGTTAAAGCTATGAAATTACAACTATTATTATAAACTACAGATTCGACCTCATTTAAGCAATTTCCAATCGATTGTACGTTTTGGTGAAATACATTATATGTAAAAAGATTAGAATTTTTTTTGTTTTTGTTCACTAGGTATTGAGGCTTTTTTGAGGCTTCATAAGTCGAGCTAAAAAATGATTTATTCCGACACCTTCTGGCCAGTTTCCAGGATCTGTGATCTTTTCTTTGTCATTGTAATGTATCGACACTTTAAACGATGAATATTCTTCAGGTCGTTTCGAAATAACTTTTGAACATAAGGCACCTGTTATTTCCTTACTAGTGAGATAGTTTGTCAGTTCTTGGGGACTCGTATTAGTATGCAAACCAAATACATGAAAATGAGCGTATCTCTCAGCAACCTTTATTCCTGTGGATTGTTTATCTGTTCCTCTTATGATATTCCGTTTACGCGATTTTCTTGGAACGGTGAAACCTTCATTGATGTCAACGTTCTCATTTTGTTTTTGTGAATTTTGAATTTTGGGTGTTTCAGATTTGTTGTTTGATTTTTCACCAACACTCGCGTTCGTAGATGTGGAATTAGTTTGGAAATTGGGAACTTGGACTTTTCTAGTTTTTGGAATTGCACCTTTGCTTGTATCATGACGATTCAGGATATTATTCGTACCTTCTACATTTGTTGGATTTCTGTAAACATCTCCACCCTGAAGAACAGTACTGTAGGTTGCTTTAGTTGAGGTCAGTTTAGCAACTTCTTCACGGAGGATATTATTTTGATTTTTCAGGTTTTGAATTTCATTTGTGAACTGGTTTATTATTTCAGGCATTATTGCCGCCATTGCAGTTTTTATTCCATTATGAATAATTTCATATATGGCCTCCGTCTACCAGAATAAAAACAAATAATTGAAAATTTGGGGTTGAAACTAATCAATAACAGATCTCACTGAATGGGTTCCAAAAATCAAACTATCATTCATCAGTCTCCGATGTTGGGCATCTTCCCTTAAATTAACAGTCTTATTAATTTTTATGTGTATCATTTCACTCATTAACCTTATCCTTTGGTTTGGTTCTATATCTGAAATTTTCACATTTTCAAAATTGAAATTATGGTTTTCGACATGGGTATGTTTTGTATGTGCTGGTTTGTGCGTATTGTCCAATCTTCTTGTATCATTTTTATGTTGTCTGATTCTTTCCTCTGAATATTGCCTTGTCTGGCCACTATAACTAACGCTTGTGACAGTCCTTCATAAAACCCGAAAAATTAACACGGACAGTTTTGAAATTGGTTCTTTGTCCTTCAATCGGCTATAGAATTTCCCGTTTGCGTCAAACATGTTGAAAAGGCTGCAGCGTCGCAGCGATTTCATATTACCGAAAAATTGTCCATATCTTGTAGGATAATACTATTTCCCATACCAATTATTCGAAATATTAGGTAAATTGCCCGTTCATTCGGAAGGGCAATTATATTTTCATTAGAACTTTATTTATGTTATAGTCAAACTTAAACCTTCATATAACCACGAGAGTCAAATTTCAATATGAATCCATATGTGAGACTTCATTATAACTAACACAATTAGATAGGTTTTCAACACATATTTATTAATCTCGTGGAATGAACTATGGATCCGTATAATACGAGACTTTACTTAAGATAAATTGGACACATTTGAACTGCTTCAGAAGCTAAAGAGGTCCTCAAAGTTAATAATGAACATAGTAATTTTAAAATAATGCATAATAACATTCGAAGTTCATCAAAGAATTTCGAGTTCAAAGTACTGCTTGAAGAAATAGATACGTCTCTGGATTGTATTGTGCTCGGCGAAACTTGGTTGATACCGGATATTACTTTATTCAATTTAAATGGTTATAGAACACTCTACCAGAATGATGGAGTTGTGATTTTTATTAAATCGGAGCTTTACCTGTTTCATGAATTGAGGAAAGTTGGTGGTACTAATTTGATACGCCTCAAAGCTATAGTGGATAATGAAGAAATCATCATAAATGCATTCTATAGATCTCCACCAACCTCTATCGACATATTCATAGAAGAGCTTTGTATACCTAGTACTTAACGAACAAGAGAAAAATTGTAGTTACAATATTCTGATTGGAGACATGAATATAGATATTTTAGAAAATAATTATGATTTTCAAAACTACTAAGACACCCTCTATGAACACGGATTCAATTCAGCTATAAACGCACCAACGCGATCTCAGAAACAATCTATCACTTGTCTAGATCACATTTTCGTACATGCTAAAAGCGGCACATATGATACTTTTCTCCCAATGACAATACAAACTTGCATAACTGATCACTTCACGATCCTATTCCAATTTGTTCTCTCTGGAGTAAGAAGACTAGAACACACCCACAGAGATAATACATAATACCATAAAATTTTAGATGACAAAACATTAATAAAAAATATGAAAAAAGTGAATTGGGAACGAGTCTTCGAGGCACTAGATCTTCAAGTGGCGACCGAGGAGTTCATTGGTTTTGTGCAGGATGCAGTGAAAATGTCTACTAGATACATAAAAATCGAAGGAAGCGAGAAAAAACGTAAAAATTGGATAACAAATCACTAGTAAAATCGACGAATGAAAAGAATACAATGTATCACAAATTAAAGAAAGATCCGAATAATAAAACACTCCAATTAGAACACACAGAATATGAAAAAGTTCTAGACAAACTTATTAAAAAACAAAAGTAGACTTTTACAAAAATGAAATTCAGACAAAAAGAGCTCAAAGTTATTGTAGGAAACTGTCAATTTCAACAGACATAAATTGTATAAAATTGAATGATGGAAATGTGTCAAATGACTCATCAGACATATCAGATAATTTTAATGTTCATTACACCAATGTCCGACCAGAATTAGCCGAAAAAATTGGAAAAATTTACGGATATGAGGAGAATAAGAAAACCAATAATGCATCACTCATTCTTTTTCCAACTGATGATATAGAAGTGAAACATATGATTTCACAACTGAAGAACAAGAAATTGGCGGGACCCGATGGATTCAAAGCAGAAAAACTGAAAATTATTGCAGACTGTACTTAAGAAATCTACAGTCATTCCAGTATACAAAAATGGCAATAAAACCGAAATGTCTAATTACCGCCCTATTGCGCTGATATCTAACTTTAGCAAAATACTTGAGAAAATAATGAAGAAAAGATTAAATTCAATATGCGAAGTGACCCTTTTTTTTCACTTTCCTTCGTTACCATGACATCGTCCGCGAAGAAGTGTGCGAAATGCTTACTTCGCACACTGCATGAACACTATATGGGATTTTTATATTTCAACCTTTATGTTCCTCAATCAAGCAAAATCCAAGAAATCCTTTATTTATTAATGTATAACAATAATTAAGGCTTTCAAATTGTGAGAAAATTTAACACTACCTAATTTTATTCATTATTTACAATGTTAACATCAATGGTGCAGCCAGTGCACGACAGTGCACCTAAACCAGATAACTCAGATTCACCTCGTGATATCGTAGTTTTGCGAGTTCGAAGACTATCCAACTGCCGTAGTTGCTTGCAAATCAGCACTTGATCCTGAAATTTCACAGTCTAAAATTTCATCTGATATTTGAATTTTATTGTTGATAGAATCTTCCACGTATCCTTCGGCCACAGTCGAAGATTTCCATCCTCCATGGCGCTTCAAAACACATATATCGGCCCCCGTATTAGCAAGGAGTGTGACTGATGTTCTCCGAAAACAATGGCCCGTGTAGGCATCAGGATTTGGTTACTTTAGGTGTTTTGCTATTAAGCTAGGCATCATTCCAATACTATTTATTCCAACAACTTGGTTAAAACTTCTCTTATTTTGATACCTCAAAAACAATCGGCGACTGCTAGCATAACTTGGACGAAGAGCCGCATATTTTCGTTAAATGTCAATGTAATCTAAATTTTAAAACAGTTTAAGCCAGTTCAATTCTATTTTTTATATTGATCTAAGCATGTTACTTATTTTAGAACAATATTTTTGTCATTTGTAGAAAAAATTTTGTTTGCATCTCATGCGCGAAATATTTTGGTGATCTCGACTTTTAACATTGGAAATGTTTATGTTCGTATATTGCAGGTAAATTACGAGGTTTTGTTCAAGGTCAAAAGACAAAGTGTCGCCAGTAGACCAAAAAAGCATTCGAAAGTTATCGCGTGATTCATTAACGTAGGTGTGTTGGGCCAGCATATGCCAGCATACGAGAATCGGCGAACTGCGCCGAGGTGGGACTCAGGTGGGAGGTCCGCCAAATTCGCCGCAACGTTGCCGGATTGGGCACTTAGTCCGGTATTTGAAGGATAGATCATTGTTTTATTTCCTTCATTAGCACTTCGAGTGTTTATATTGTTGTTTAATCAAGTGAGATCTGGGCCGCGGTGAGCGGCCCGTCAAATTCGTCGCAGGCAATTATTCCGGTATTTGAAGGATAGATCATTGTTTTATTTCCTTCATTAGAACTTCGAGTGTTTATATTGTTGTTTAATCAAGTGAGATCTGGGCCGCGGTGAGCGGCCCGTCAAATTCGCCGCAACGTTGCCAGATTGGGCAATTATTTCGTTATTTGATCCACTGAAGAAACGGATTTGCACAGTCTGGCAACAAAATCCGCTTATGACACTGTTCGCCCATGCTCAAATTGGCCTCTAACGCCTGTTTGCACCGCTTACCCTTAAAAGTTCCTCGTTGCTAGGTACCACTTAGACTTAAGTTCCAATACATAATGATGATTCCGCTAGAGTGGTGAAGAAGCAATATATTTTGTGTTCTCTTTGTTCTACTGATGAAAACCAGGAAACGTTTTCTACATATGATCATTTGAGAATAATTCATGGTGTTCTGTATGATTGATATTTCTTACATTTCCCCCATCCGCCATCCAAGAAAACTATGATACAACACACAGTTATATTGCCATATTTCAAAATACATATGCTAAATTACCTACTTAAATTCTCACTTTTGAGGTTTTTGTAAGCGCATATGTGCTTTTTTACAAGCTTTTATTTAGTTTCACCTGTCCCGGTGTCTGTCTGTCTGTCTCTATCTAATCAAATCTTGCAAGTTAAATATGACACACTTCTAATCGTCCGATTGATTTGAAATTTGGCAGGTGTACATAATTCTGGTGACAATGCATCATGAAATATTTTTCATAGAAAAAAACAAAATGGCTGCTCCAAAATGGCGGATGAGTTTCGTAATTATCATCCGATTTCATTCAAAATTAGTATCTAGGGGTTTTTGGGTTCGACAATGATGATTCTTCTGTCAAAATTGAAAAATTCAAGATGGCGGCTAGAATAGGCCGGACGAGTTTCGTAATTATGATCCGATTCTATTCAAAATGTGTATCTAGGGGTGTTCTGGGTCGGAAATTACGATTCTTCAAAATTGAGGAATTCAAGATGGCGGCTTCAAAATGGCGGATGAGGGTTGTTTTTATAAAAGATTGTTTTAAAGAATGATTTTTTTATTATAGCTTGTTCTAAATGCAAGGGCGGATATAGCTTTTTTTCATGGGGGGGGGGGTAATAACTATTGAAAATCAGGTTCACAATTTATGAAATTTTTTTATGTGCACCACATTGCGTAACTTCTTCTAAGGACTTTGATACTCATGGGGGGTAATTACCATAATATAAATCAAACTGTTCGAAGTTCCAAGTTCCAACCGTTTTCAACTATTTCACTATCAGATTCGTTTATGAAGAACGACAAAAGACAAAACGCGCGATCTGAATAACGGGCAACGGCTTCTTCTCACGATCGTCCTCTCGGGTGCATTCGGAAGCACTCGGAATCGAGTGAATCTGATTGGTTAGGAATTCGTGAGAATTAATGTATGCTCGAGAATCGGCGACGGCGACCAGTGAGCCGCGGTGAGAGGTACGTCAAATTCGCCGCAACGTTGCCAGATTGGGCAATTATTCCTGTATTTGAAGGATAGATCACTTCGAGTGTTTATATTGTTGTTTCATCAAGTGATATCTGGGCCGCGGTGAGTGGTCCGTCAAATTCGCCGCAACGTTGCCAGATTGGGCAAATATTTCGGTATTTGAAGAATAGGTCAATAGTTGATCCGAGTACATATAAGATTCATGAATTTTAGTAGAAACAGAATCCTTCTATCTGAAGCCAATTTCATGAATACCCAGATTTGCTAAAATCAAAATTCACTTCGAAAATATTGGACGGAGTGGACTCAGCTTCATTTGATTTCCTCCGAGTAGGGGAGGACGGGGGAATTCCGCGCACGGAGGAATTCTGCGCATTGATATTCTACAACTCAGTTCAGTTATTTCAAAATTTAGATACAGCCACAGAAATATAATAAACATATGAATAAATAAATATCTTATTATATTTCTGTGGATACAGCGCACCATCTCGTATTTGCCTTGCCAACATCCTCCCGTAATTTAAAGATATTCGTGTTTTTATTTTAGACCAGGGAGCCGATTGTTCGTTTCACGATGCTATGATCTAATTTTCGAGAGAAATTGGAATCGTGGAAAGTACTTCTATTATTAATTTCTAATGAATCTATTGCATGACTATTTTCCTTCATATGTGTAGATTATTTAATGCAAAAGAACAATTACATAATTGTATTTCGTCATCTTATGTCAGTGATTAGTTAGGTTAGGTGACTCACACTGGGAGAATAACGCGCAGCTGTAGCGGGGTAATTCTTCAATAATATTTTTTGTACAGTCCTGGAAATTTGTTTAATTTACATTGTACTTAGTTATTACCTAAATAATGAAATATTTTTTCGAGTTTTTCAGCTGTTCAATATATGCGCATAATTATACCATCGCATGCGCGGTATTAATCAGTACGTGGGGGAAGACCGCGAAAAGACAGTTTTCAGAATTATTTTTTTTCTCAATTGGTATAGGTAGTTGAACCTTTTCCTTGTGATGAAAAAGTTCCAAATGGGTTCATGATTCAGCAGTTAAATTATGAAAGTTTGTGTGTACATAGGAAGGTTTTTGTGAGCATTTTCCCTAAGATGCGTGGAATTCCCCCGTCCTCCCCTACATATAAGATTCATGAATTTTAGTAAAAACATAATCCTTCTATCTCAAGCCAATTTCGAGAATACTCAGATTTGGTAAAATAAAAATTCTCTTCGAAAATATTGGACGGTGTGGACTCAGCTTCTTCTGATGATGTTTACTCCGAGAAGGTACATATAAGATTCCTGAATTTTAGTGAAAACAGAATCTTTCTACTTTCTATCTCAAACCAATTTCATGAAAACCCAGATTTGGTAAAATAAAAATTCGCTTAGAAAATATTGGACAGAATGGACTCAGCTTCATCCGATGAGAGTTGATCTGAGAACATATAAGATTCATGAATTTTAGTAAAAACAGAATCCTTCTATCTCGAGCCAATTTCGAGAAAACTCAGATTTGGTAAAATAAAAATTCTCTTCGAAAATATTGGACGAGGTGGACTCAGCTTATTCTGATGATGTTAACTCCGAGTACATGTAAGATTCATGAATTTTAGTGAAAACTGAATCCTTCTATCTAAAGCCAATTTCATGAAAACCCAGATTTGCTAAAATCAAAACTCACTTCGAAAATATTGGACAGGAATGACAGGATAATTCATCCAATTATTCATATCTTTATTTTTTATTATTATATCTTAAGAATACTCACTTTAGAAAGAACATTTTTGTTTTAAAATACGGTGACAAGTTTCCTCTCACATGTTTATGTTAGGAATTGGGAATGTTGATTGTTTCTTGCAATTATTATTGCTCATTATTATTATTGAAAATACTATTTTATTTTAAGTTCAAATGCAAATAAATGTTGGTAATATTCACATGTGGTGTTATCATTTCCAATGTCTCTGATGGTTGCAAGGATTGCGAAATCTGTAAATTTTTTTTTTAACTCGGCTGCGCCTCGTTAAAAAAAATCAGTTCTCGATCACCAAAGTATCATTTCGCGCACTAGATACAAAAATAACTATTCAGAGAAGGAAAATCGACACAAGATGCTATTAGGGCATTAACAACGAAAATTTACTGTGCTATAGATGCAAAGAAACCGACAATAGGAGTTTTCATAGATTTGGCAAAAGCCTTCGACACTGTCGATCACTCAGTCCTCCTAGAAGTCTTGGAAGATCTGGGTTATCGTGGTACAGCGCATAGTCTCATGAGGTCATACCTAACTGGCAGAACACAGCGGGTTGAAATACGAAACCACATCAGTGAAGAGAAACCTGTTACGTGTGGTGTACCTCAGGGCACGGTGTTGGGGCCAATTCTCTTCGTAATATATATGAACAATCTCTTCTTCACAAAAGGAGACTGTGAAATAGTAAGTTTCGCAGATGATACTGTTGTTATATACGAAGATGAAACCTGAAATTGAAGATAACTTTCCTCACATTATAAGGTGGCTAAATCATAGACTGCTTTCGATAAACTTGAAAAAAACCGTTTACCTAACTTTTTGTAGCATCAAAACAGGTATTCCGCATTTCAGTCAAATTGCAATAGACGATAACATTCTCTCAGCAGATAAAATCAAACACCTTCGAATTACAATTGATAAACATCTGAAATGGAACTCGCATATAGACTATCTGGTGAAAAAACTCCGATGCATTTTGTACAGATTCAGAAAGCTTTCAGGGGTCTTCGACACAGAACAATTCAAAATTATATACAGGGTGTCCCACGGTCGAGTGCCTATTAGACGTTTCTGGAGAACTGGACATATTTGAAGTCCGAAAATTGGGATTATGATATTGTTGGAAATTCTCTACAGACCTAAAATATTTTTGGAGCCTGAGCACCTCCGGTTATACCAGGAGTGGAAATAAATTTGTTCAAAAAATATTTTTTCAATATTTTCGTTTCTGATATGATTGGGTATTCAATGCTGAATACATTTCTGTTGAAATCATTGTATTCATTCGAATAGTCTTCAAAATATCGAAAAAAATACCTGAAAAAAAGTCAAATATTCATAGTCAGTGTTATGTTCATAATGCTTATTCTGAACATCCCGAGTGTAAACCGTTCTCACAATGTCAAAGTAGAAGAATGTGGAAAGGTCATGCATCTTTTGAATTTCATAAATTTCATCACAGGGTGTTTCAAATTTTGTGTCGAAAACTGTGATCGAAAATTAGCCATAACTTCTGTTTTTCAAATTAGAACCCTATTTTTTATGATTGCGTTGGATTCTGCGAAGAAAAATATTGATAGTACTTTCAGATGTTCTTGCTCCTAAATTCAGTAATTGCCGAGATATTTCAGCTTTTCTGGATTTATGTTGTACGTAGAGTCAAATTCATCGAATCTGAAGAGATTCGATGAATATTCTTATAAAACCATAGTAACAACTAATGATAAGATCTGTCACCTGTGAATTATTAATGGTATCATTTATCTTCTATGATCACAGAATATTCTCATGCCAACAGATTCGATGACTATTCTTATGAAACCATAGTAACCAATGAAGTAAAATCGAGAAGTAAGGTTAAGGCCTAAAATAAGAGCTGTCACTTGTGAATTATTAATGGGATCATTTATCTTTTATTATCATAAAAAAATAGGGTTCTAATTTGAAAAACAGAAGCTATCGCCAATTTTCGATAACAGTTTTCGACACAAAATTTGAAACACCCTGTGATGATATTCATGAAATTCAAAAGATGGATGACCTTTCCACATTCTTCTACTTTGACGTTGTGAGAACGGTTCACACTCGGGATGTTCAGAATGAGCATTATAACATAACACTGACTATAAATATCTGACTTTTTTTCAGGTTTTTTTTTCGATATTTTGAAAACTATTCGAATGAATACAATGGTTTCAACTGAAATGTATTCAGCATTGAATACCCAATCATATCAGAAACGAAAATATTGAAAAAAATATTTTTTGAACAAATTTGTTTCCACTCCTGGTATAACCGGAAGCGCTCAAGCAACAAAAATATTTTTGGTCTGTAGAGAATTTCCAACAAAATCATAATACCAATTTTCGGATTTCAAATATGTCCAGTTCCCCAGAAACGTCTAATAGGCACTCGACTGTGGGACACCCTGTATAAGAGTCTAGCAGAATCTCATTCGAACTACGGAATTATAGGATGGGGAGGAGTCTCTAGAAGTCATCTCAAACATCTTGAAGTGGCACAGAAACGTTTTTGGGAATGATCAGTACCAAGCGACGACGACGAGTTCAGACGTGCCGAGAGATTGAGTTTGTGTGAAAACCAGTTTAGTGCTCAAACGCAACGTTGATGTGCGCATTCAAGTTAGTGCTTGTTGGAAGTTTTGTGTTTTCACTCGTTGAGTCCAGGTCCGAAAGGATCGTTGGTTCCGTGCGTGAGTGATTTCAGGACTTTTTAGTGAAGTTGAAAAAGTAAGTGAAGTGACTATTATCCGAATTCAAACATGGATGAAGATTCGGATAACGATGGATCCTTCATGGATACGGAGGATAGATACACGACCTCTGAGGACGAAAGTGACGAACTGAAGGAACTCGTCAGGCTGCGACAGGAGAATAATGAGCTCAAAGCCAATTTAGCCGCCATGACAACTTGCATGGCGAATCTGCCAGCGAGTTGAGGCTTGAGAGAAGAACTCTCCAATACGTAACAGGTAAGAAGTTATTTCCAGGTTTTGACTTCTGAACCGGTCAAGAACCAAGATAATTCCAAAGCTACGCCAGTTGTCCCTCACAAAAAGCCAGCCTCAATTATTGAGGACAGCAAAGAAGCCCCCCAATCGCAAGGAGCACCCTGGGCCAAGCGTGCCCGGAAAGAGAGCTCTTCCTCAATAGAGGAAAACTAACAAAAATCAACGGTGACACCTCAGTCACCTATCAAAGAGAAAATTCCCCCATTAACCATGATGGGGACTTCAGACTGGACGGAAATGTCTAAAGCGCTATATACCAAAAAAATAAATTATAACCGGGCAACGGTTGTAAAAGACGGCATTAAAATTATTGCTTCGTCTGCAGAAGACTTCAGGAAACTCACTAAATTTCTTGATCAACAAGGTAAGGAATATTTTACCTACCAATTGGAAGAAGAAAGGAGAGTATACGCCGTTATAAGGTACTTACCACTGGACGCAGATATTGAAGTTATTAAAAACGACTTAGGACTCCAAGGTATTAAAGATGCTGAAGTGACGAGAATGACGTCAAATAAAACCAAAAGAGCAATTCCTCTTTACCTTATGAAAACGCTGCACAAGAAAATATTTCAAATCAAAAAGATCTACAGCCTTTGTATCGAGATAGAGCCCAAAAGAAAAGCCAGAAGGCCCAGGACAGTGCCATCGCTGCCAGAGATATGGACATGCTCAAAATAAATGTACATTTCCGTGGAGATGGAAAGGGGCACATTGCACAAAAGAGTGTGCATTGACGCAAAAATAAGGCAAAAGGAACGCGGCATGCGTTTTATGTAACCAGAGTGGACATCCGGCCAGCTATAAAGGCTGCAGCGCTTATAGAAATCTAACAAAGAAGAAAATACCGACAAAAAAAGAAGCCCCTTCCAAAAAAATTGCAGAAAAAATGGAGACTGTTGTTACTGTTGAAAAACCACAAGAACAAAAACGAAAAACTCGTCAACAAAACCAATTCAAGCCAAAAAAGAGGACCCTAAAGATGAACTTGACAAACTCACTGAGAAAATATTCAGCAGAATAATGCAGAAATTTGAGAAAGAATTCGAGAAGAAATTTCACAACTTATTAGAAAATAAATAATTTATGGACGACGAATCGCAACTGGAAAATCTGAAGATAGTTTCCTGGAATATTAACGGAATCAGAGCCCGTAAATCAGATATCGAACAATCGTTAGAAGAAAAACATCCTGATATTATGGCTCTTCAAGAAACAAAATTAAATCCAAAAGATGAAATTTCCGTCGAGAACTACGAAATATACAGAAGAGACAAAAATAATAGAAACGGAAGAGGGGTGGCCATTCTTGTTAAAAGAGACGTGAACCATTACCTGAATGCGGTTGTAAATCCTGTGGACAATGACGTATCGATAGAGGCACAATCGATCACAATAAAGATAAGAAGAGAAAGTATTGAGGTATTCTCTGTATATAAACCGCCGCAAATAAATCTGCCAGAGGAAGAGATGAAGATTTTATTAGGGGGTCATTTTCCAAGAATAATACTTGGAGATCTCAACTGCAAATCTCAACAATGGAATTCTAGAACAGAGAATGCAAATGGAAAGAAATTGAAAGAATACGCCGAAAAGGAAGATGCGATTATAATGGGACCGGACATACCGACATTTTTACCTAGTGGCAATGGAACCCCTGATGTTCTAGACATAGTAATAATGAAAAATATAAAGCAAGATTTCGCTCCTGAAACGATAGAGGATGGTACTTCTGATCACAACCCAATAGAGTTCATTTTAGGACATGGACCTAGAAATGAAGTGACTCAAACACGAGAACATACCGATTGGGACGGGACAAGTTTAAAATTAAACTCCAAGAAGTATCACGAATATTCCACAAATTAACACTCCTGATGAATTAGACGAATCAGTCATAGCTTTGGAGAGTGCGAGTCTGAAATCCTATGAAGAGAGCACGGTTAGAAAAACTAAACCTACTCCCAAACATCCCTATGGCGATACTCCAAAAGAGGTGAAAGAACTGATTAAAGTCAACCGAAGACTAAGAAAGAAGTACAGGATGTATAAAACAGATAATGATAAAAACAGACTTAACAGACATAGTCAAATACTTAAAAATGCACTAAGGGAGCTCAGAACGAATAGATGGAATAAGAAAATAAGTGAACTCAACACAGAAGACCACTCTGCATGGAAAATGCAACAAAATTTACGTAATGAGAAAACTCAAATTCCACCACTGCATGGAATGCATGGAATTGCATATTCAAAAAGCGATAAAGCTAACGCTCTTGCCGATACTATAGAAAGGGAGTCAAGAATAAATTATTGTGAAGAAGACGATGAGGAACTAGAAGAATTAATAGAAGATTATGAAGAAGAAATGAAAGAATCACCACCGGATGACAAAATCCCTCACCCAACATCTCCGGCAGAAATCAAAGAGATAATCAATAATTTGCGAACAAGAAAAGCTCCTGGGAAAGATAAAATTACAAATCTCATGCTGAAGAAAATGTCAAAGAAAGGAACGGCAGCTCTCACTAGCATAGCAAATGGCGCGATGAGAACAGAGCACTTTCCAAAAAGATGGAAATCTGCCGAAGTGATTGCTTTCAATAAACCAGGTAAAGACAAAAAGTTCCCACAGAACTATAGACCGATAAGCCTGCTCCCAGCCCTAGGAGAAATTGTGGAGAGAGTCTTAGCCAGACGACTTAATGAAGAAACAGAAACTCTGGAGACGATACCGAGTGAACAATTTGGGTTCCGAAAACAACATTCAACTGAACAACAGCTCCTAAAAATGACCGCGTATATCACAGAAGGATTTCAGAATGAACAAGCCACAGGACTACTACTACTAGATGTAACCAGAGCTTCTGATAGAGTATGGCATGAAGGACTAGCATATAAAATGAAACCCAAGTTATGCAGAATAATAAGAAATTATTTGAGGGATAGGAACTTTTGTGTGAAAATAGGTGATGTTCATTCCACACTCAGATATTTGGAAGCAGGAGTTCCCCAAGGATCCATACTAGGACCGCTACTCTATAACATATACATACATGATATACCAAGAAATCCAAGATGCCTGCTTGCTCTATACGCGGACGATACGGGCATAGCAATTAGGTACAGAAATACAAAAATAATTCACAAAAGACTTCAAGAAGCTGCAGACGATATCAGTCAATGGTGTAACAGATGGAAAATCAAAATCAATGGAGAAAAGAGTCGAGCAATACTGCTTCAAAAGAGAAAACTGAAGATGGAATCGAAAATATCCATAGACGATAATGAAATAGAATGGCAGAATGAAGCTAAATATCTAGGAGTAATATTAGACAAGGGACTAACGTGGAAACAGCACATTAAGTATGCAGTAGATAAAACAAATGTAGTAATGAAAAGATTATACCCGATTATAGGCAGAAGAAGCCAAATGAACAGAAACACGAAATTGGGGATCATAAAAGCAGTCGCCAGACCGCAGCTAACATATGGATCACCAGCATGGGGATATGCAGCGAGAACCCATATAAAGAGGATACAAAGCAGAGAAAACAAATTTCTGAGATGGGCATTAGACGCCCCCTGGTTTGTTGGGAATGAACAAATCCAAAAAGACATAAAATGGGAGTCCATTACTTCATTCATCAAACGAAAATCTGCAAAAGCCTATGAAAGAGCTAGTGAACATCCAAATGACGACCTTAGAAGGTTAGTTGACTATGACCCCGCTGAAGATGAAAAAACAGCTACAATTTGCCGCAAAAGACCAAGAGACCAATTGGGAAAATGAAGATATAGAACTCCACACTTAGTAAGAGATATCCAATTGAAGGATGTACACAAACACTCAGCATAAAAGAATGCGAAAGAGAAAATAACAGATAAGATGATGGAAGTTTTATAGGCTTATGCCCGGAACCAACCGCAGGAGAGGTGTTTAGTCGGTAAGAATCCGACACTACCCAGAAAGACTGGGTGTCTGATGTGAGATTCACCTCATCTAGAACAAAAAAAAATAAATTGAGAATTATTCTCAACAGAAATAGTAGGTAGGTACTCAAGCGACGCTCTTTATGAGGAGTCTAATATGTTTGATCTGAAACAGTTATTTTTTATTAATATAACCACAACACAGTTCAAAAATAAAAATGAACTCAAGAAACCATCTCATTCTCATACGACGAGACAAATTGATAACTTCTCAATACCTTCCGCATCAAAATCAATTGGCCAAAATTGTTACAGAGTTCTATCTCCAAGGGCATTTAATATACTGCCTAAAGAATTGAAAAACGAGACTTCCAAACTCAGTTTCAAGAAAGGAATAAAGCTCTTCACTGAGCAATCTAGTCGATATGAGACTCGTGCACTAATTTAAAACTGAAGGAAAACAAAAATCATACAGGGGAATAATAATCTATGGGAGATGATCCCCCAACAAAAGGGGCCTGTAGCGTTCCTCGAACACCTGAAGAACAGAAGAATCATCACTTGGAAGATCGGACCTGATCGAAAGATCCTCCCGATCCATAAGAGAGTTAGGACTTTGTGAAAAGGTTTTTTAGCAGGTAAAGTATTTTTTTTTACTACTTCTTTCTCGTTTTTCTTCTTTTTTTTTCCTGTTGCAGATATAATTTCAAGATATTTGCATCCAGTTCAATCAAAACCATTGTTTTCAAGCACAAGGAGCTCTGCAACATGGATAGCAGCATATTTTTTGAACAAATTCCGTATCACCACACATACACGGAGAGACAGAGTTTTTTCAGAGGTTTTTATCTGTTCTCTTCTCGTGTATCATACAATTGTATGGTACCCCGTTTACATTCCCTCTGCTAACACTTAGATTTGGAGCGGGAAACATATTTTATTCTTTTATATAATTTGTTCCTTGTCGCCATTTCTTTACACGTGCCATGTATTGTTTGATTCAAGAAAACAGACTGTAATTCTCTCTTTCAAAAGAATATTATATATGGTGTCCCACTTGTGCCGCAGCGGACGATATACGCGTAACGGTCTGAGATTGGCAAAATTTTTTGATGCAGACTTGATATACCATGAGAAGAGCACAACCTAAAAATATTTTCGAATATATCGGGTGGCCCACAAAAGAGTAATAGCGGGTGACTTTGTTTTTTCAAATGGGACACCCTATATTCAATAGTGTTTTTCAATTCTCTGAAACTTCCTGCATGCTTTCGTATACTTTTCACATATTTTTATTCGACAGTTTTCGAAATACTGGCCATTTTGACAAAAAAATGATACTTGTAGAGGCTATGTTATCCAATTATATTTCACGAACGCTTGCACATACCAATAACAGTTTTATATGGATTGAAAGATAAGACTTCAAAGTATCCTACCCAGCTATAATAAAGCATCTTCAGCATACAGAGTGTCCACAAAAACACTATCAACATGATGAATTTCAAATCGATTTTTCTTCATTTTCTCAATTGCAATGCATATAATTTTTTTTCATCATTGTAGTCACCATTCATTTTACTTCACTTTTTGTCAAATACATGATATGCATATCTCTAACGGAATAGGATTTTTAAGAGCTTTTTCGAAATGTTTCCCTAAAATTCACATATACCTTCGAATTCAAATAGCAGATTTGGCTTTTCTGTGGTTATTGAGAACTGTCAAAATATTCCACTCAGAATAAGCATCTTTGAAGCTTCAATTCATATTATAGCGAAATGAGGAACTAGAAGGTTTTGATGTATCTACTCAAAAATGTGATGAAATCAGTTACTGAAGACAGAAACTTGCTTTCTGTACCCATTTTTTAAAATACATTTTTGATAATTTTCTATGTTATACGTCGAATCTTCCAGAAATTTCGAACAAGCTTTGAGCTTGGGAGCTTGAATATCTGCGTGCGTGCCTGTGAAACTTATGAATATCATTTTTTCGTAGAAAGTTGTATAAGGATAAGAGCGGGCACTTTTTTGTATCCTGAAGTTTTGAAACTCGTTTTTTGAAGCATTTTTAACTTGTACATTCGAACTCACGATATTTTTTGAATTTTTACATCATTGTGTGAGTATTCATCCAATCCGTAAAATCTATGATGATTTGAATTGAAGCTGCAATGATGTTAATTTTGAATAGAATAATTTGACAGTTCCCAATAACCACAGAAAAGCCAAATTTACTTTTTGAATTCGAAAGTAAATGTGAATTTGGAGGAAAAACTCTAAAAAATCCTGTTCCGTTAGAGATATGCATATCATGTATTTGACTAAAAATGAAGTACATATATTGAATGGTGATTACAATGATGAAAAAAAAATTATATGCATTGCATTTGAAAAAATGAAGAAAATCGATTTGAAATTCGTCATGTTGATAGTCTTTTTGTGGACACTCTGTATGCTGGAGATGCTTTATTATAGCTGAGTGTGATACTCTGAAGTCTTGTCTTTCAATCCATATAAAACTGTTATTGGTTTGTGCAAGGGTTCGTGAAATATAATTGCATAACATAGCCTCTACAAGTATCATTTTTTTGTCAAAATGGCCAATATTTCGAAAACTGTCGAATAAAAATATGTGAAAAGTATACGAAAGCATGCGGGAAGTTTCAGAGAATGGAAAAACACTATTGAATCTAGGGTGTCCCATTTGAAAAAACAAAGTCACCAGCTATTCCTCTTTTGTGGGCCACCCTATATATTCGAAAATATTTTTAGATTGTGCTCTTCTTGTAGTATATCAAGTCTGCAACAAAAAATTTTGCAAAACGCAGTCCGTTACGCGTATATCGTCCGCTGCGGCACTAGTCGGACACCCTGCATATTAGTAAAATAACTCTCTAGAGTGATATGTGTATTTATAGTTATGGGTATTGCATTATGGAATTGAAGAGTGCTTTGAAAATAGGGGAAAGGCAGGCAAGATGGCATAGTAGGGCCAAATGGCATACCATATGTACTGAAGAATCCACTGCTAGTGGAAGCCTAGAACTCGGTGCAAATGTTCGAATTAGTTGGCAACAGTGTACGAACGTTGTTTCAAGGGATCCGTTACGGTAGTTGATGACTTAGTCGTGAAAAATGGTGAAAAAGTGGTGTAACCGTGTACAACTTCGACGTAAGCTTTCTCTTCTCGCCTTTATAACTGTAAGTACAGATTATTTCACTAAATTTTTTATATCCGAGTAGAATTATACCTTTATCGTAATCCTTTTTATGTATTTACCTTGACAAAAAGATGTCACAAAAATGTTGATTTACTTATTCGTTTTTTGGACACGTGGTTAGGGCAAGTTGGCATACATAGAGGCTGGGTAAAATGGCATGGTATATTGGTATGCCGTCTTGCCCGAAAAATGGTACTTTTTATTAACAATAAAATATTGTTTCAGATGGTCTACAATTATCGAAGGAAAACCAACAGAGGAGAGTGGGATGAGAATAATATGTCAAGAGAATTAATTTTATGTTTTGTTTAGTTCTTGTTTCGTTTGATATAAGATTATGAAATATTTTTCAGTGATTTCCTAAATCTGTGAGAATTTTTTCAATGTTCTGTTCCTGTTTATATGAATATAAATTTCTATTTCTTGTATTATCTGTTATTTATTGGAATTTTGTTTTTTTCACTACGAAATATATCATATTATATGATATGCCATCTTGCCCGACACTGTAGGGCAAAATGGTTTTTCGAATGTTTCAGATTATCGCGTTTTTTTTTTGTCTATAATTTTTTTTTATTCATATCTCTCTTCAAAAATTGATAGCTAACTTGATTGACTAAAGATTCAACTAATGCTGTACTCTATATTTTTTTCCTCATATAAGAGATATCGATTTTGAAAAGATTGTATGCCATCTTGCCTGCCTCTCCCCTAATATCAGCGGAAACGCCGGATAAACCTTAGAGCTGTCCGTTTTGCATATACATTCATTCCATAAAACATGGATGCAGAGATTAAAAGTGATATTCAATGTATTTCACCTGAAATTGAAGAAGCACCAAAATTGACTTCACTAAATTTACTGCCTAAAAGTACAAAAGAAGGTACGAATTGCGATGTGCATCACAATTTACTTATTGTAATAATTATATTACTACTAGGTGAGATACTTATTCCACTGGTTTTATGAAGGGTATTGGTTAATTGATTATATAGGAATTTCAATTTAACTCTATTAATTTGTCAAAATTCTAAAACGTTTCGGGTACGAGACCTTTTTGAATCTGAAAATAACATAAAGAAACAAAATTTCACTTTAGATAGAGATTTGTTACCTTTGGGTTCAATCTAAGCAGAAATCTTGTTTATTCATTACTTAAATTCCCAAAATGAAGGGAAAAATATATTATGTTTCGCAATTATTGATTAATCTGTGGTCATCGACAAAATAGTGTACATAACTTGTATGGAAAGTGACATTTCACACTCGTGGGAAATGGGTCACTTCCCACACTAGTAACGGGATATTCTATTTTCGTAGGGTAGTAATTGATGAATTCTCTGAAATGAAATCAAGAAAAATTCAGATTATATTGAATAAAATAGATGGCTTCACTATGGCACTTGTTATTTTCTTATTTGAAGTTGAAAGAGAAAATAGGAAAATTGAAAATAATTTTTATAGACAATATCTGAAAAATGTGAAAATTGGAATTTAATGAATTTAACTGTTTCATATAATATCAATAAAAGGATTGTTAAAAAAAAACTATCAAGGACCAACTCATACTCAGCAATAATTGGTCCACCCACTTCTGGCACAAGAAGTTGGGGTTGCCAATCAAAAAAGCTGAAGTACCCTCCACCATGATAAACTCTTAATTAGTTACATGAGAAGTTGCGTAGTTTGAAATAAAGATTGACGTGCTCGAGAATTTTTCTACAAAATAATTAATATCGAAATTTTAATTTTGTGTGTTATTTTTACACACTCTGTATAAGTACAGAACACAAATTCAAACTGCCATTTTTATTCATTTCAGTTCAATAGTACCTACACATCCACTATCGATAATGAATAATTAGTTTCGCTGCAGTCCGCATAGTAGACACCATAAAATATTAGAAATGAGACTCACGATCTAACCATAAAGCAAAAATTACATCTCTACGATTTAACTAGAAAAACGTGACGTTCATCCTAATTGGTTATTATTATATGGCCTGCGTCTGCTGTTGGAAAGAGCCGATGCAATAGGCCACATCTGCTTTCGGAAATTACATATTTTTTGTTGACAACATGAACAATGGTTCGTTCATTTCTATAAAAAAGTATTCCTCATACTAATAGGAGGATTTCCATTATGACTTTTCTCGGAAGAGAAAATCTTATAAGCAAGCTACCTATAAGTATGGAAATATCTAGGATTTTTATCAGAAGCTACTGTAATGATTCCCCATAATATGTGAGCTTTATATTATAATACGAATTGAATGAATGTGGAATCAAACAAATCAATGAAAATTTAAATTTTGAGACGCCCGGTATACTCTATCCCAATTGAGGGTCCAAAATGAAAAATTTAGATTTATATAAACTTTATATAAACAGGAATATATTGTACGGACAATTATCATAAATAAGTAGAGGTAGTCTTATCTTATAGAATTAGAATAGGTTGTTTATTTTTATCCGAATTAGAATATTTTAGGAAGTTGATATTAGAATAAAAGTTTGTATAAATCTAAATTTTTCATCTTGGACCCTCAATTGGAATAGAGTGTATCGGGCGTATCAAAATTTAAATTTTCATTGATTTGATAGATTCCAAATTCATTTCTTTTCGTGATAAAAAAGGCTCATATTAGGAAATCATAACAATTGGCGCCCAACGTGGGGCACAAAACTTTTTGGTTATCTCAAATTTAATAGTATAAAAGAGTTTTAACAAGTTTCTTGATTCTACGCATGTATAGAAAATAATATACAGGATCTTTCACGAGGAACCTCACCCATATTTATACGGGAAACTACTGAACGTATTTTCATGAAATTCAGCACTTATGAGTATTTCACGATGCCTATGAAATCTAAAATATTTTCAAGGCATGAGCACCTCCGGTTTTTCCGAAAATGACGTCAACTTCCGTTTTTCAAATTAGAACTCCATTTTTTTATTGCAGAAATAGATTCCTTAGAAAATTTCAAGTTATTTTGATGTAACATTTTTCAGTTTTGGTTGGAAAATTCTCTCTGAGCGGGAAAATTCTAAAAAAAAATCGAAAATAGAGCTCCGCTGAAACAAGAATAACTTCGAGGTTTTTGAATGGAAAATTTTCATTTTTGGGATTTTTCAAGATGTAAGATTGATGTATCCACTTTAAGAATCGAAATCGCGATTCATGATACAGGGGGTGAAAAAATCGCTTTCAAAGTTAGGGATGACAAAATCGTGAGAAATCAATTTTTTCAAATTAGAACCCCATTTTTTTATGGCAGATACATCAATCTTACATCTTGAGAAATCCCAAAAATGAAAATTTTCCATCCAAAAACCTCGAAGTTATTCTTGTTTCAGCGGAGCTCTATTTTCGAATTTTCCCGCTCAGAGAAAATTTTCCAACCAAAACTGAAAAATGTTACATCAAAATAACTTGAAATTTTCTAAGGAATCTATTTCTGCAATAAAAAAATGGTGTTCTAATTGAAAACGGAAGTTGACGTCATTTCCGGAAAAACCGGAGGTGCTCATGCCTTGAAAATATTTTAGATTTCATCAGCATCGTGAAATACTTCTAAGTGCTGAATTTCATGAAAATACGTTCAGTAGTTTCCCGTATAAATATGGGTGAGGTTCCTCGTGAAAGACCCTGTATTATACAGGGTGTTTGGAGGGTGGGTAGCCATAGGTAAATGGTGGATAGGTGATGATATTGGCTACTTGTTGGGCCTAATAAAATAACATTTTGCCCAAAGTTCAAGGTGTTATAATTTTTTGCCATTTTTCTAGAAATTTTTCATTTTTCTCATTGAAATCTTGAATTTTTTAAAATTTAATGCTCGAGGTGCCTATAAAATGATTTATTTTCTTAGTCTAGTCTTGTCTTATTCAGATTGAATCATAATTTCATACAAACGTCTTCAAAAAACCTGACAGCGTCGTATCAAACTTTAAAATGAAAAAAAATAATGTTGTGTCCACTTGACAAAGTGAAATAAAAAAAAATTACATAGTGTTGAGTTTTAAAATAGCTTTAAAAACTTCTCTAGTCAATACTCTTCGCAATGGTATGCACCGAAATGTTGAGTGAACTCAAAACTGCACCTTTACTGCAGGCCTATGAAATGGCTTGCAAATGTAGTAATAACCCCCCAGCTTTTGAGCTGGGGGGTGGGCACGGGGGGCAGAATTATTCGATATCATATGTTCATACAGGAATTGTTTGAAATTTCATTACTATTTTCGAAGAATTCATTTTGATTGAAAATACGTTCGAACCGCCTGTAATGCGACATTCTCTCTTCTTTCCACATCTTCAGCAAGTGTAATAAATATCATATTGACTCTCTTTGAAGAATGGGAACACATTTGTTTGTAAATTCATGTCACAATTTGATGAAAACCGATAAGTTGAATACTAATGATAGGTAATTGTTTATGGCTTATTAAATTTGATATTGAACGCAAATATTTCAAATGAAATAAATAACTTAGCTAAATGATCTCAGATGACTACTGCAACCAATTTCGGACGATTATTGACATTGAACAATCCGATAAATGAAAATGCACTTACCGGAATGGGATGATGAATTTTTGGAATCCAGGAGGCTCTCACACAGAAGTCGTGTTTTTTAAGGATAGGGATATAAAGCCTAGTTGAGAGAAATTAGGTGGCAATTCACTCGGAAATTGTTCAATATCACACTCGTTTGCTTTTGCACTAATAAACAGATGAAAAATGGTGCAAATTTAGACGCGATTTACTATTTTAAATCAGAAGATTATCCAAATTTTTAGAAGGGTATTTAATCGTAATATATCACAACACGGCAGAAGAGAAGTAATAATAATGTCGATAACCAGCGAGGTTCAAACCAGCCAGTGGCGGGAACAACAATGCCGAATAAGGTTCACGATGTAACACCCCGCCCGCCCTGAAGAGTCCCTTCAGTAATATGGAACGACTGGAGAAAGAGAGAGAGAGAGAGTTTGCAAGGAAAGCATCGATTGCACATGCGCAAACGATTACGGACCACATTACATCCGTCCGAAAACCAGAACCGTCGACGAATGAACGAATGAGTAGCCGGCGTGTAGAAGACGAAGATGGGCACCATCGATGATCAGATGAGTGAGATGATTTTTCTTTGGCAGAAGAACCGGACGTTTGTGTCTATATGGTAATGAAGAGGCTAAAAGACGACCTCCAACACGTGGAAGTCCATACTCGTCACAAAACAGTCGGAGTTTCATGATAAGTCGATGACGAGAAGAAGTTTTTAGCTCCTCGGCGAAATGAACAGACTGGACTAGCTGTATCAAACAGATTTCAGCCTCTTGGAGCTCAACAGAGGAGAGGAAACCTGAGCGAGGAAAAGATGGACTGCGAGCATTCAGCATGAAACGTCGACAAAAGGCAGTCACACGCTTGAGACGAAGATACGAAGAGAAACGTTCTATCATGGTGGGTTCAGTGGAGATGGCTGCCGACATTAAAGCGGAGATCGGCTGGGCTTCGTCCTCCACTTGCTCAGTTGGACATGAATCAACAGAGGAAAGAGGCCACGGATTTAAGTCGACAGAAAGCCAAGGAGGACCACGCCACTACAATAGATGATTATGAATGTCTATAGTGTAAAAGGTTATTGGGGTATCAGCCGTTTTTTTTTTTTTGAAAAAAATCTTTTTCCTTCAGCTCGAGCAGTAATTGAAGAAAACATCAAATAATAATACTTTACTTGAATTATGAATGTCTGCGGGCATCAATCCCCGAGAGGCACAATCTGCCGGATTGTCCTCGGACACTACATGCCTCCAGCGCTCAGAAGGAATCAAATCCTGTATCTCAGCGACTCGATTGCCCACAAATGTTTTCCACCGATTACTTTCACCGCGGATCCACGACAAAGCAAAAGAAGAGTCGCAAAAAGCAATGCATTCAGCACCGAGATGCTGCAAAACGCGGGTGGCCAGATGATGCATGAGTTTTGCGAGAAGATGAGTACCGCACAGTTCCAGACGAGGAAGGGTCACGGCCTTGCAAGGAGCAATTTTGGACTTTGCCGCTAAAATAGACACGTGGTATTGATCAGATGATGCAGCGGTGTGAAGATAAACGACTGCAGCGTAGACGGACTGAGAGGCGTCACAGAAGCCGATCAGGCGATGATCAGAAGAAGACACTGCAGGTATGAATCGTAGTTTGTGAAGTGGGGAGCTGGGACTGAAACCGAGACTATGAAGGCTGAGTCTCATTCGAGAGAGATTGGTCCAATTCCAGATGAAGAAGATAGAGCGGACGGAAGAAGATTTCAGCGTAGAAGTGACGAAAGCTAGCCATCCCAAGGGATCGAAGATTCTGGCCATCTGACTCAGCACAGTTCGTTTGGTGATTGTCGTTGAAGTCAAGCGAACAGAGTAGAAGAAGTGATCAGATGCAGGGTTCCATCCAAGTCTCAGAATCTTGAGACTTGGTTCACGATCAAGAAGAAGGGGATCAATAGAGGATGATTCTCTACGATGATCGAAAGGAATACCATTCAGCAGGGGAGGATGATTAGTAGCCCATTAGCCCATTTGCGCAGCTCAAAACCGCCGGTCATAAGCAGATCCTGAACTTGCTGTCGCAGTTCAAGAGCTTCAGACTCGGATGAAAAGCCTGTCAAGATTTCATCGACATAAATCTCATCCAGCAAGGCGCGATGCGTTGCATCAGGAAATCTGGGCCCCTCATCCGAAGCCAGCTGCCGAATGGTCCTAAGTGCCAAATGAGGAGCAGCAGAAAGCCCATAGGTGACAGTATTCAGACGATAATATTGGAGGGATTCCTGTTTCGTAAAACGCCAGACTATCCGTTGATGATCTTTTTGCTCAGGGCGTATCTGAATTTGTCTTTACATTTGTCTGATATCGGCAGTGAAGACAAATCGATGCAGACGAAAACGAAGAAGAAGAATGGAAATGTCTGCCTGCAGCGGATGGAGAAGTGTTCGGACATGAGGCCCGATGAGTGCTCCGAGGATTTCGAGAACGACTACTGTCAGGTGAGAAGGAAACGGGCTTGGTCCTTTTGCGACGACAAGCATACGGCTCCTAGAGTACCCAACCTAAGGTGGTAGATAATGCACCTGGAAGCTCAGATGCAAGCGCAACGTGTCAGGGAGGATAAGATGGGGAAGCACATCCGAGCCAATCAACATCACGATGGTGCGAGGGAGATAAAAGAGTGGATCAGCCAGAATGAGTTGCTGAAACTCAGGCCACTGTCCATTGAACTCTCGGACAGGAAGGGATATATGTGGCTGTCAATAACATAGGCCTTGACGATAAGATTGGGAGGATCTCCTTGGTGATAGAGAGTGGCGTATGCTAGCGAATCCCTGAATGCGAAACAGATCCGCCTTACTCACGCTGCGAAGTTGAATGTTTTCAGGGTGGATGAGTAGACGAAGTTTAGAGGCTCACTCTCGGGTGATGAGGGTGTGCTGGCAGCCTGAATCTAGGGAAGCGCGGCTGAACACGACATTCCGCAGGTTACCGAGACGTGTCCAACCAGTCGGCATGAGGTAGTCAGAATCTTTAGGCTGACGCAAGGAAGATCGCGGAGATTAATAATAATAATAATAATAATAAAGCCTCAGGGGCTCCGGATTGTTTTCTGGAGTACGGGCTTAGCACACCCGAGGTACCCTAGCTACCTGGCAGTAGGTATAAAATGCACTAGCAATGGAATGTACAATTTACGGAGCAAACGGGTGAATCGGCATTGTACCACCAGAACCTCCTGTCGCGTTCAAGATTTAGGGTCTTGTTCGAAAAATGGGTCACAGTCTCCCTCGGATAACGACGGAAGCAGCGTGATACCGAGTAGGGCTACTGCAACACCCCACCAAGAGGAAACTGCTATCCACAGTCCTCAACCCACTCTTGATGCTTCAACGGCGACGCAAGTCACTATGCCCGCGACCACGAGAGCTGGACTCCCTAGGAAACGCATGAAGTGGACCCAAGAAATGAACTCCTTCATTATGCGCTCCTACTACAAGATCACACACTTGGAATCGAACATGACAGCATACCGATATGGATTGCATCAAGAATTCATAGAAAGATATACAGAACTCCACCACATTTCTGAACAAAGGATATCAGATCAACGACGAACTATTGTGAAAAACAACCAACTCTCTACGGACACATTGAGGAGTATACGAGATGAAGTCCTCATGGAACTGAGAAACGACACTGGAGCTAACATCGAAACACATCCAGAACAGAACCGGAATGAGATCCAGAATATGGAATCTAATGATAATGGGGTAGTACCGTCTGATTCAAATGGATCAGGGGAATATGCGCACTCTGCAAAATCACTGCTCAACATGGCCATGGTTGAGTTCCAGGGAGCCAATCCAACAAAACGCCCGAAGCTGCCTAAATTAAAAACTAACAAGAGCACCAATATTATTCTGGCCAGTGTAAATGCAGCTTTCGATGACCATCTTGACGACTTCAACAGCCTGGAAGGAATACACACTCTCGTGTATTGTGGGGCAGTAGCAACCCTTCGACTACACAAACAACAAGTCCACACCCCCGAATTTCACACACGGGAAAGAACCATAAAGAAACCACCATGGCAAATCCGATTGGAGAAAGACATCGACAAAATCAGAATGGAAATAGGCCGTCTTACCGAGTTCCTGCGGAATGAATCCCCATCACGACGCCTGAAATCGTTTGTTAGAAAAATTCTGAAGAAGATTGGTAACACCATGAACAAATCGGAAAGCCAACATCACATCATCATATATGTGGACACCCTGAAACAGAAACTTCAAGCGAAGGCGAAAAGACTATCCAGATATGTGAAATGCACTCAACGGAAACAACATAACCAATTGTTCCACAACAACGAGGCAAACTTCTTCAAACACATCGCCAAAAGCTCAAACAAAGTTACCAGAGCTATGCCAGAAGCCCAGTCATTGAAAAATAATTGGGCTTCTCTGTGGTCGATGCCTAAGGAACATAATGAGAATGCTGATTGGATCAGGAGGGAGAAAAATCGAACGAACATACCACAAATGAACTTCGAAGAGATATCAGTGGATGAAGTGGTGACAGCACTGAAGGAAGCAAGCAATTGGAAGGCTCCAGGAGTCGACAATATCCATAACTTCTGGTACAAGAAATTTGGCCACCTGCATGAAGCCATAGCGAGACAGTTTACGCATATACTTCAACATCCTCAAGAAGCTCCTACATTCTTAACCGAAGGAGTAACCTATATGCTTCCAAAAAGCGATAGGACACAAGACCCGTCGCAGTACAGACCTATCACTTGTCTTCCAACACTATATAAAATACTCACCTCATGTTTATCCAACCGAATATATCAACATTTGGATCAAAACAACATTATGGCTGAAGAACAGAAAGGATGCAGAAGAAAACACCAAGGGTGCAAGGAACAACTCATCATCGACTCAGTGATCATGAAACAGGCCCATGAGAAAGGACGGAACTTGCACTCAGCCTTCCTCGACTATCAGAAGGCATTTGACAGCACCGCTCATTCGTGGCTCATCGAGGTGCTGCACATTTATGGAATCAATCCTGTTTTGGTGGAATTTTTGAGGACAACAATGTCTCAGTGGCGAACATCAATACAAGTCACTATGAACAACAAGACGATTAAGCTCGAAGAAATCCCCATACGTCGTGGGATCTTTCAAGGAGACTCCTTGAGCCCATTATGGTTCTGTTTGGCAATGAACCCTTATCATCTATGCTCCACGGTACGAAATGTGGATTTAAGATCAAGACAGCGCGGGAAGAACATACTATTTCCCACCTACTCTACATGGACGACATCAAATTATATGCTGCAAACAAGAAGCAATTGGATGAGCTCCTGAAAACCGTCAGTTCTTTTTCAAGTGATGTTCGAATGGAATTCGGCATTGAAAAATGTAGAACCCTGAACATCCATAGAGGAAAAGTCGTGGACGGTGAATCACAACTACCGAATGGAGATATACTTCAAGCCATGAGGGATGGGGAAACTTATAAATATCTGGGATACCAACAGGCTAGATGTTTGGAGCAAAAGCAGTCGAAGGCAAAAATCCGGGAGGAGTATACTGGCCGACTTAGAACGGTGATGAAGTCACTATTGAATTCTGGAAATCTCATCAACGCCATCAACAGCTACGCAATCCCAGTGCTGGTTTATTCATTTGGAGTTATCAAGTGGACCAAGACAGATCTGGAGGAAATTCAAAGGAAAACTAGAACGATGCTGACGAAACAGAGAGGTCATCACCCAAGGTCATCAGTATTAAGAACCACTTTATCACAGAAAGAAGGAGGACGAGGACTTGCGGATATTGTCAACCTTCACACTCGCCAGATCAAAAACCTCAGGGAATTCTTCGTTGAGAAGGCGAATAATTCCAATCTACACAGAGTTGTTACTTTGGTTGATAAGAAGTTCACACCTGTAACTCTGGCTACTGCAGATGAATTGCTGGATCTGCCATCCCTTTCTGAAACTGACAAGCTAGAACAATGGTCAAGAAAAGAACTCCATGGACGGCATCACCATGAGTTAAATCAGCCACATATTGACAAAACATCATCCAACAAATGGTTGTCGAACGGTGAACTGTTTCCTGAGACGGAATGTTTTATGATGGCTATACAAGATCAAGTCATCTCCACCAACAACTACAAGAAATACATCATGAAGGACCGTACACTGCCAACAGATATGTGTAGGAAGTGCCATCAAAAATCTGAAACAATTCAGCATAATATAACTTCTGGCTGCGAAAAACTGGCCAACACTGATTACCTCCACCGACATAACCAAGTGTGCAACATCATACACCAGAAATTGGCGCTCAAGTTCGGACTTCTCAACTCCTACAAGCCGTATTATAAGTATCAGCCGCTACCTGTGTTGGAAAATGACTCTTTTAGACTATACTACGATAGGCCTATTATCACTGACAGAACGGTGACGAATAACAGGCCGGATATAGTAGTTTACGACAAGAGGGTTAGAAAGGCAATTTTGGTGGATGTAGCTGTGCCCAACAATAATAACATGTTGAATAAGTACCAGGAGAAGATATGCAAGTACACAGACCTAGCTTTCGAAATCAAGGAAATGTGGCACCTAGAGAAGGTTGATATCGTTCCAGTAATCATCTCGTCGACTGGATTGATACCTAAGAGCTTACACAATAGTTTGAACAAATTAGAATTAAATGTAAACAGCTACATCGAAATGCAAAAAGCTGTTATTCTCAATACCTGTAGAATTGTTCGTAAATTTTTGTCAAGTGTATCGTGATCGAGCCTATTCCCTCTGATTATTATATCTGGGAAAGGTAAATTTATCCGGCCGGGTGCCTAGATAGTGAATAAGTCCACGATCCATGAAAATAATAATAATAATAATAACCTGGGCCACCAAGGATAAATGGTGGCAATCCCATGAAAAGCCAGCAACGAGAAGTGGAAACCGATATCATGGCAGAAGATCGAAATGCCACTCCACCTGCTGGCTCGACCACCGTGAGGAGGACTGCCTGCAGGGGAGCTCACAACGCACGTATCAAGTGGAGCCGCGAAATGAAAATTGAAGTAATGCGAGCATTTTATTACGTGAACAATTGCGAAGACAAGCCACTTCCTGGATGGAGATACTCCCTCTATAACGAGTTCACCGGAAGGCATCCAGAACTTCAGCTGACGCAAGGGAATCATTCAAGAAAAAAATCGCGGGATATGCACAACAGGCTGTAGCATTGCAAACCTGTCACATCGTGCGGAAATTCCTGAACTAGTGGGAGGAACTGAATTGTTTTTTCACTGGTTCATAGAAATAATACCAGCTTAAGCTGAGACTGGGAGACCAATGAGGAATAATAATAATAATAACCGCACGGGTGTGGTTTGGTTTCTGCCACGCCACATGGGGGGTGACGTCCTCACGGCCCGAGTTACCTGGGCCACCAAGGGTAAATAGTAGCGAACCCATGAAAATGGGGAAAATGCCAGCAACGAGAAGTGGAAACCGATATCATGGCAGAAGATCTAAATGCCACTCCACCTGCTGGCTCGACCACCGTGAGGAGGACTGTCCGCAGGGGAGCTCGCAACGCACGTATCAAGTGGAGCCGCGAGATGAATATTGAAGTAATGCGAACTTTTTATTACGTGAACAATTGCGAGGACAAACCACTTCCTGGATGGAGATACTCCCTCTATAACGAGTTCACCGGAATGCATCCGGAACTTCAGCTGACGGAAGGGAATCATTCGAGAAAAAGATCGAATTATCCCAGAGAATCGCGGGATATGCACAACGGGCTGTAGCATTGCAAACCTGTCACATCGTGCGGAAATTCCTGAACTAGTGGGAGGAACTGAATTGTTTTTTCACTGGTTCATAGAAATAATACCAGCTTAAGCTGAGACCGGGAGACCGATGAGGAATAATAATAATAATACATACCGCACGGGTGTGGTGTGGTGTCTGCCATGCCACATGGGGGGTGACGTCCCCACGGCCCGAATTACCTGGGCCACCAAGGGTAAATGGTGGCAAACCCATGAAAATGGTGAATAAATCGAGCCTCGGAAAAGAGTCGCTGCCTGGGGAGCGCCAGGGCATGTCCGGAGCCGACGCTGGGCATGACAGCATGCGATCCGTCGGTGGCAGGGTGCTGAGGAAGCGGGCTCCTGTCAGACAACAAAATACAGCTCCACCAGAACATCGGGAAGTGGAATCCCAAAACATGGCAGAAGATCAAAATGCCACTCCACCTGCCGGCTCGACCACCGTGAGGAGGACTGCCCGCAGGGGAGCTCGCAACACACGTATCAAGTGGAGCCGCGAAATGAATGTTGAAGTGATGCGAGCCTTTTAATACGTGAATAATTGCGATGACAAACCACTTCCTGGATGGAGATACTCCCTCTATACTGAATTCACCAAGAGACATCCAGAACTTCAGCTAACGGAAGGGAACATTGCGGATCGTAAAAATGTTATTATACGAAAAGGCTACCTGACAAGACAGGAACTAGATGAGATCAAGAGAGAAATGGGCTATACAATCAATCAAGAACAGATTGTCGGAATTCAAAATGACGAACCCACCGAGCCGCTGGAGAGACCATCAAATACAGCGAGGGACCTGTCTGTCACACCAACTGCTCACCAAGATTCCCCACAATATCGCCAACTGTATGACACCTTCTATAGTAACCTGTCACAATACGAATCTACTGATCCGCTCAACCGCCCCATCCTTCCAAAATTAAACTTCAACTCTACGGCCAAAAATAACCTCGAGAGGCTCAACGAAATATTGGCGGAACACCTGAGCACTCGATGGACGTTGGAACAAGTCCACTTATCTCTGTACTGTGCTGCCATCACAGTAATCGGACATAATGGGCAAAAGATCTACACCCCCAGAACCAGTGAACAGAAAGTTAAAAATCAAACTCCTGCCTGGAAAAGAAGATTAATGCAGGACGTCGATAAACTTCGAGGAAAAGTTGATGTCTTGGATGAGTTCCTGAAGGATAATAAGTCGCGTAAAGTATTGAACAAAGTGCGAAAAATAGCCACATCCGCAGGGCTGGACCTGGAATCTCCACGATATAAAGAGTTCATAGATGATCTGAAAGATCGCTTGAGACAACAAGCTAAAGCGAAGGGTGCTCGCCTGCGAAGATACAATGAGTTAACAATGCGAAAACAACAAAACGCTGAATATGCGAGAGACAGAAAGAAGTTCTTCAGAAGTCTTGAAAAGCCCTCCGAAATCTCCTCCAATCAGCAAGCTGACATCAACAATGACGAATTTCGGCAATATTGGAGTTCTCTATGGTCGGAGACTGGTCAACTTCAGAGGAATACTAGCTGGCTCATGAACATTGAACACCAGGCCTCAGAAATCTTTGAGATGAAGACAGATCTTTTCACAGTCGAAGAAATTTCCAAAATTGTCAAAAACACTAGTAACTGGAAGGCGCCAGGACCCGACCGACTTCACAACTTCTGGGTTAAACAATTTTCAGCATGTTTCCCAAGTCTAGCTAGATGTTTTTCGGAGGCACTAGAAGATCCCTTCAAGATACCTACTTTCCTCACTCAAGGCAATTCCCATATGCTTCACAAAAGAGGAGGTCGCAGCAAGCCAGAAAACTACCGACCCATAACGTGTTTGTCAGTGGTGTACAAGCTATTCATAACGCTTGTGAATAATGCGATATATCGTCACTGTGAAGCCAACAACATTCTGGAAGAAGAACAGAAAGGCTGCTCTCGAGGATCGGCAGGATGCAAACATCAACTCACCATAGACGCTGTAGTGTTAAAGCAAGCCCAAGCGAGAAGGAGGAATTTAAGTCTATGTTATATCGACTATCAGAAGGCCTTCGATACGGTGCCCCACGATTGGCTTCTGAAAGTACTGGAGATTTATAAGATCTGTCCGAAAATAAGAGCCGTGCTCCAACATCTAATGAGTACATTGGAAACGAATATTCTTATAAACAACATCAATGCTGGAACCGTAAAACTATCGAGGGGGATATTTCAGGGAGATGCCCTGTCGCCGATGTGGTTTTGTATAGCACTGAATCCTCTATCTACTCTTTTGAAAAATACCAACATAGGGTACAGACCAGCAATGAGGAATCCGCGAAAACTTACCCATTTACTGTATATGGATGACCTGAAACTATTCGGCGAGAACCAAAAACAACTCCACTCGCTGATAGATATAGTGCGCTCCTTCAGCAAAGACATTGACATGTCTTTCGGTGTCGATAAATGCGCCATAGTCAACATCACGAAGGGTAAAATGGAGAATACCCAGGAACAATTTCAGGACATCCACAGTATGTTGCCAGAAGAGACCTACAAGTATCTGGGCATTCCTCAAAATCAACGGATTGACCACACCCGTTTGAAAGCTGAGTTCACTGCGAAATATAAGAGCAGGGTAACCAAACTGCTCAACACCAAGCTGTCTGCTAGAAACCAGATCGATGCCTTGAACTCATGGGCTACTCCTGCTCTGACCTACACTTTCGGAGTCTTGAAGTGGTCAGACGCTGATCTGAATGAGTTGGACCGACTAACCCGCCGCTTAATGACAAAGTTCCGATGTCTGCACACCAACGCATCGGTGAAAAGGCTCTATCTACCCAGGAGAGATGGTGGACGAGGTCTGTTGAACATCTATAAACTCTGCAGAACCCAGGAGAAAAACTTGAGGCAGCGACTGCTCGAGTCTGAAGATAGCCTGATGAAATTGGTGACAACAGAGGATAAGGGATACACACCTCTGAACCTACAACACAGAGAACTGACATTTGATATCACCACGAGAAGCGAAGATATAAGTACGTGGCGGGAGCAAGCTCTGCACGGCAGATTTCCCAAACACCTTGAGGGGGAAAATGTCGATAAATTAGCTTCTTTGTTGTGGTTGGATGCGGGACAATTGTATCCTGAAACTGAGGGATTCCTGACGGCTATCCAGGACCGAGTTATAAGAACTCGCAACTATGAGAAGCACTGTTTGAAGCTGAACGTGGAGGACAAATGCAGGAAGTGCGGCGCAGTTGGCGAGTCTATTGAACATATAATCGCAGGTTGTCGAGTTCTTGCCGACAACGCATATCTGGGCCGACACAACCAAGTGGCAAAAATTGTTCACCAGCAGTTGGCTCTTAGACATGGTTTTCTGGATACTTGTCCGCCATATTATAAGTATCAACCTGCAGCAGTGTTGGAAACGGACGCAGCGGTTCTCTATTGGGACAGACCCATAACAACAGATAGATCAGTGGACTACAATAGACCGGACCTTGTATTCATTGAGAAGGATCAGAAGTATGGGGTGATAATTGATGTGGCAGTACCATTGACTCATAACATCGGAAGAACGGAGTCGGAAAAAATAACAAAGAACGAGAACTTGGCAATGGAACTGAAGAATATGTGGCAATTGTCGAAAGTCACTATTATACCATTGGTGATTTCGGCTGACGGAGTCATGTCGAAATCATTTAAGAAAAATCTTCAAAAGATCGAAATATCCCAGAGGATCGCGGGATATGCACAACAGGCTGTAGCTTTGCAAACCTGTCACATCGTGCGGAAATTCCTGAACTAGTGGGAGGAACTGAAATGTTTTTTCACTGGTTCATAGAAGTAATACCAGCTCGAGCTGAGACCGGGAGACCGATGATGAATAATAATAATAATAATACCGCACGGGTGTGGTGTGGTTTATGCCATGCTACATGGGGGGTGACGTCCCCACGGCCCGAGTTACCTGGGCCACCAAGGGTAAATGGTGGCGAACCCATGAAAATGGGGAAAATGCCAGCAACGAGAAGTGGAAACCGATATCATGGCAGAAGATCGAAATGCCACTCCACCTGCTGGCTCGACCACCGTAAGGAGGACTGTCCGCTGGGGAGCTCGCAACGCACGTATCAAGTGGAGCCGCGAAATGAATATTGAAGTAATGCGAGCTTTTTATTACGTGAACAATTGCGAGGACAAACCACTTCCTGGATGGAGATACTCCCTCTTTAACGAGTTCACCGGAATGCATCCGGAACTTCAGCTGACGGAAGGGAATCATTCAAGAAAAAGATCGAATTATCCCAGAGGATCGCGGGATATGCACAACGGGCTGTAGGATTGCAAACCTGTCACATCGTGCGGAAATTCCTGAACTAGTGGGAGGAACTGAATTGTTTTTTCACTGGTTCATAGAAATAATACCAGCTTAAGCTGAGACCGGGAGACCGATGAGGAAGAATAATAATAAACAGACTTTATTTCCAAATAAAATACAACAAGTATATCTGAAGCACTTGAAATGGAAATAGGGTCAAAGTTGTCTCTGCCATGTTCTTAGCGGCCTATGTTTGTCCCATCATAACTCATAAATTCGTCAATTGAGTATGGTTCAATTTTCACTAATAGCTTGAATATCAATTTTTTTGAAATGCTTGAATTCCTTTTCCCTTCTTATTTCTTCTGGGATTCTGTTGAAATATTTTACGCAGGTGTAATCAACACTGCGCTCTGTCTGAGTTAATCTATGTTTGGGGTATCTCAGTTGGGTTGTCCTGGTATTGTAGTAAGTTGTCGTGACTTCTTCGAAAAGGTTTTTATTTTTGAAAGTAAACAGTAGGCATTCCTGTATATGTATTGCAGTGACAGTTAGTAGATTGTTTTTTCGAAAACAACCTCTACATGTATCAAGCCTCTTCATCTTGAGGATAGTGCGAATAGCCCGTTTTTGTAAGATCGTAATTCTATTGGTCTCTCTTACAACACCATAAAAAATGATGCCATATCTAAGTTTAGACTCAAATACCGCCTGATACACCACTTTCAGGGAAGTTTCATCAAGATATTTCGTCAATACACCAAGTGAATAACATGTAGCGCTTAAGGACTTGCTCAACTCGGAGATATGTGTACTCCAATTTAGGGTATCGTCTAATGTCATGCCCAGGAACTTGACATCTCTTTTGATAGGAAGGATGCAGTCTTCAAGTCTCAACCGGGATGGAGTGTCAAATCCTGCATTTGTTGTTTTGAACAATACTGTATTTGTCTTATCAGAATTCACTAACAGATGATTTTGTTGAAACCATGAGACAGTCTGCTGCATGATCGCGTTTGTGATATCAGATGCTTCTGGAAAAGATTTGGCTCTAATGGTGATACTTGTGTCATCTGCGTAGTTTATCTGTGATACTGAAGGATCATCTGTGGACAGGTTGTTAAGGTCATTTATGAAGATAATAAAAATCAGAGGTCCCAGTATGCTGCCTTGTGGTACTCCCAGTCTGATCTCTCCTGGTTCAGATTTTACTTGAGTTTTTTCTTTTTTTACCAGTACCCTTTGTATTCTTTGGCTCAAGTAGGACTTGAACCACTGTAATTGGGTTCCCCTTATTCCATATTTCATTAATTTAATGAAGACAAACTCATGATCCAAACAATCGAATGCCTTCGACAAGTCAAGGAACAAGGATATGGCAATTTCCGAGTTCTCTAGTGCTTTGTGTAAAAAGTTTAAAAATGTGTAGATTGCTGTTTGTGTGGATCTTCCTTGGGTATGTTGATTTGCCGATAATAAGGTGTTTTCTGTGAAGTAGTTCATCAGTTGTTTTGCGATTATGTGTTCGAAAATTTCAGAGAAAGCTGATAAGAGACTAATTGGCCTATAATTTTCAAATTCATCTGCTGCCCCTCTTTTGTGAATTGGAATGACAAGTGCTTCTTTGAGTTGCATCGGGAAGATCCCGTAGTCCAAAGAGTTTTTTATAATAAATGTTAATGGTGCAGCTATTATTTCAACGTTGTCTTTAATTGAGTTCATAGGAATTCCATCTGCTCCGCAACTTCTTTTATTTTTTAGCAATTTAATTGTTTCTATGACGTCATTCTCTCCAATGGCTTTAAAAGTGAAATGAATATTATTGTCGGGAATATAATGTTTGAAATCATAATGCTTGACTTCGCCCATTGATGAGTCAGCAGAAGTAAGAAAGAGCTCATTGAATTTATTTGCTATTTCTTTTCCATCTCCAGAAATTTTCATATCGTCCTTTCTCACTTGACCTTTTATTTCTCTTACTGAACTCCATAGCGCTTTACTTTTGTTGTCAGAATTCAAGATCTTATTTCTGTATGTTTGCATTCTTTCCTTTCTAAGTAAAGCATCATATTCTTTTTTCGTGGTTTTGTAGGCATCCAGGAAAACAAGGTTTTTTGTTTTACAAGTGTGCAGTATATCAAGCCTTGTCTTACATCTTTTAAGTTCTTCAGACATATGTTTCTGTTTTTTGTGCTTGTTCACAGCAACTTTTCTTAGGGGGCAAGTCCTTTCAAATGCATCCTGAAAAAGTCCAGCAAATATTTGCCATTGACCATCTACATTATTTTTTGGTGTTTTGTACAGCTTATCCCATTTAATTTCTTGGATGGCACTTTGAAAATTTTCTCTGTTGTACATTCGTTTATACTCATGTTGCACAGTTTCTTGTGAATTGATATTGATTTTTATAATTTGTGCTGTGTCATGATCTGATATGTTCGATGGTATTATATCAGCAGAGTATTCATAACTGTTTGTTACCATATTGTCTATACATGTCTGACAATTCACTGTTGTTCGTGTTGCTTTATTTATAGTTGGATGTAGACCATATGAATTTAGGAGATTTCTGAAAAACTGGGTATTCTGATCATCACTTTTCAGCAGATTTATATTGTAATCTCCTGCCATGATAATAGTTTTATTTGTCCAACATATTTTGTTCAAAATCTCTTCCAACCTGGAAAGAAACTTTTTGGTGTTGTATGGAGGTGCATATACCGACAATATAGTGTATGTCTTTGTGCCTACCATTAGATCTACCGCAGCTACTTCAATTTCTTTTTCTACGGACATATTTACCAAGTCTTGTCTGTTTCTATGTGAACTTCCCACTTTCAAGTAAATTGCACTGCCTCCGTGGGCATTATTTGTCCGACAGTAGGAACTGGCTAGAATGTAGTTTTTTATGCCATAGTTTTTGAGTTGGTCGATCGTTTTCCAGTGCTCAGTAATGCATATTGCCTGTAAATTGTTCGATTGGTTCAAAGTGTCTATTAGGTCTTCTATTAAGTCAACTGAATTTCCTATTGACTGTACATTCTGATGCAGAACCATCAATGGTGAATTGGTTGTATATTTTACTTGGGTTAGTATTGGTTGGCTTAGTTGGATAAAAAATCGCCACTGCGATGTTTTTCTAGGAACTCCTTGTGCATTTCGAAATTAAAACGTCTTATTCCTACATTTTCAGGCCAAAAGGTCGGGTCATATACTTCTTCCTTCTTCCTGAAAGGCGCTATGACAAGAAACCTCTTATACAAATTTGGGTTGCCTTCTATTTCAGTCACTTCGACTTGTACATTTTCAAAATTTGGCTTACTTTTTATATATTTGGATAATAAAAGCACTTATCGTTCCTAATATACACTTTATTCAGCAGCGCAACGTTTCGGGAAATTTATTCCCTTCCTCAGGCTAAAAATAATTTTACTTAAATTAGCAATGGGTAGCATGAGATCCAATATATGAACTAACCACAAAATTACTCTTAAAAAACTACATTATATATTTGGAGATCATGTCAGCCGTTACGTGCTTTTGTATTCGATGTATATAACGGGTGTTTTTTTTCGAGGTATAGAACTTTAAGTGGGCATAACTATTCAAGATGACGACCGATTTAACAGCTGTAAAGTGATTTATTCTCAGTTTGGTTTGGCAATTAATCATGAATAGACTCACGCCTAAACAACGCTTGCAAATAGTGCAATTTCATTTCGAAAATTATGGCTCTGTGCGAATACGTATCGCGCACTACGTCCATTTTATCGTCGACAAAATCGTCCACCAGAGCAGTTAATTCGATTAACCATGGAACGTTTTCGCACCACGTTTACTCTTCAGATGACCCGCATCCCCAGAGACGCCGTGGTGCGTACAGAAGAAGCTATTGCTACTGTAGAGCGTAACATTGAGGAAGACCCGAATGAGTCCATGGTGTCGGTAAAGAGCCATGATTACTTACTTTTTCATTCCTGAATTGAACAATCATGATGTCCAGGAGCTGTGGTTCCAACAAGACGGCGCAACATGTCGTACAGCTCGTGCCACAATCGATCTATTGGAACACACGTTTGGTGACCGCCTAATTTCACGTTTGGACCTGTGAATTGGCCTCCAAGATCTTGTGATTTAACACATCTAGACTACTTTCTGTGGGGCTATGTAAAGTCATTGGTCTATGCGGATAAGCCACAAACGCTTGTGTTAACATTCGCCGTGTTATTGCCGATATACGGCCACAAATGTTGGAAAAAGTCATCGAAAATTGGACATCCAGATTGGACTACATCCGATCCAGCCGTGGCGGTCATATGCCAGAAATCATATTCAAAATGTAATGCCACAAGATTATCTTTCGGATAAATGAAATTTCATGTCAATCGAATAATCCATAGTTGTTTTATTGCAATTTAAAGTTCTATACCTCTAAAAAAAACACCCTTTATAACCAGATCCTTTTTTCGGCTCCCGAAAAATCTGTTTCTTTGTTTAATATTTGTGCTGTTCCTAGAGTTTTATTGGTTTGTCTAGAATTGCGAGGACGTCGCTTATAACCTTCTGCATATTTTCGGTGTTGGTTTGAAATCTCGTTGTTTGCTTCTCTTCTATTATGTTTTGTACTTGGACGATTTTCATTTTCGGTCACAATTTCGCTCCTATTACTGTAGCTGTTAGTTTTACCTGTTTGTAGTTGTTTTTCGTGGTTTTCACCGCCATCTACTGCTCTTTTGTTGATATTTTCGTTTGCCGAGTGTAGAGGTCGTTTGACTTGTTCGGCATAAGTTCTCCTTTTTTGTAGATTGCTGCTATCGCTTCGAGTTTCCACATTTATCAAATTAGTATGGTCTGCTATATTTCCAGCAGATGTCACTGGCGTCGTTTCTATAGAGATTTTCAACCTGTCCAAAAGTAACGAATTGTTTACCTGGAGGATATTATTTTTTTCACGTAACTCGTCTATTATTTGTTTTAGATATCTTATTTCTAATTCAAATTTCTCTGTATACTCAGTTTCAGGTTTCTTTGCCATCAGCTCGCAATTTTCTGCACTCATCTTCTTATCACAACATATGATTTGGGAATCATTTACGTAGTTTAAATTTTTGTTTCGTTTTGCACAACCTTTGTGAAACAAGGAATCACAGTTTTTGCACACGTATATACTGTACGGTTTCGCACAACATTTGAAAACTTTTGGGTTCGTATTTTCGTTATTCGAGACACATTTCTCGCTCTCCCGATCGGAATCGTCTGAATCGTCCGACGCCATATTTTTATATTATATTATTAAAACAGATGACTAGAAGACGACGACTGATGTTTATTCGGCAGGGTTATTTCGGCGAGATGACCATACCCGCAGTCATTCGGTACCACTTCCGGAGGAGGAGCAAGAATGACAGGAAGATGTAGCAGGCGAAGCCCGACAAGAAGCTGAGCCTGCCGTTGTAGGGATATTGCGCAATCTACCCCTTACTGGGTGCCCCGAGAGGTGACATCACGGGTTGGAGACTTTGAGGACTTAGAAGGCAAGGAAAAATGTTGGTCCGTCGAAGGGGATTTCTCATCTTTATGGGAGTTTGAAAGGCGCGGTAGTAGGTGCTAGGTGGAGAATCGTATGGTCCCGTGCCCCGCATGTGTGACAGCACTGATCCGAGCTGCAGGCGGCAGTAGCATGGAAAGACGACATGCAGTTCCTGCACAATCGCCTCTCATTTCGACGCTGATGAACGGTCATGGACTTGAATTCTCGACATTGGCGAATGGAGTGATTCGCAGAGCAAAACACAGAAGTGGACGACGAACCAGATGAACTGGAGGGGCGTGCACCAGCGTATGCATGATGGCCAGAGGATGGACCGGAAGATGAACGAACAGACTCTGAGGCCGCCGGTGATTGTGGTCTTGGTGACCTCCTCGGCAAAGATGCATGTGACGAGGTGAGAGAAGTGCTTTCCAACACTCGCAACTGTCGGTTGGCAAAGTCGAGCAATTGAGTAAGAGTGGGAAAGTCATCAGAGGGTAACTACCTCTCGAACAACTGGCGATATGATTCATTGAGGTTGCGCAAAGCCATGTTAAGCAGAAGGTAGTCCGCCAGATCTGATATGGGCACCGCCTTTATGGCATTTATGGCATTCTGATGCGTTGTGACGAATTGCTTCAATTGTGGCAAAGAGGGCACAGATGCTGGCCGAGATTCCAATATCTGGTTTACATAAAGCACAGGCGCCAAAGAATCGTTTTGATGCACAAGGGCATCGAAAAGAGCGATGAATCCAGGCCATTCGTCGATTTTACCTCCAAAACAAGCCAACTCACCCGAGGAAGAGGAAAATCAACCGATGGGGAAAAAGGCGTCGCAGAAGAAGGAGATGCCACTTAATGACTATGGGCGGCACGAACATGCTGGCAAATTTCAAAAAATGCCGCTAATTTCGAAGGTGAACCGTTCCGCTCAGACCCCTCCAACCGAGAGTTAAGCTTGACAATTAAATCATCCGCTTCCTCGAATGTCTTCTCCACCCTGATCAACTCAGCCAGGCACATATTGGCTATAGTGTCTTCAGTGGTCAAGCCCTTGATTAAGTTGAGCAGTGTAGAGGAAGCGGCGAATGCATTTTCGCGCCTGAGGACCAACTCGGCGATAGAAGCCCTTAATTTTTCCATCGACAGCATCTCAACCCGGTGCTCACGAATAATAAATTTATTCACAGAAATGAACAGACGAAATTGAATTATTGTGAATTAATATTCGTTATTTTATGATTATTTATTTTTATTCTAAACTGAACAACTGTTCGATAACTTGACAATTAGGTAATTTATTCGAAGGGAATTGAATAATTAATTCACAAATAGTCATCATGAATATAGGTTTAGGCGAGAGCTAAGACTGACTATTTCCCTCGTCTTAATTTCCACCAATCAGAAACGCGCAATTTTGAATCACAAACGGTTTCTAGATGAAAAAACTGTATGGCAGCAGCTGTCAGCAGTTTTTTCGGGTTTACCCGCGGCAAAACTTGACAGTTGTTGTAAACGAAAATTAATAATACATACATAGATGCATCCAGAATAATCTGTTACTCATGAAATAGTCTTGTCAAATAGCATTCGTGCATCTAATTTTTCCTGTGAAAAAAATCGAAAAAACACAGTGTGAAGTAATATTTTTTTAACAAAAAGCATTCGTGCAGGTGCAAAAATTTTTGTTGCCACCTGCACTCATGCTTCTTGTTAAAATATTACTTAGCAACGTGTTTTTTCGATTTTTTTCGGAAAAATTGGATGCACTTATGATATTACTTATGAATATGAAATAGTTCGATAGTAATCGAAAGGTTTCCCTGGTTTTTTCGACACCAATAAATGATCGCAGATGACTACTGCAACCAATTTCAGACGATTATTGACATTAAACAATCCAATGAATGAAAATGCACTTACCGGAATGTGATGATGAATTATTGTAATCCAGAAGGCGAATTTTTTGAGGATAGGGATATAAAGGATACACTTCTTTCTGAGTTTAGAGAAATTAGGCAGCAATTCACTGGAAAATTGTTCGAAATCACACTCGTTTGCTTTTGCACTAATAAACAGATGGAAAATGGTGCAAATTTAGACGCGATATATTATTTTAAATCAGAAGATTATTCAAATTTTTAGAAGGGTTTTCAATCGTAATATATCAACACGGCAGAAGAGAAGTAATAATAATGTCACATGTCGATAACCAGTAATAATAATGTCACATGTCGTGTCGATAACCAGCGAGGTTCAAACCAGCCAGTGGCGGGAACAACAATGCCGAATAAGGTTCACGATGTAATATAGCTATGAATATCAATAAAGTAACAATCGCTTTTCCATATATATATTAGTAAAAAATGAATCTTTCAACAATTTGATATGTTCACCAAAAATCTTATTCGATTGTAACTCTTTCAAGACGCATGAGTTTTTTATTCAGCAACGAGTCCTAACTATGAAATATTCGTTACGTTTACGTATTCAGGACTCACATGCCGGCCATTATTACTGCTGTCAGCTTCTTATCAGGAACCTACCCGGTTCGGCTAGTTAAGTATGAAGTGCTATTCCCAAAAATCTTATATTCTTCACTTCCGCGTTAGAATGAAAACTTATTTCTTCTGTCTTACTTGCATTTAAGTTGATTTGTAGCAAACCATTTCTCAATATATTGTATAATATGCTTTTCCTTGTTTTGCATATCGTTAATATTTGCACTCTTTATCAACACTGATGTGTTATCCCAGTAGGGGTAAGTATTCACACAATCTGAAACATTTAAATCATTCATATAAATTATACAAATAAGAGGTCCCAAAATGGATCCCTGAGCTACGCCAAATTCTACAGTTGTTTCATTGGATGCGGCACCTCCAAGTGCAACATGTTGCGTTCGGTTCTCCAAGTATGACCTAAGATGATTTTTCACATTTCTGAAACCATAGTTCAATAGAATTCCAAGGCCACTGTATCAAATGCTTTGCTTACGGCAGTATTCGCCGTATACTATTAAGCTAAGCTTAAAGCTTAAGCTCGCTTAACGTTATGAATTCGTATGCTCCGTATCCATGAACGCCTTTAGGCTGGCTTAACTCTAAGCGGACACATTCGGACGCTTTATATTTCAAGCCAGGCTTATGTAGACATCATAACGTCACTTTTTTGATATTGTCAAAAATATCAATATTAGTATTTGCGCTTTGGGTATTAGAAGGTGAAGAAGTATACCAATAATGGAGTTAGATTTTCGGATTTCCAAACTATTTCGAGGAGATGGATGATATGGCCTTTTATAGAAGATTCAGACTGACAAAGCCCACAACATATATGTGCTGGAGCTCATAGAAGATGATCTAGAATTCAAAAACACTACTGGATAATATGAACCAATTTCCATTCCATTTTTCAATGTTTTATTCAATAAAATGTAGCATAATACTAATCACTAATAGTTATTTAATCAACTAGTTTATTAATGACAGCGATTAATGGTCGAAATATTTTAACGCGTGAGCGGAGCGAGCGCGTTAATGTTTGAGACCATTAATCGCTGAATTAATAAACGAGTTGATTACAAGATTTTTCCGTCGACCTCATCTCGAATTGAATATGAATTCTCGATAGAAATGAATTTTTATTTTGCTTAATCGACAAATTTGACATAATGTAAATTTCTATGTTCATTTCGATATATTGATATTTATGCTACCTATGGAACAATTCGAAAAATTCATAGAGGGAATATTGGACATGTTGTGACATTCTGAATAGTTCACATTTAGTTTGCATTTATATCATTACCTATGATATCCCATAAGGAACGTATGAAGAAGATGGAGGTTGAAGTATTATCTACTTTGCAACTTGTATCACCTGAAATTTCATCTGCAGTCTATTTTATTTTGAATGGAGTTGTCGACATACCCTTCTGTGAGTCTGTGACAGAAGTTGATTTCGAACCAAGCTCGATAGTGCTCTGACTGAATATTTTATGTTCGGTTGCCATGATAATCATGCATTAATAAGAAATCATGCATTAAAATAGGTCATTAATGGATGATTTTGAGTGCGTTAAAATGAGCTTTTATTCTATGGTCGACGGAAATATTTATTTACACTCCACGAATATATGATACATACTAAATAGGTAGGTACTGCTCTTCAATATGAATATTGAATACTCTTTTCCTTCCATATGATCCAATTGTCTCATCCCTTCTTATGTTTGGTAGTGGGCCACCGCAAATCAGAGTAACTTCCTTCTTTTATTCCGCCAAGGTTTTCCTAAGTTTTTTTTTTTCTATTTTCATAGCATTCCTTTGAAGAAATCATACTGCTTGATATACGAGTAGATGAAGATGCGTTGAACTGATCTGTGATCTGCTGACAGGTCTTTTCCTTTTTCTCTCCAGAAGCCCTTTTGGTTTTCTTATCCTTTAATGGAAGAATATTTGTGCGATATGATTCTCAATAAGTGGAGCTTCTCCGATGTAGTGCAGTTTTTAACTCTTGATGTTTCACTCATTTTGCTATGATACTACATAACTAGATACGTAAATATAAATGAAAACTTCGAAATCGTAATCCCGATCCATCACTTTCTATTATCACTTTTGATGTTTGTCACGTGAAATATTTTTAAAAGGCCAGAAAGAAACAATGTTGCCGTGTTTTTTTCTCGCTTAGCTGAGCCACGTTTATCGTACTGCGGTACATAACGCATAAGTTTAAGCTTGGCTCAAGTTTTAAGCGAGCTTACAGAAGCTCCGCTTTAGAGGGAAAACGGAGAATACGGCCTTTAGAGCGAAATTTAGCCCCTTTATCTAGAATTGACATAAAAAAGGCAGAATTCTGCAAAACCCAATGGCGAATGGTCTGTTCCTCAAATAATCGTTTTCTTATATGTAGTTTTTTTTTCAATGGTGCAGTTGTTCTGCACCAAAAATGGGCTTGATGATCAGACATATGGATTTCTGATGTGATCAGTGTCGATTAATCCTAGGCATTGGTGAATTTATTGTCAATGCAATTTGCTGATTGTTCTGCTACTCTGGATGATACAGTTGCCTCTCCTTTTAATCCATACGATGACTTAAGGTTTTTAATCAAAGCATTCTCTTTATTTCGAATTTTACATTGAAATCTACTCCAATAATGATTTTTTCTTGGCCGTCCTTATAGAAAATTATATATTTTAATGCTTCAGTGGTTGTTTCCAAAAACCTACTGAAATTACTTGTGTATAGTGTGTATAATAGTGCAATAGTTATTGTATTTATTGCTGTGATGTGAACTGCGGCTATCCCAACATCTTTTTTCCTGAAGAGTTCCATTACTTCTGTTATTTCTGAAGACTTCCATCGTTTCATCTGTCCTGTAGTGCCACTAACGTTCCTCTACATTTCATACTCTGCCTACAGTAGATAATAGAGATCTCATAGCCATTTAAACCAACTAACTTTGTTCCTTCGGCCTTCCACCAATTACCTCCGTAACACAGGAGGAATGCTCAGCAAAGATCTCCACCGAGAGTTATCTAGAGTCTCATGAGCAAGCATAATATATTCACATTTCATACTTTTTTGGCCAGTTAGGGGTGTTCATCATGTCTCTCTCACACAGTTTTGATTTTATTTCCAGATATCAAATTATTTTTCTATGGAAGTTCTGGTTCGTATTTTTTATCAATGAATTATAGAGAAATTTCGCTTTTTCATATAAATCATGAGTTGGGAGAAATTATGGAACCAAGTGAATATCTTTCGAACAAAAAAAAACAAAATTAATGAAATTATGCAGGTGAGTGGAATAGCGCAAAAAACCTCTGATTTTCAATTTTTCGTTGATAATATACTCCCAGTTAAACCAGAAATACCCTCAACTTTCTCAATTTATTCAAGAAAAAAATAAACGGGGTGAGATACGGAGAACGAGCAGGCCACTCTTTGAATCTTCTACGGCCGATCCATCGATTCGAAAAATTCTCACCCAGAAAATCCCTAACCCGTCTATCATAGTCGGGAGGTGCTCCATCTTGTTGAAACCAAACATTTTGTGGTAACTGCCGATTCTGTTCAAGTGCAAGAATTATTTCGTTATTCAGTAAATCAAAATTAACTTGCGATAATTCCTGGTGTTTTTCTACAATAAACCCCGTATGTAGGAATTCGAAATCCCCAAGCTCTTTCAAGATCTGCAAAGTTTTACAGAGGTTTCCATATGAATTAAGAGAGTTGATGGTATTTCCGGTTCAATCAGAATTATATTGTCAACAAAAAATTGTACATCAGGTGCATTTTGCGCCATTGCACTTCTCTGCAAAATTTCAATTGAAAATACGGAAAACGAAATCATTAAAATTCTTTTGGAGATAGTTTGTGGCTAACCGTGACTAAGGTTGTAAGATGTGATTGAGAATATTAATCAGGAAATACATCCATCGGGTTGGAAATTATTCAAAACTGATATAATGTTTTCTGAGCCATTTTTTCGCGTGAATCACGTTTCAAAACTATTTCTAAAACATTTCGAAGTGAACGTCACCAGTTTGTGCATCGCTTAAATGCCACAATTTCAAAACGGTGACGTCATCATTAAAATGTCAATTCAATTTATGGATTTATACGTTAGAAACACGATACACGCACATACCTAATTGTAATAATATAAATAATTTTATGTGTGTTTATTGGTATGATTCTTCTCCTTAGGATGAATCCTGTATTCTCAAAATGAATTCCAATCAGTTTATGTAGGTATCATTCAAATGTTCTCGTCCTGATTCACGAGTTGCTATTGGAAAAATATATGCAATATTCATATTGGTTGAGTCAAGAGGAAGGAGCCGTTTTATCAATTTTAAGAATTGAACATAACATATGTCAGAATTCTCCAATAAAGGTCTGCTTCAATCGAAATGATTCATTACTTCACAGGTTACGATACATTATATAAACAAAGCTATCATATTCAAATAAGATTCAAAATAAAAACAGTGTGAACAAAAAAAATCAAACAAACATAACCAACTGTTAAGGCCTAACGAACATTAATTTCTTTAAATCTAAGATAAATGTATTAGCGGCAACGGCGCAAGCGCCCAGGACTCGGCCGCACCTGTTGCGTCATAGATAGTCTGACCACACTACCACAGTATAGACACCAACCAGTAGTCGCACTCCGTGGATTTCCTTACTCCATTCCGGACTCGGGCATACCTCATTCGTCATAACCTCAAATCATCCAGCATACTCGGAAACATGTCAGGTCCCCGCATATTGCTAGAGATGGCCTGCTGTTATAGTCATCCTTATCATATTATTTACAACTATGTTGCCGCTTTTTCTGATAAATTGAACCCAACTTTCCGAGACGGGTTATTTTCTGAATTAAATTCCATTTTAAGTGTTCAGAGACGACAAAACTTTCTTCAAGAGGATTATACTGATTTTCCAATTGATATTGCTGTGCTTCGGCTGGAGCTATCAAATTATATACAAAGTTTTTTTGAGAGCCAAGGATATTATTTCGGTAAATTTGACGATAATTCTGTGGCTGTGGCAACAACTGAATGCATATCCTGATGCGCGCAGAGGTATGCGCCAAATCCCGTTGGAGTAAACATTTCAGTTCATTTTAGCTTGAGTGCGACTACTGGTTGGTGTCTATACTGTGGTCTGACTCTAGTCATCAGAGCGAACACATGTAACCATATTTACAATTAAACAAGTTAAAATACAACCAGCGTTTTAAATACAGTCCACTTTACATCAAGTAAACCGAACATATTTTTGGTCCATTCGGCCAGATACAATTTCAAGTAAATTCACCAGTTCAAGCCAAGCTGCAAGTGAAAAGTGAATTAACCAGTTCATCAAGTTGCAAGTGAATTCATCAGTTCAAGTAATCTGCAAGTGAATTCAACAGTACCATCTATTTAAGTCAAGGGTGAAAAACCAATCAACAATTATCAATCATCCTCATCAGTGGGAAAACACAATTTACGTCGAATTAATAATTTGGCGCGAAACCATCAAGTACAAGCTAGCAAGACGAAGACGACCAGACGGCGCCAGTGCGACAGCCGAGTAGCCAACAATCTCTCCTTCCTCCTCATCACCAGCGTGCAGGTACGTTAAGTTGACAGCCCACCAAAACGGATCGACTGCGGACCTATGCCATAATGTTGTACCCATTTTGTACCAATTTGTACCGGCTTCAAAAAATTTTGTACCCCAACCGTTTCCGAGATATCGACCCCCTCTAGGTGGTGTGCCAACTTAACGTTAAGTTGGCACACCACTCTGCAAGAATTGATCGTATCGAATTCAAACAAAAACTGCAATTTTGTACCTATTTTGTACCCTCCTGAACCACTTTTATTTCTTCTCTAGGATCTACCGTTCTCGAGATATGGGATTTTGAAAAAAAAAAATTTTTCAAACATTTTGGGATTTTTACTCCATAATTTTGTACCCATTTTGTACCAATTTGTACCACCTTTAAAAAATTTTGTACCCCAACCGTTCCCGAGATATCGACCCCCTCTAGGTGGTGTGCCAACTTAACGTTAAGTTGGCACACCACTCTGCAAGAATTGATCGTATCGAATTCAAACAAAAACTGCAATTTTGTACCCATTTTGTACCCTCCTGAACCACTTTTATTTCTTCTCTAGGACCTACCGTTCCCGAGATATGGGATTTTGAAAAAAAAAATTTTTTCAAACATTTTGAGATTTTTACTCCATAATTTTGTACCCATTTTGTACCAATTTGTACCACCTTTAAAAAATTTTGTACCCCAACCGTTCCCGAGATATCGACCCCCTCTAGGTGGTGTGCCAACTTAACGTTAAGTTGGCACACCACTCTGCAAGAATTGATCGTATCGAATTCAAACAAAAACTGCAGTTTTGTACCCATTTTGTACCCTCCTGAACCACTTTTATTTTTGCTCTAGGACCTACCGTTCCCGAGATATGGGATTTAAAAAAAAAAAAAATTTTCAAACATTTTGAGATTTTTACTCCATAATTTTGTACCCATTTCGTACCAATTTGTACCACCTTTAAAAAATTCTGTACTCCCACCGTTTCCGAGATATCGACCCCCTCTAGGTGGTCTGCCAACTTAACGTTAAGTTGGCACACCACTCTGCAAGAATTGATCGTATCGAATTCAAATAAAAACTGCAATTTTGTACCCATTTTGTACCCTCCTGAACCACTTTTATTTCTTCTCTAGGACCTACCGTTCCCGAGATATGAGATTTTGAAAAAAAAAAAATTTTCGAACATTTTGAGATTTTTACTTCATCATTTTGTACCTATTTTGTACCAATTTGTACCACCTTTAAAAAAATTTGTACCCTCACCGTTTACAAGATATCGACCCCCTCTGTGTGTACTGCTAACGTTCAGCAAGCGCTCATATTGCGAGGGTTGATCGGATCGAATTAGAACAAAAGCTATCATCTTGTACTCGTTTTGTGTCAATTTCAATCACCTTGAATTCATTTTGAACCCCCCACGGTTTTCAAGAACTACTATTGTGTACCAATTTGTAACATCTTCATTGCATCTTCATACAGAAGAACGAATACAGTGCAACAAAAGTGTCGAGTATTAATATATCTATTTTCAAGACATTTTACAATATATTTTATCGTAAGTAAGTATACAAGAAGTTGTATTTGATTTTGATTTTATGATACTATTGTAATCACATCCTTCAGGTCATCAAAATTTTGCCACTGCTTATTCGGCGCAAAGAAAATGAAGGAGGAACAGTTAGTTTTGACGATTTTGAGGTGAATGAACATATTTTCTTCAATTTATACACTTTGAGTAACTTTTTTGAAAGAAAACTAAATTCAAACCCTAAAAGTCTCAAAATAAAGAATAAAATATTTCGACTTCGTGGATGCATTGGTTTTCGAGGCCCTTATTCTGCTAAAAGTGTAGGACACTTCGAAGCCTTTTGCTTACGCCTCAATAACCAGTGGCAAAATTTTGATGACCTGAAGGATGGAGTTAACACAGTACCGTAGAGCGGTGTGACTTTGCACCACTTTTCATAGTATTCTGGATTTAACTTTTTCGTTTTTTCGTAAAATGAGTTGTGTTTGAATTATGTTTAATTTCAACAATCTAGCTATCGACTGCTGCTATTAGAAACGCAAGAAAAGGTGCGCAACCAATTTTTTTTCATTTTAAAAATTTGGCAAACTCACCCGCACATCGGTGCGAATTTGCCACTTGCATCAAAATGCTTTTGTTGGCAATTTAATGAAGTGCAGGTGGTATTTTTTCCATGAAAATGTTTTTCTTCAACTTTTTTGAAGGCTAGTTAGCTACTAGTCGCGAATAAAACAACAAATTATAGGAAAATAAAATCTATTATTCTTCATAAAATATTATATTTTGGCAACTCCTTTGAGTCAATAGATGCTTATGTCTTTCAATGAAGTTAAGTCACCAATCTTTTCCTGGAAGGTTTTCTGTGAATTGGGATAGTCACCGCTCTCCGACCTTCTTTTTCTAAGAAACGTTTCACACACATCCTCAAGTCTAAACTGGTCTGCGGGCATCCATATTCTGCTGTGACCAGTAGGTCATCAACAAGAGCCCTTTCTTCGGCTTCAGTGAGTGCCGTAATGCCTCCAGGTTTGCCCATATGCCTTTTGATGATTTTATTCCAAAGAAATCTTCTGGGAATGTTGTATACTTCAGAAGCTGCCTGAATTGATAAGTTTCTATTACGAACTGCACTGATTGCTCTGGTAAGTGTCTCTTCCGTAAAATTACGTTATTTTCTCGCACCCAACTCCTTTTTATATCGACGACCCATAATTATGCCTAAAAATAAAACAGATGATACAAATTTTGATATTTGGCAAAGTCCCCCGCCCAAGTGCAACAATAGAAAAATTTCCTGAAATTTCGAGACCCTCCAACCATATGCTTTCAGTTTTCTTTTTTACGCGACTGTAAATACGTGTGAAGTAAGCTGCTAAATGTATTTTGATGTACCCTTCGTCATATTTTCTACACAACCCTTAGTATTTCGCATTTATAAACACGTTCAAAACTTACCTGCTCACATCACACAGCATAGCACACCATTCAATCCAAGCCAAACGACTGCGACTGTTGAAACATGTAAGGATATAGTGTCTCTTAGGTTCTGACTCGTGATGTCGTTGAGAAGTTGCTGACTTTACCGAAATAAAATGAAACAAAAAACATAAGGTAGTTTGGCAAAGTCACCTTCGTTGGCAAAGCCACACCGCTCTACCGTATCAGGAAATTCAGATATTAAAATACAACTCATTGTATATACAATAACAACGACATCTTGAATATTAATATATTATTCTATGCCCTTTTGTTTCACTTTTCGTCCCCTTTTCCTACTTCTTTTCACTTCGGCTTCCTAACGAAAAGCCGAAGTATTTTTCTTATTATTTTTCTTCCATCGACTTTCTATAGAAAGATAGCCACAATATTCATTATGGAGCAAAAATACAAAATATGATTGGGTTTGGAAAATACAAAATCCGTTTAACCGAGCAGACAAACCAACTTTCAGGATCCCACACACCGGCGCGAATTTTTTCACAGTGTTAGATTTCTAACAATGGGCGAGCAGCAACTTGACCGATGCTGCTCTGCTATTGTTTCACGCCGGTGTGTGGAATGCTTTAAGCTCCTATCCTACATACGGAAGTGCGACATCTCAGAAAATGTAAGTCCTAGACAAAAAAGAATGCTGCGTTTATTGTGACGGACTTTGTCGGCACGAGGTAATTTCAATCTGGTAACAAAACAAAATGGTTCCTGGTTTTTAAATTATTGATCATGAATAAGAACACCAGTGGCGACTCGTGGACGTAAGTAGCGTTTACACATTTCAAAAAAAACTATTGATTTTATTGAATGAGAAGATACCACATAATTCACTACTGTATACTGTGTAAGAAAATAAAATCTTTACTTCTTTCTTTGCAGCAAAAATACCGATAAACGCATCGTTGAAATATGGTAAAAGGTAAAATTTCAAATTGTAAAAATGATGTCTTACTCATTGATATATTATAAGGTACACTTTGTTTTCACTCTTTTCGTTCTTATGTATCTTTTTTTCGATTTTTTTCAAAATCCAATATTTCGGTCCTAGAGAAAACATGAGAGTGGTTCAACTTGGTGCAATACTATATATTTTCTTCGAATTCAATCCAAAGAACCCCCGAAATGTTGGCGCTAGCTGAACGTTGAACTGGCAGTCCACTAAGAGGGGGTCGATATCTCGGAAACAGTGGGGGTACAAAATTTTTTAAAGGTGGTACAAATTGGTACAAAATGGGTACAAAATTATGGAGTAAAAATCTCAAAATGTTTGAAAAAAATTTTTTTTTTCAGAATCCCATATCTCCGGAACGGTAGGTCCTAGAGAAAAAATAAAAGTGGTTCAGGAGGGTACAAAATGGGTACAAAATTGCAGTTTTTGTTTGAATTCGATACGATCAATTCTTGCAGAGTGGTGTGCCAACTTAACGTTAAGTTGGCAGACCACCTAGAGGGGGTCTATATCTCGGAAACGGTGGGGGTACAACATTTTTTAAAGGTGGTACAAATTGGTACAAAATGGGTACAAAATTATGGAGTAAAAATCTCAAAATGTTTGAAAAAAATTTTTTTTTCAAAATCCCATATCTCGGGAACGGTAGGTCCTAGAGAAAAAATAAAAGTGGTTCAGGAGGGTACAAAATGGGTACAAAATTGCAGTTTTTGTTTGAATTCGATACGATCAATTCTTGCAGAGTGGTGTGCCAACTTAACGTTAAGTTGGCACACCACCTAGAGGGGGTCGATATCTTGGAAACGGTGGGGGTACAAAATTTTTTAAAGGTGGTACAAATTGGTACAAAATGGGTACAAAATTATGGAGTAAAAATCTCAAAATGTTTGAAAAAATTTTTTTTTTCAAAATCCCATATCTCGGGAACGGTAGCTCCTAGAGAAGAAATAAAAGTGGTTCTGGAGGGTACAAAATGGGTACAAAATTGCAGTTTTTGTTTGAATTCGATACGATCAATTCTTGCAGAGTGGTGTGCCAACTTAACGTTAAGTTGGCACACCACCTAGAGGGGGTCGATATCTCGGTAACGGTTGGGGTACAAAATTTTTTGAAGTTGGTACAAATTGGTACAAAATGGGTACAAAATTATGGCATAGGTCCGAACTCGATCCGTTTTGGTGGGCTGTCAACTTAACGTACCTCCAGCGTGCTCGCAGTGAGCAACAGAGAGGAAACGACAACTTCGTACCATCCAAACCAGAAGCAGCGCAGAGGAGTCAAAACATCGACTTTCCTTTTCTACTTTACGTGAGTCCGTTCCAATTCATCTCTTTATTCTTTCTATTTGTATAGCGATATTCAATATTTCATTTCACAATGGCTGAAACCGATTTTCTCAAAAAGTTGAAACTGAAACGTTCACAAATTAAAGCCAGATTAACTCGAATAACATCTTATTACCATTCAATCGACAAGGAGAATTTATCCGAAGTAGTTATAACTCAATTGAAACTACGTTTGGAGCGATTTGATTCAATATTACAAGAATTTTCAGAGGTACAATCAGAAATAGAACTCGTCGATGAAAATAATGATTCAGATGAACTTGATAATTTTGAACTCAATTTCTATGATATTTACGCAAAAATTAGTGACACTATTTCCAGCTTCAATAAGGCAAACAATGATAATGTGAATAAGCAATCTAGATCAATTTCACCTACAACTAGCAATGGAGCAATCAATGTAAAATTACCTACAATTAAGTTACCTTCATTTAGTGGTCAATATGAAAATTGGCTAGAATTCAGAGACGCATTTAAATCTCTTATTCAAGACAACGAAACTTTAACGGATGTACAACGATTTTACTATTTACGTTCTTGTTTACATGGTGATGCGGCTCAAGTCATTCAGTCGATAGAAGTAACAGCTGTTAATTACATTAATGCATGGCAGCTTCTGCAAGAAAGATTTGAAAATAATGCACTAATTATACACAACCATATCAAGGCAGTTTTCGATCATCCAGTTGTGCCAAAAGAAAGTAGGGTACAATTAAGGTCTCTTTTCGATTCCGTCACAAAAAATTTACGATCGTTGAAAACTTTGGGAGAACCTACTGAGTTTTGGGATACCCTAATCATTTACATTGTTTCAAAAAAGTTTGATCCAATAACTCGCCGTGAGTGGGAGTCCTTTGAGAATCAAGTTACTAAAGCAAGTATTTCCGATTTGAATAAATTCTTAAAAATGAGATGTGAACTTTTGGACAAACTAGATCTCAACAAATCCGAGCTTTATAATGACAATCATTCAAGAATAAACAACGGAAATTACAATAAATTCAATACTAAGAATTCACCTAAACCCAAAACAGTAAGTAATAGCTTCATTAATACAAACATAAGTTGTTATTTTTGTAAAGGTACTCATACAATATACAAGTGTGATAAGTTCTTGAAGTTGACAATCAACGAAAGAATCAATGAAATCAAAAAGTTGAATCTTTGTTTCAATTGTTTACGATTAAATCATGAAACAGTAAACTGCACTAGTTCCAATTGTAGAAAATGCAACAAAAAACATAATACTTTAATTCATTCTGATAAGGACAGCAGTAATTCGGTAGAAAATTCAGAAAATAGAGACGTCACGGTTGTTACAACTACGATAACTTCGTCAGCTCACGTTTTACTCTCCACAGCAATCGTTGAAATCAATGACATACAAGGAACACCACACAAATGTCGTGCTCTATTAGACAGTGGATCACAAAGTAATTTCAGTACAAGAAATTTAATAGAAAAGTTAGGAATAGCTACACTTAAAACTAACTATGCAGTATCTAGAGTGGGCAATTCATTAACGAGTGTGAAGGATTACGCCAATATAAAATTTCGTTCTCTTCACAACAGATACAATAAAACTATATCTTGTCTCATTTTGGACAGAATAACTGACAATATACCAGCTATTTCCTTCAATGATCAAGGCAATTTGGAATTACCAAGTATTCGTCTAGCAGATCCTAGGCAAGGCCGTAGCCAGGGGGGGGTCCGATGGGGTCCGGACCCCCCCCGAAATTTTTCTAGAGCTCAGTTCAACGGACACCTCCCCTCCCCCCGAAATTTTTTTCTAGCTACGGCCTCGGACGGACCCCCCCCGAAATTTTTTTCTAGCTACGGCCTTGATCCTAGGTTTTTAGAAAGTAATCCAATTGACGTATTATTAGGTGCAGATGTTTTTTGGGATATATTACGCAATGGACAAATACGTTCCAATAACGGATTACCTATATTCACTAATACAGCTTTAGGTTGGGTAGCAGCAGGTAATCTCAACACAAGTAAATTACGTGGAGATTTCGTTCAAACTAATGCATTTATTAGTATTATCTCGAACAATCAATTAGATGAGCAGTTGACAAAATTTTGGCGAATTGAAGAATGTAAATTAGGCTCACATTCTTCTGAGTCTGAAAAATATTGTGAAGATCATTTTATCAATACCTTTTCCCGTAACAAACAAGGGAGATTTTGCGTGTCAATTCCTTTAAAACCTAACTATGTTAAATTAGGAGAATCACGTCAATTAGCTATAGAAAGATTTTATAGACAAGAAAAAGGACTATTGAAGTGTCCTGAATTACGACAAGAATACATAGAATTTATGAATCAATATATTTCTTTAAATCATATGAGTGAAATCAACGAAAGCCATGATACTGACGAAATGATCAGGTATTATATACCTCATCACGCAGTGATCAAAAATTCTTCTGCTACTTCCCGACTCAGAGTAGTATTCGATGCTAGCATGAAAAGCGATAACGGTATATCTTTCAATGATGTTCAATCTTGTGGGCCAACAATTCAATCCGATCTAGTGTCCATAATATTACGTTTTAGATTTCATGAATATGTTATTACGGCAGATATTTCGAAGATGTACCGACAAATCGAGATTGAGCCATCACAAAGGAATCTCCAACGTATTTTCTGGAGATCTAACCCACAGGATCAATTAAAATGTTACACTTTGAATACGGTAACCTATGGCACCACATCAGCACCATTTTTGGCTGTACGATGTCTCTATCAAGTGGCAAGAGACAACGAAATTCAATTTCCTCGAGCAAGCGATTCGATAAAAAACGATTTTTACATAGACGACTTGCTAACAGGAACAAGCTCGGCATCCGAACTGATACAGCTACAATCGCAATTATTCACAATTCTCAATAATTCAGGTTTTGAACTACGCAAATGGGCCACAAACCGACAGGAATTATTATCATCATTCAAAATGAATGATCAGTTGGAAGCAAACATTGTGGAAATCGGAGAAGATACTGCTAATAAGGTATTAGGTACTGTTTGGAACCCAATGACTAACAAGATCATGTATTCAATTTCAAATCTTGAAATTTCAAATGTAACGAAACGATCCATTCTATCTGTAACTTCACAAATCTTCGATCCTCTCGGGTTGCTGGGTCCAGTTGTGATAGTTGCTAAATGTCTTATTCAAAAGTTATGGCAGACGAAACTAGAATGGGATGAACCCCTTCCTTCTAACTTACAGACTCTCTGGTTTCAATTCAAAAATGATTTGCAATTGTTGAATGAGGTCAAGATCGATAGATTTGTTTTAATTCCAGATTATATTGAAATTGATTTGGTAGGATTCTCAGATGCATCTGAAAAGGCTTACGGTGCCTGTGTCTATCTCCGCGCGAAAAATAATTCTGGAGATTATTCCTGTCAATTGCTATGCTCGAAAACGAGGGTTGCTCCTCTAAAACAATTAACCATACCACGTTTGGAACTTTCGGCTGCGGTTCTACTTAGCCATTTGTTCGATAAAGTTATTTCCTCAATTAACATTAAATTCGATAATATTTTTCTATTTACTGATTCTACTATTACGTTATCATGGATCAAGGCCTCACCTTCAAAGTGGAAAACCTTTGTAGCTAACAGGGTCAGTGAAATTCAAGGGTTGACGAACACCAATGATTGGTATCACGTTCGTACACATGAAAATCCAGCAGATTAGATATCTATCAAGAGGTTTATGTTCAAGTAAAATTGTCGATTTTGACCCTTGGTTCAAGGGACCTCCATTTTTGTTAGATGAAAATTTAAAATCTCATTTACTCCAAAGTTATGATGAAACAATAAATGACTGTCAATTAGAATTAAAAAACTATGTGACTAATGTGAACATAGCTGCATATAGTCGAGGTCACCTATGGTTTGACCTGATAGATACTTATTCCGATTTTTCAAAATTACAAATAGTAACTGCGTACATTCTGAGATATATCCACAATTTAAGATCTCTTCAAAATGGTATGTTGAAGGGTTCTTTGACGTTAGAAGAGCTAGAAAATGCTTCGTTACTTTTGATCAGACAAGTACAACAGGAAGCCTTTTCTCGAGAATTCAATGATCTACAAAATAATAAATCTGTTCACAGACAAAGTAAATTACTTGATGTGTGGGATTTGTGGGTACTAGGACGATATTATCTGGTGTTAACACAAAACTACAGTTTTCCTGACGTTTCGCTCTTTATTAGAGCTTCTTCAGAGGCTACAATATAAATTAAGACATTACAAATTACAAAAATATATCACCAGTTCACATGTATTTTGTTCAGATATTAAGCTACTTACTTGCTGAAAATTGTCACCATTGTCAAGTTCATGTAGCAAACCATCAAGAAGGCGATTCTGGTAATAGATAATATTTTTTTTGTTGTTGACTGAAGTGAACTGGCGAGAATAAAATATATATAATGTATATCATAAAATATCAAAACACACTAATCAACTATAAATGAATTATTGCTTTTCTTACGTTTGAACTTACTTTTCTTGTTAATATTTTAAAAGTTTTTCGCGAAATTATTTAGTTCAACGTGTTGTCTGTATTCTTGTTATTTACTTATCTGTCATCTGTGTGGGTGTATGTGACATATATGATGAAGTCATTCTGGTGGCGTTCCGTTCCGATCTTGTATTATCCTACGTGTTGTTTTAATGTGTTAATTGTCCAGTAGTATTTTATACATGCTGTTTAGTGTCGCTGTGTCTGTTCTGAAGTTGCAACTATTCTTGTCCATCTGTATCCTTAGAACTTCCATGATTTCCCTTTTAATTTGGTATTCCTCACTGTCTAATATCTTCACATTTTTGAAATCGAACTTGTGCTGGTGTTCTTTGGCATGTTTAGCTAGAGCTGTTTTTTCATTTTCATTTCGAACATCATTAGCATGTTGTCTCGCTCTTACATGGCAGTATTGACTCGTGTTACCAATATATGTACTTGGGCAGTCTGTACATGAAATCTTGTACACTATATTGGATTTTTTTTTATTCTCGCCAGTTCACTTCAGTCAACAACAAAAAAAATATTATCTATTACCAGAATCGCCTTCATAATGGTTTGCTACATGAACTTGACAATGGTGACAATTTTCAGCAAGTAAGTAGCTTAATATCTGAACAAAATACATGTGAACTGGTGATATATTTTTGTAATTTGTAATGTCTTAATTTATATTGTAGCCTCTGAAGAAGCTCTAATAAAGAGCGAAACGTCAGGAAAACTGTAGTTTTGTGTTAACACCAGATAATATCGTCCTAGTACCCACAAATCCCACACATCATATAATAATTGGGGACGCTACTATACCTTGGAAAAGTAAATTACTTAACCTCAATCCTTTCATGGATGATAAGAAATTAATACGAGTTGGAGGACGTCTCCAACTAACCAAGTACAATTATGATAAAAGGCATCCCATAATTTTGCCCCAACACTTATTGACAAAACTCATCATTGATAGAGAACATCGGAAACTGTTACATTGCGGTCCAACTCTATTACTTAGTTCTATTCGAGAAAGATATTGGCCTATCAATGGGCGCAATTTGTGCAAGGGTATCGTGAGAAAATGTATCAAATGCTTTAAAGTGAATCCACAGCCTATGAACTACTTAATGGGAAACTTACCTGCAACTCGAGTAAATCAATATCATCCTTTTTATAACACAGGAATCGATTTCGCAGGTCCTTTTTATCTAAAGGATCGCAAAACAAGAGGTGCTAAGTTAGTAAAATCGTATATATGTCTCATGGTTTGTTTGAGCACTAAGGCACTTCATATAGAGTCAGTCTCAGATTTAACTACCGACGGTTTTTTGTCGGCGTTGAAACGCTTCATTGCTAGGAGAGGTAAACCATATACGATCACGACAGACAACGGTCTCAATTTCGTTGAAGCGAAAAACTATTTAAAGGAAATTTCTGATTTTATGTCTGAAAATTCGAATGAAATTATGACGAATTTAGCAGACGAAGGTATAATTTGGAAATTCATTCCCAGCCGCGCTCCAAATTTTGGTTCAATTTGGGAAGCAGGTGTGAAGAGCGTGAAGTCACACATAAAAAGGGTTCTATCAAATACGAAATTGACCTTCGAAGAATTTAACACTGTCATTATACAAATAGAAGGAATTTTGAACTCCCGACCCTTATGTCCTTTGACCTCCAATCCCGACGACCCTTCACCCCTTACACCAAGCGCGGATCTAGGGGGGGGGGTCATGCATGGGGGTCATGACCCCCCCCTGGACTGGACGAACCCTCAAATCTTGTGTTTGATAAAAAAAAATCAATTGGCGGGTATGTAATCCACCTGACCGTGACCCCCCCCTTTCTCGAGAGCTGGATCCGCCACTGCCTTACACCAGGCAATTTTTAATCGGCAAGCCGATACAAGCGATAGCAGAGCCAAACCTAACAACTGTTCCCGACAATCGACTCAACAAGTACCAACATTTAACTAAGATTATCCAACATTTTTGGCAAAGTTGGCATAAGGAGTATGTCAGTGAGCTGCAAACTCGAGTCAAATGGCGACAAACCCACGCAAATCTTCTCAAGATTGGCTCCATTGTCATAATAAAGGAAGACAATGTTCCACCCCTTCAATGGCACCTAGGACGAGTGGAGCAGCTACATCCTGGTCCAGACGATGTGACTCGTGTGATCAGTGTACCGGGTTTTTCACTATAATTTGACCCCCCCTTTAACTTTTTTACTAAAGGAGATACAAAAAAATTTTTCATACAAAAATTTCACGAAATCAACTGAGGTTTTTTAATATGACTTCACGAACTGAAATATATACAAGGTGGCCAACATATTGATGGCAACTTCATTTTTTCAAATGGAACACCCTGTATATTTTCCTATATTTGGCTAGCTCTTTTTCCCCTAATTTCGAATATGTAAGATATGTTGGTCTATCTCTCTTATTCTGAGCACCACAGAGTTTCAAATTTAAAGAACAACCTGGCAAGCTCAGCAATAACTTTTCAAGTGGCAGGCTGCGATTACTCAAAATGCCCGTTTTTGGAGTTATCTCCTTAGTAACGATATGACATACGTATTTACATGTATTTACAAAATACATTTTGAGTAATCGCAGCCTGCCACTTGAAAAGTTATTGCTGAGTTTGCCAGGTTGTTCTTTAAATTTGAAACTCTGTGGTGCTCAGAATAAGAGAGATAGACCAACATATGTTACATATTCGAAATAAGGGGAAAAAGAGCTAGCCAAATATAGGAAAATATACAGGGTGTTCCATTTGAAAAAATGAAGTTGCCATCAATATGTTGGCCACCTTGTATATATTTCAGTTCGTGAAGTCATATTAAAAAACCTCAGTTGATTTCGTGAAATTTTTGTATGAAACATTTTTTTGTATCTCCTTTAGTAACAAAGTTAAAGGGGGGGTCAAATTATAGTGAAAAACCCGGTACGCGTTAAGGGCAATAATGTTAAACGTGCTGTGACAAAGGTGTGTGTTCTACCGATAGAAGACAATAATAAACAATAGATTTAAGATAAGTGTTAAATTGAAAGTGTTATTGAACACTTGTCAAGGCGGCCGGTATGTTAAGGCCTAACGAACATTAATTTCTTTAAATCTAAGATAAATGTATTAGCGGCAACGGCGCAAGCGCCCAGGACTCGGCCGCACATGTTGCGTCATAGATAGTCTGACTCTAGTCATCAGAGCGAACATATGTAACCATATTTACAATTAAACAAGTTAAAATACAACCAGCGTTTTAAATACAGTCCACTTTACATCAAGTAAACCGAACACCAACCAATATTCTTCAATCAGCTCATTCCAAACGCTCAAATTTCAGTTCGAACTATCCCACTTCCTGCTTTCAAACCGCTTCAAATTATTTCGAACCATTTGAGTCACGCGTCACCAGTTCGACGCAAATACACGAATATTCCAAAACGGACGTCCGGAAAGTAGGGGAAGCCGGGGCAAATTGCAACATGGGTAAGTTGCAACACACCTGATATCTGAACCAGAAGTAATGTTAATAGAGTCCTAGAAGTTACAGTGGCTATATTACCACAGTGACGACAACTCGTGTCTCATTTTCTATTGGTCGGCCGCCATGTTTTGTCGAAATGACAGTGGGCAGATTTTCTAACCCATCTATGATTGTTATTGTTTATTTTCTTTCGAGAGTTATGGCCATTAAGCCAATGACTGATCAATCAAGATGAATTTACTATTGGCAAATAATAATCGTCACTTGTGTATGTAGCTCTTCAGTTTTTTCTGAATAATAATTCAAGTTAGAAGTTAAAGATAACCAGTATTTTCAATCTGTATCTTCGGGAAAATAGATAGCACGATTCAGTTCATTTGCAACGTCATATCTTAGATCGAATTCATGGAACATAATGTTACTTCCTAATGAAATTGAGACCTATAATATGAAATATTGCCGTAAGTTACCGATGTAAAATTCAAAAATACCGCCAAAACATCTCGACAAAACATGGCGACTTTTGACAGTTTTATAGCCAGTTGTCGTCACTGTGGTTATACAGTCACTGTACTAGAAGTTACAGTGACTTTATACAAGACAGTGACGACAAGGAGCTGAAATCCGCCATTAAGAGGCTAATGTCAGATTATTGGAGGTTAAAATTCAAAGATTATAGAGTACATCTTTGATACTAACCATAGACAATTCTCATTTTCTCTATGATACTAACCTAAAAAGCTATAATTTCTATAGTTCTGTGCACAGAACACTAATTCTTCTGTTCTGTTCTGTGCTTCCAAAAGAAAACAAACACAATTAGCCTCTTAATGGCGGAATTCACCACGTAAAATCCAGGAGGGCATAAATGCAGGACGTACCTCGCTTCGGGCATGCTCGTTACTATGGTTCGTACGTGTTCGGAACGCCTACCCAAAGAATCTTTGCGCCTACCGAACCGAGCCGTTTTAGCGGGTAATTTCAAATTCCTGAACACCAGAGTGAACCAGATATATTATTGAGATATTTTAAGGACAGAGACAACTAGTATTCTCTATTTCATTGTTTATTTTCTTATTATTATTATTACATGTATAATCAATTTGTGGTTAAGGGTTGAGCTTGGAGTAATATATTGTGGTAAATTTACATTTCATATTGCGAATTGCGTGTTTCGATAGTATTCGCTTGTGAATTTATCTCTAGCGACTCTAGCAATGCCTCTTATTACCTGTTTGGTGCCTCATTGTGGGAAACCTTTCTCCACCCAATCTAGTTTTAATAGACATCAAAAAAACATTCATGGATTGTCATCGGAGAAAAAACAGAATGATTCAGAAGATAAAAAATATTTGTGTTTGGAAGGATCATGCAACAATTCTTACAAGTTAAATAGTGATCTCCGCTACCATTTGAGTAATGATCACAATCAAGGGAAGTTTGTGGAGTTTACCCTAACGACCTTCCAAAGCTATGAAGGTGGGTAGATTATGGAAGGATAATCTTTTTTTCATCAATTTGAAAATTTCTCTTCACTTCTTAGATTTTAAAACATGGTTGGAAAACGAAAGCAAGATGTTGCAAGTCCAATATATTAGGAACACAGGGATAAAAAAAGATCATGGAGACAAAGAAAGAATTTATTTTGATTGTATACGCTCAGGTAATGATGTTCCATACTTGAAATTTTATATTTTATATTTTTATGGATGCTAATCAGGTATGGCTCGGGTTATCACAACCGATCGAAAGAGATCACAGAAGAGCCAAGGTATTTCAAAAATAAACTGTGGATGTACGAGCCAGATTATAGTGTCTAGAAATGCAGGAACTGATGAATGTACTGTAAAATATTTCAAGCATCATTATGGTCATAAGAATGAGATACAGCATCTGAAGATGCTTGAGTCAGATCGCCAAAATATTGCATCAAAACTAATTTTAGGAGTACCTCCAGCAAAGTGAGTATATATATAGCACAACTGATGAAGTGTGCGTAAGCTTAATTATCGAATCAATAACAAGAATATATAATTTACAAGTAAGGCCCAGTTGTTCAGTGAGGGCTCAAGACAAGTTTGAGGTTGAGAGTTGTGCCCAGATCAATTTTGAAAAATCCCTTATAATGCTGGGTTCAAACACAACCAGTATGTTATACATATTCACACCTACTCAGATAATTTTGTATACAATATTAAAATTTATATGATATGTTTTTTCAGAATACTGGACAATGTAAGAGACAATATAAATAGTCAATTGAAAAGAAGTGATCTACTGTCTCTTCAAGATGTGCACAATGTCAAGAACTCGTTTAAAATAAATATAATGGAAGGATGCTACCATGAAGTAGACTGTGAGAGTGTCAATATTTGGGTTGAGAACTGTCGAAGAAATGAAGAAAATCCAATTATTTTTTATAAAAAACAAAATTTACTTTGTCCGGATTCTGTATTGAATACCGAAGATTTTTGTCTTATTTTCATGAATAGCACTCAGAGAGACCTTGCAAGAAAATTTGGAAATAATATTATTTGCATAGATAGCACCCATGGGCTGAATGCCTATGATTTTGAGCTGACAACACTTTTAGTGATCGATGAATTCAAACAAGGCTTCCCAATCGCCTTCATGTTCACTAATCGGAAGGATACAGATATTTTCAAATTATTTTTTCAAAAAATAAAAGACACTGTTGGAGTTATTACAGCTCAAATATTCATGACAGATGTAACCCCTGTCTTCTATAATGCAAGGCGTGTGGTGATGGGTGCTGTAAGAAGCCAGTTATTTTGTTCCTGGCACTTGGATCGTGCCTGGCGCAACAATTTGAATAAAATCGCCGATTTGGAGACAAGAAAATGGGTGTACAAATCTCTGAAATATGTACAAAGCATTTCGAATTTGGATGAATTCAATATTGCCCTGTTCAATTTCAAAGAAACAATTCTTAACAATGAATTGTCGAAAGAATTTGGTTTGTATTTCATAAACAATTATTGTTACAATTCCCATCAATGGGCTTATTGTTACCGGCAGCTTTCTGGCGTAAATACCAATATGCACCTTGAAGCGATGCACAAGGTCATAAAATATACATATCTGAATGCGAAAAAAATCAAACGACTTGATAAAACACTCCATGTATTATTGAAATTTCTGCGTGATAAATCTGTAGACAGATTAATCAAACTTGTTAAAGGTAAGAATACAAATCATACCACAATAATACATGCGAATCATAAATCAGCATTAAATACCAAGTATTCAGTTGAAAATATTGAGACTAATTGCTGGAAATTCACATCCACTAAAAACCCTTATCATGAATATGTGGTGAAAAAAAAATCTGATAATATCTGCTGTAGCATTCAGTGCCACTTTTGTAATATATGCTTTCATAATTACGAATGTAGTTGCAACAATTATTGCATACAAGCTGTGTTGTGCAAGCACATACATTATTTCTGCCAACATTTCAGTAATAATACTGAAAAATTAGTCATTCCCATTCCAACTGAAGAAGTCGAGCACTTAGCTGAAAATATTTCTGCTGCTAATTCTAATAATAAAGATGATTTAAACTCAATGAGAAGCCAAGTCATATCTTCTTTATTAGAAATATTGAACAGAGTTGAAAACAATGATTACAACGAATCTCAGTTTAAGTTTATGCAGCAACATTTGAATGCCATAAAATCTGCAAGTGCTTTGACTTCAATCAGAAATTTTGAACAAACATCAGAAGTATATGAACCTTCCAATAAAAAAGTTCAAAAACAGGACAATTTCTTTTCTACTAAGAAAAGGAGGAAAAGGAATATCAATTCAGTTGGGAAACCTACTCAAGAAGAAATTGATATCATAAAAGAGACCATTTCAGGATCTCTTGTGGCATCAACAAACAGCCATAATGATCATTCTTATTTGTAGAATATACTTGAAATTTTATACGATGGAAGTTAGCCACGGATTTCCAGCAGCGGTTTCTGACGTCGCGGACGAAAAGCGCGCAGCGTTGGCAGACCGACATGGGGTTTTAGGGAGAGTCTATTAAGTATAGTGTATTGCTTGTATTTCTGTAATATCGTATTATTTTTGAAGGAATAATGGAATTCGATCATTTAAGAAGCATAAACAAGACGACGGTTATAACTGCGGTGTGTTATACGTCATATATTATTTCGATAAATTAGTAAACGGTGAAAGTTTAGTTAACGCTGTTAATATCACGAAATATCGGGAATGTTTAAAACAAAAAATTATTCATTCTTCGGATGATATATGTCTGAAATCTGCTTATTGTGTGCAAATGGAGTATTGTTTGAAATGAGTTCCAAAAAATGCAATAGTTGTCGAGAAAATTTCATGAGAAGTGTATTCAGACTGATACAAATGACACATATTTGTCGACTATGTACCTTATTTTGAAAATGCTATCCATTACTTGGTCAGAGACGACGCTAATTAGTTTGCATGATATACCGACCTATCGTTCTGCACTCCGTATAGTACTTTTAAATTTTTGCCCCAATTGCATTGTTGATCACGATTCACGAACCTTTTCGAGAGTTCTACCACGGCTCGGAGGAGACGAAACGACAAACCCACAGCCAAATGTGAGCCGTCGCTATGAAAGCCGCCGCCACAAATCAAAAGCTACGGGTACAAAGTGACTTACTCCTTCCGCAAACCGTGAAATGTATGACACTCACATCGAAAGGTGTAATTACCGTATCGACTGATGTATGATAGTAGAAATATTCTTTGAATGCAAAATTTTCAAAACGGTGTACAGGATGTCAAGTGTCGATATATCTATGTGGTGCAGAGATACAAATATTTGCGAAGATGAAATCATAAAACTAGATAACTAGATACTTATCTCATCTGATTAATATTTTTCCTTCGAATATTTGTGGCAGTTTATATTGATTCTTATTTGAATGTATATAGTGTTTTCCATTTTTATACATTTCCGTTATCTATTTTCATTATTAATCATAATAGTTTTTTGATGTAACATCGGTATACAATATAAACTGTCCGTGATTGTCATTCGTTTATCGAACGGCCGTATCACGCTGACGAGGTCAATGAAGACCGAAACAGTTTGTATTCTTCATTCACTCTTTGTGGCAATGTTCTCAGTTATGATTTGTCGAGCCCAATTTTCAATATAAAATTATTTTTCATGTACTCTTAAACAAAAATTCAGAATCTTAAATTCGTATCAAATTTCCTTTCTCGAATACGTCTAATGAAACGCTTAAAAAGTCACCCTGTATAGCGTATATACTGTCTTGTATGCTACCGTAAAATATCTCAATGCATAATATCTGGTTCACTCTGGTCTGGTGTTCAGGAATTTGAAATTTCCCGCTAAGTCGGCTCGGTTCGGTAGGCGTTCCGAACACGTACGAACTATGGTAACGAACATGCCCGAAGCGAGGTACGTCCTGCATTTATGCCCTCCTTAAAATCCAACTACCAATAGAAATTGAGACATGAGCGTGTCGCCACTGTCTTGTATAAAGTCACTGTACTAGAAGTAAGCGAAGAGCGCCCTCTACCGTTTATTAGCTGACTCAAATAGAAATAACGCTTACTTCTAGGACTCTATTAACATTACTTCTGGTTCAGATATCAGGTGTGTTGCAACTTACCCGAGTTGCAATTTGCCCCGGCTTCCCCTACGTACTTTCCGGACTAGACCGGGAAATGCTACTTTCTCAAAGAAAAAGCGTCCGGGAAGTGGGTACATCCTGGACGGATGCCGAAAAAAAATTTTTAGTAGTAATATCACAAGAGGTTGAATTTGCGTGATAAGTCTATCGATTTATTTTCAAACGAAAATGAGTTGCTTGGAAACATCACGAGTCCGTAGGACGAGTGGTGTTTCCACAAAGAAACTCATTTGAGTTTTGAAATGAAAGATAGACTTATGAGGTAAATTCAATCTCGTGTGATATTTTATAAGACTATTTCACGAACAAAATGAAAGGTCAGAAACTTCATATTCGAGAAAAGCAATGAAAAACATGTAATATCGACGTCTACAATTAATATTTATTAGTTGTCGAACCCTTAAGTATTCATAGTTATAGTTCAATCACAGATTTGTCTGTGGTTATCGTATTATCGCGATAATACGAGCTGTCTTTGGACTGTGATTGGTCAGTTTTTTAAATGAGTGAAATAGTCAGTGAAACATTCCTAGCGGTTTTTGCCACAAAACGAAACAAGTTGGCAACCACGAACGGGATATTCCTCTCAGGAACAGCCGCAATTTTTGCAGATGTTCCCTGTCACTGCGTGTGATGTATGTATTAAATTGGTTCGATAGGTTCGAGTGGAGTATAAGACACAGGTGTTGCAATCCCACACGCTCCACTGTACTCGAATATCAGGGTAAAGGTTTCCACTCGGATGACCTTAGCACCTGTAGGCGTTTCAAAAACCCTCCAACCCGCGCCATTTGTCTTTTGATAGATTACATACCGGCACGGGATGCTGAAGATACCAGGGAGGGGTCTTATCTTCTCAACTCATTCATGCGTTGAGTTTGGCGAATTCACGATATTAATCCCCCACAGGACGGGCATGTTTGCTTATACTTCGGCAAGTGTGGGGGAATTAATAGGTCCTGCCAAAGTTGTTACTGCCGAATGGACGAAGAGGATAAACTCGAACTTTGCGTTAGAAGAATATCAATGAAGTATTATCGATAGTGCCAACTATGAATACATAGTGAAATAATAATCAACCGCAAGTTATAATAAATAGTTATCAACAATGAAAATATTTCTCTTTGGATATACACAAGGTCAGCGGATTCGCCAGCCTTGAGAATGAAAAAGCTGATACCCTACAGGTCACGTGAATAAATGAATCAATATGCAGAGTAAGGTACGGTGGTTTTACATAGAATTGTGCACAAAAAAATATCACTTATTTTATAATATTATATTAAGAGAAGACACAATGGTGAAAAAATCTGCAGTTTGTTAGTCTGCAGATTGCTTGCCCCGCCGGAATTTAATCAAACCATGATTGTAAGATCCGTAAACCAGGCCTAGCCTATGTCCACAATTTGGAGTAAAAACTCAGAAATATCAATTGAATATGAAGGACGACAAAATATGTTTGGAGGAAAATAATGGGAGCAAATTACAAAATAGGTATTTATGTAACACGTACATAAATTAGGTCTTTATGGACGAGTCCAAAAGTTCATGGCAGAGTGAGCAAAGCGAGCGATGCCAATAATTTGGGCAAGTACATAAGCCTAATTATTTACGAGTTGCATACAAAGCTTTATGTTTGACTGCAATACAGAAATTTTATTTTCTGAAATGGCAATTATTATATGTGTCGCTTCATTACTAAAAAACATTAAGTATGCTTTTGATTTTCTCACCTCAGTAACCATCAGCGACCTTAGCAACCTCACTGAACAAAGTTGTTTACTTCGTCAATTTTATAACAAACGTCATAATCCAAAAAATGGAAAGTTCGGGAGAGAAAAGCGTAAAAAATTTAGCCGCAAGCGCCAAAGAATCTCTCTTAACCACTAAAAGTGCTTAGGAAAATTTGTATGCCTTCTATGACAAGTGGTGTGAAACGAAGAAAATCGCAAGATCGAGAGAAGACTGTGACAGTTGAATCCAAAAGGGTGGTGTCCAATAAAGTATTCAATTATGGACACTGAACGAAATCATAAATCAAATCTTTATGAGGCAGTCGAAGATAAATTAGTTTTTAGATCATGAAAAACGAAAATATCAGAAGTAGGAACAAAAAAAAGTTAATGATATCGAAAATAATCAAGTACAAAACCGAGTGCGAAAACATCAAACTGAAAAAAAAACTAGATCTATAATTTTGGCAAAGACGAGTACAAATCCAGCTATGCATAGCAAGAACACCGACAAGAGAATGAATGATGGAGAAACTCACTGAAACATTGGAGACGTGGACAGAACGAAAGGGATGTGCGACAACAACAAAAATATCTCAATGATATGCAAATGATATCAAGAGGCGCAAAATGAGGGATCACAAAGCATATATAGAAGATAGTAACCAATTCCATCATGTCGAAAACAAAAGACGAAAACCTCCACATAGAAAAGCAAATGTGGGAAGTAGCCAAATGGAATATAAAACAATCAAGTTCCAATCCATCAAACCTAACAATGAGGATAAGAAATTATGGCTTTTTATATCGAGAGTTAAAAAATCTGTTGATCGTAGTAACCTCAAACACCATACATTGCCCAATTATATCACTGAAGAGATACAAGCAACAAATATCAGAGTATACAGGGTCTTTCACGAGGAACCTCACCCATATTTATACGGGAAACTACTGAACGTATTTTCATGAAATTCAGCACTTATAAGTATTTCACGATGCTGATGAAATCTAAAATATTTTCAAGGCATGAGCACCTCCGGTTTTTCCGGAAATGACGTCAACTTCCGTTTTTCAAATTAGAACACCATTTTTTTATTGCAGAAATAGATTCCTTAGAAAATTTCAAGTTATTTTGATGTAACATTTTTCAGTTTTGGATTGAAAATTCTCTCTGAGCGGGAAAATTCGAAAAAAAAATCGAAAATAGAGGCTCCGCTGAAACAAGAATAACTTCGAGGTTTTTGGATGGAAAATTTTCATTTTTGGGATTTTTCAAGATGTAAGATTGATGTATACACTTTAGAAATCGAAATCGCGATTCATGATACAGGGGGTGAAAAAATCGCTTTCAAAGTTAGGGATGACAAAATCGTGAAAAATCAATTTTTTCAAATTTTTTTTTTTTTTAATGTTGTGATTTTCACGAAAAGGAATATCCTGTAATGTTCAGAGAACATCGTGAGAACCAAGGGCAAGCAGGTAGGAATTGTTGTTCTTCTTGAATTTCTGGAGGTTATATGCCTCGGGGAACACCTCCCTAGGCAATGTGTTCCAAATCCTCGCTGTTCGTTGGATGAACGAGTCTTTGAAGAGAGATGTTCTGCATTTTTTTATGGCAGATATTTAATCTACGTTAAAAAATAATGTGAGTGTATGCATCACACCCTTGCCCTAGAATGGATATTTTCTGAGTTAATATCCACTTTAGGGCAAGGGTGTGATGCGGGGTCCTTTGACGGAAAAAATATATTTTCGAAAAATAACTTGAACTCCATTTCTTTGCAAATAATTCATGAAGAAATGCTTTTTTACGATTCGTGTGTTTTCCTTGAATTTGAATGGGATCACAAAACAATAGAGTTTTTTCTGCAATGTGATTTTTATGTTCAAATTGGATGTAGAATTCAGTGTTCTCTTTTTTCTAGTATGCTGAAATATTTGGTCCAAAAGATGCTTTAAAATTTCTGTATCTTATTGTTGTAAACATGATGGGTACACATTCTTGGAATAAACGATATTATTATAATTATTAACAATGGAGGATCACGTCCCTAGGACAAAGTAGGACAAAGAAAAATGATTGAGGGAAATGGACTAGCAGAGATTTCCGAAATACACCACATACACCAATGTACGTAGAGATCTAGTTTTTGAAAGAACCTCTGGATGAAGCGTAGACATTTATCCTCTAGGTAGGACACTGTTCATAAACTGTACTCAAGTGTTCTGCTAGGGCGTAATATAAGGTATAAGCTCTGTCGTTTCAATTGTCTGCTACCACACTACCACAGGAAGGACTGTGTGGCGCTGATGAAGACTAATAAGCCAAAATCTAGTCTGTTATTGTCCTCTTGTGTTGGCGACGCCTGTGGTGTATTTCGGAAATTAGATCTCTGCTAGCCTATTTCCCTCAATTATTATTATCAGATTATTAGAGAACATTATTAGAGAACAGAGGGCGATTTGAGTTGAAGCTGTTCGTAGCATAATGAATCAAATTATCACGACATTCCGATTGACTTAATGGCCCTCCGGAAGCAATATCTGGCCAAAATTATCTGTACGCGGCTTACTAAAAATTAAGGCAATGGCCAATCCTCACAAGGACGAAACTGTAGTCGGTGTGATTCCCGTCGACGTCTGGGCCAGTGTCGTTGATTGGAGTAATATTTGGACATTATAAATCAACAGTATAAAAAAACAATTTCGATTATGTCAAATTTGGAATTAAAGTAAAATTTTGAGTTCTCTCAATTTTAAGGTACGTCCTAATGAGTATTAATAATCGCTGCCAAGTCTTGATATGGAGAAAAACATCTTCATGAGGCACGATTCATGGGAAGTGCAATGAGTACCTATTTCAATGAAGTGGGATGGCAGTTAGTATGATCATGCATAATGGAAATAATCATTGTCCCGTTTTCTTCCGGAAATACGTATGTATATAGTATAAGTATGTTTCCATAAAATAGTTTCTCTATTTCAGTATCTTAATAACTAATTACAGCATTGTTTCAGTTATATTTTTCGTTTTGTGGTTGTCAGCACTGGCTTCCGATCCTATACAATTTCCTGGTATTTATTCAGAACTAAAAAAATCGTATCGGAAAAGTGAAAAAATTTGTACCCACTGAGTTTGTGTTCCAGATTACGAAAATGATAATGAGAAGTCGGCAATCCTCTCACTTTTTGCAAAAAAAATCCAAAAGTTTCCGTTCGGAAGTTGAGGTTATACCTACATAGTTCTATAGTTATTCTTCTTCTATTTTCTCAATCAATACTCGTTGGAAATGTTTTATTTTTCAATTTCTGAACCATACTGCGTTACTTTGAATAAGTTCACCAGCATGTAGAACATTTACCTATATGTCCTAATTCATAAATACGTTATTCCAAATACTCTAACAAAACATAATCTGAAATTCAAATAACCGAATTCTCTTCAGACCACTTCAAAAGTTTTTCGTATTCTTTTTCATGCATGGATTAGGATTTTCGAGGTATTAATTTATTCGCAACATTATTCGCAATTTTTCTTAATTCTGGCGGTGTTTAATCGATTTCTTCAAACATAATTCACGAATTCCATGCGTAATTATAAATGACTTCAAAATTCGTAACGTGAGATTCAAATGTCAATTAACAGTCCCACCAACTGCCATGGATGTATAATCTGAATTTTTCACTTGATTTCGACAGTTTTTCACAAAACTTCAGTGAAATAGAGAATATCAATATATCTTTTAAATACTAGTTGCAGAAGGCAATTCCAACACCCATGCGTTCGAAAACTCGCTCCTTTCGCATACGTGTTGGAATAGGAGCCCATTCTGCAACTAGTTTCGGAATATACTATTCAATTAGTTTCTGAACGATGTATATTTATTTTTTAAACGATGTTTGATGACGAGCTCGTTTCTTCATCAGAACCATCAATTTTTATTTTGGAATTTCAAACAATTTATCTTTCTAGAAGATATTCTTCTGATAAAATACTTATAGGTATCTCTACTCGAATCTGTCTTTGAATCATGAAAGAATGAGGTTTCAAAAATGGAGAGGTCACAAATAATAGTGAAAAGGCTAACTTATTCAATGAATGTTTTATAAAAGTGGGTGGTATTATGGCTAATAGTGTCAAAAAGTGAAGTCAAGAATAGTCGCATTCTGCGGACGAAGCGCAAAGCGTTGCTGCTATCTATCGGTAGCGGTAGCGGTCGGGAACGTATTGAACTTTCGCTGACAGGCCGTTTTCAATTTCTGTCAACAGTTAGTCTTCGATAGGTGTATAAATACTGACATAAATGTTATTTTGGTTGCTTTTTTTAACATCCAAACAAATGATTTTTTTTAAACTCAAGTATTGTGGTAAATGCTGTGGTTATATTTCAATGTTTTTGTAAATAATTACGAGGTGTATCATGTAACCATCGCTCATCCACTTTTACATGCACCCAAAAATGGATATAATTCAAAATGAAATTATGCAGAGTAATTCAAATTTAGATTCACTTGGTCAAATAGCTTTGGAATTAACAGAACCAATTCGATTATTCGAGGATAATGAGGCTGGTCAACGTGTGATACCACAAAATCAAAATTATTATGAAGTTACTATACAGAGTTATGGGGGAATCTTATCCTTAGAACATTTTCACTTTATTCTCATCCGCAAACGCAAACTCCATCATTCTTCCTCCAACTGTTAACCACTATCTGGTCTGGGTCTGCTCTTTACATTATACTTCAACTTTCCGCTTCCGCTACCTAGCACAAATCAAATGCGCTCCGAAGAATGGCAACCGCTCCGGAACGCGTCGAATAAGTAGCGCATGTGCCACCGACCGATTCCGCTAGTGTTTCGTAACAGTTGCCCAACAGTTTCGTCCGGTGAATGCGACCAATGACTCAGTTGAATTACACAACTACTGATGAAAGCCCCCCCAACTACGACGAATAAACGCTCTTGCGAACGAGTATAAAAAGATCGTGGATAACAAGAACTTACCCATCCACCAAGATATCGAAGATGCCAACCATACCCGACTTCGGTCTAGACGACCACGAACGGCAAGGGTGGCTGTGGAATATGAGTTTGACCTTACCAACGCATGGACCCAAGAATGGACCGCACAAGAAAACAATAACATGCCGTGTATCAACCAAAAGCCACCTGGTTTTGATTTACCACGTAAAACATGGTCCATTCTTAACAGAATCAGAACCCAACATGGCAGATGTGCATACTCTCTACACAAATGGGGCAAGCAACCGTCACCTCTCTCACTCTGTGACTGCGGAGAAATCCAAACGATCAGACATATTACAGAAGAATGTTCCATACGATCATATAGTGGCAGACCTGAGGACTTCCTGATAGCGACCCCAGAGTCGATAGATTACGTGAATAGTCTAGAATCTAGATGTTCGTTTGTAACCTCCTAAAGTATGTTTTATACTATAATATATCCTGTTTTGTATTGTACTTTGTATTCTAGAAATGTTCTATTCTCTTTGTTAAAATTTCTATTATTTATGTGTCAGGGCCATACGATAAATAAATAAAATACAAGCAACAAGTGCCATTTGCACCTTATACAGAGTGTAACACCCAAATGGAATAAATTCGATAACGAATAAATGAGGGCGTGTTGGGAAAAACGCTCGCACACGTCGATTTGTAATTTCAAATGCGCATATTTTTCAGGAAAAAAATATTATATAGGGTGTTCCGTGTGACCCTGGGCAATACCAACTTTCTTATTACAAATGCAACACCCTTAATATTTCCGAAAAGGTTGAAGATAGGTATAGGACATTGTACATGAATTATGTCTAGAATTTTCTGAAGAATACAAAAAATAAATAATATACAGGGGGTTGCATTTGAAATAAAAAAGTAGTTATTGGCCACGGTCCCATGGAACATCCTATATAATTTTATTTTCTTGAAAAATATGCACATTTAAAATTACAAATCGACGAGTCCGAGCGTTTTTCCTAACACCCCCTCATTTATTCGTTATCGAATTTATTCCATTTGGCTGTTACACTCTGTGTACATATAACAGGCAAATTGAATAAAAAACTTGATATATTAGCGAGGAAGGTTAATCATTTCAGTCTAAACAAAAGATATGATATTGTTTATCCTGATTATCCTGATTACTCCTAGGTCCCCTGTAGAGACCCCTCTGAAATTACAAGCTTCGAAGCTTGTAACTTGTGCCGAGTTCGGAGTAAGCAGTTGTGTTCTGTGTAGGCTTTGTTACTGTGTCCTTACGCCACCTTAGGCACAGCACTGTTAATTTTTGACCCAACAGTGAGAATGGTGGCCCCTACCGAGACTAGAAAATTTCTTTCCTAGCTCGGGATTGAACTTCGGACCTTTGGGTCCAAACTTCATCGCTCTACCACTGAGCCAGGGGCACTCGTTTCGAGAAATGAACTCCAAATAGTTAAATATATAATACAGACATAATGTCTATTTTTTTCATTTATTGTCACATAATCCTACATTTTTTTCGACCCATTCCTTCAAATTGTGGGGCGCTTTTTTCTGCTTTCTGGAAATTTTGCTGGTAAGTCTTCTACTTTTCCAGTCACCTAATATAGTTGTTATTTTGTGTTTGAAATGCTCATTATTTGATGTAATAGTTATTTGAATTTCTAGTATGGTATGGGTTGAAAAGTTGTGTTTTTTTATAAAAATTAGTAATCACCATTTATGAGTACACTAGCGTTTACCCGCGACTTCGTTCGCGTCGAATTGATCATTTGTGATGGTGATGATAATATTGTTATATTTGAGGGGCGTTTTCACCCTCTTGGAATTTGAGATTCGAGAAACCCCTCCTTATCGTACATCTTCACCCCACAGTCTATCCGTTTGCCAAAAATAAGCTTCAAACGTCAAGCAGTTTAAGCAGAATCGAGATTACTCATTGGCCATATTTTATGAAACAACATTTTTTAAAATTCTTTAAATATGTAAATAAATAAAATAAAATATTTGTGTTCGAGCGTTTTTTCGGAAACTTGACCGTTTTTTGAATAAAAAATATTGTAATATTTGAGGGGTGGTTTTACCCCCCTGGAACTGGAATTTCGAAAAATCCTTCTTACGTTGAGTGCTTTGAGCAGGATCGTGATTAATCAGTGAGTCGGTCACTCAAGGATTTTCAAATTAGTAAGATCTTTCGGGAATAGAAACTGTTATCATGAACAAGACAGACAATTAAAATTACTTCGAGAATATTGCATTTTCTCTAGTTCAAGTAGTGCTTACACGCTCATGCCTGTTATATACAGACAATTTTTTCGTAAATTTCATCGCAAAGTCTCTTCGCAACAAACAGCGCACGCAACAAAACTTGACAAATGCAAAACATACAAATGGATCATACCACTTAAAATTCTTACCTAAAATAAGTGGTTAATTAAACATACCTCAACTTCCGATTTGTTGCTCACATTTGTTTTGAATAGTATATTAATTACAAGCATACACAGGATTGATGTTGTTATTGCTATTAACTCAGGGATAATGTAGCTTTCTAAGGGTGAAATAATTTCTGAAATTGGTCGAATAGTTTTTGAGCCAAGTCGTATCAAACACACAAAAATACAAATCTTCCCTCTTTATAATATTAGTAAAGATTACCCTCAGTAGAATATTGGTAAAGTTTTGGTAAATTCTCTAAAGATACTAGGTTCGTTTTGGTAATGAAATAAGCAATATTAAAAATATGCAATATTGCGATGACTGAATGCACTTGTTTGATAAAACCTCTACTCGTATAATAATTAAGCTACAGACAAGAGACAAACTAAGAATTACGTCAGCAACTTATTATTACGTGTTCGGATCGCTTGGAAAATCGATTGTGTTTTCGTGTCGGTAACATATGAATATGCTTCCTGGACTCTGTTCTGCTAAGTCTCGGCTTACGCCTCGACTCAATTATCTTCACAATCGTCCAGGAATGTAAGGCGTTTCCTAACCGATAAGCAATGTACTGCATATTATATTCGGCAAGGCTTTGGAGGACGTCTCTGAGGGAATCAAGGTTAATGGCGTGAATATCAATACCATCAGATATGCTGACGATACTGTCTTGATTGCCGACTCGGATGTGGGTCTACAGCTTCTCCTTGATGCTGTGTGTCGAGCTTGCGAGGAGTTTGGGATGAAGATAAATATAAAAAAGACCAAGGTTATGGTCATTAAACGATCCCAAGATGTCCCGCGACCAGTTCAGATAGGTGGACAAGCTCTGGAGCAGGTGGATAGGTTTCGGTACCTGGGGTGCTGGGTGGATTGCAGGCTGGATCCAGACACGGAAGTGAGATCTAGAATAGAACAGGCCAGAAACTGCTTTGTGCGAATGAGGAAGCTTCTCTCTGATTCACGAATCGGCCTCGGTCTGCGTTTGAGACTATTGAAATGCTACGTTTGGTCAACACTCTTGTATGGAGCCGAAACATGGACGCTCAAAGCGGATACCATCAATAAATTGGAAGCTTTCGAGATGTGGACGTATCGTAGAATCCTTAAAATATCATGGACTTCACACACAACAAACGAAGAAGTACTGCGCAGGTTGGGGACCGAACGAGAGCTATTCAAACTAATAAAGATCCGCAAAACATCGTATTTGGGCCACATCTTGAGAAACGACAAATACCGATACGCCCAACTCATCATAAAGGGAAAAATTGAGGGAAAGCGCGGGCTGGGAAGAAAAAGGCTTTCATGGTTGAGAAATATACGCCAGTGGACTGGTCTAAATTTCGAACAACTCATAAGAACCGCACAGAACAGAGAAGAATATGCCATGGTGATATCCAACCTCCATTGATGGAGAAGGCACACTGAAGAAGAAGAAGCAATGTACTATTCTGTCAATAGAAATTATACGATCAATAAGAACATCTCTGTTTCAATTAGTTTTATCGGTACCATAATTCCATAAAAAACAACCTGTAATTTTGTGAATATGCATTAACTTATGAGAACACAAACTGCAGGTTCATACAAATTTGAATCCATCAAATATTTGTTATACTAAACTACCCTCTTTCCCTATTTAAATTCCTAATGGGGTTGCAACCCTCTCCAGGTATACAAGCTTTGTATCCCAGATCATGTACCCCTATCATCAAAAATCGACCTGTCTGAGTATTCTCACAAATTTCGATTCGTAGTTGAGTTATTCTAAATGAGACACCCTGTACATTAGTTGTACAAAATAATTGGATGAATAAATTTGATTTGATTTGGCTGCATCTTCTATAATATCATTCGGTAAAATCGTATGTATTACCGTTATGTCTTTGAGTCTACACAAAGAAACAGTAATGATGTTAGTCAAAAATAACTACCCACTACATCAGTATGGAGTATTTGTGATATATTAATATTATGCATCTTGTACATCTTGGGGCCTATGGGGGCGGCTCTAGAATAACCCCAGGGTAAATCCTGCCTGTCGTAAAAGGCGACTAAAAGGATAACCATAGGTGGTAGATGGTCTCATCGCCCGGTGAAATACCACCATATCGACTTTGTGTGCTGTGAAATGGATCACTCCATGTTTCAGTGTTCGGTCGATACTTTCCGGTCTCCCCTTTTCCCCTCTTCCCACTTCTCCACCACATTTCATGCATAAAGATGATGAAGTCTCCTAGAGTAAAACATTCCGGAAGCAAAATACCTCTCCATTCGGATTTCCGGGCGAGAGGTACTCGAGGGGACTCATCTCTGAAGATTAACTTTTGTAACATCCGCGGACTCAACAAGAACATCAATGACGTCCACCATCACCTACAGACGGAACAACCAGATATTCTGGCGCTGACAGAAACACAAGTGAACTCGTCCACCAACAATGTCCATATGCTCTGTCCTGGTTACGAACTCCATTCTCGATTCAGGTTCAGAGGTGGAGTCTGCCTCTATGCCAAGGATAATCTTTCATGCCAGCGTGTAGAGAGTTTGGAACCGAAAGATTTCGATGTGATGTGGTTCAAGCTAGCCAATACCAAACTGACCAAGTTCCTCTGCTGCCTTTACCTGTCGCCAAATGAACCGTCATATGTGAGCCTTTTCGAGTTTTTATCACTCAAACTGGATTTTATTCAGGAGAACCACCCAGCAGCTGAAGTCATAATCATGGGAGACTTCAATGTTCACAACGCAGCCTGGCTCAAATTCTCCAACAAAACAGATGATCCAGGTCGTCAAGCTGAGGCCTTCGCCATCACTCATGGCCTAGAACAACTGGTCGAGCTACCAACTCGCATCCCAGATGTCAACAACCACTCTGCCAATATACTGGATCTCTTTCTCACCACCAATCCTTATCCATATAGAATAGAAGTTCGCGCCCCACTTGGAAACTCCGACCACACCCTAATCTCCACAACTTGCTCTTTTCATGTACCATCAAGCCGCACAATACCACCCCGTCTCATGTGGCATTACAAATCGGCCGACTGGGAAGGGCTTCGTATGTTTTTCTCAGCGTTCCCATGGAAGAGAGCTTGTTTCTCCTCAGTAGATCCAACAGAATGTGCCGAGACAATTTCTGAAATAATTATGTTGGGGATGCAAACTTACATACCGAACACAGCAAGAAGAACATTATCCGATAAGACCTGGTTTAACAAGAACTGCTCTAAAGCTGTCGCTTCCAAACAGGCAGCATTCCATCGATGGCAAAAAAATCCAGGCCCTGAGACTAGAGCAGAATATGTGGAGGCTAGAGGCATATGCAATGAGACAATCAAATCTTCAAAAGATGCTCACAATGCCAAAATAAGATCTAGACTTGTTGAATGCCCTAACGGATCCCGTTCATTTTGGTCCTTCGCCAAATCTGTAGGAAGAAACTTCACTTCCAGCTCGTTTTCCCCTCTAACCAAGGAAGATGGAACACTAGCAAGGACTGCCCTGGAAAAAGCCAACATCTTCGCGCATTTGTTCGCTGAAAATTCCACTATAGATTCATCGGGAAAACAACCCCCGAATATTACATCTGTTGACAGCCATATGCCCGAGATAACCTTTCGCCCACGTACTATCAGAAAGATTCTGTTGGGTCTCAACACCAACAAAGCCAGTGGATCCGACGGAATCCCACCGATTGTTCTCAAAAAAAGTGCCCCCGAACTAACACCTGTTCTCTGCAGATTGTTTAACTACTCTTACAAATTGGGTGTTTTTCCATCCAACTGGAAAACCGCAAGAGTACAACCAGTACCTAAAAAAGGCAAAAAGACCCTACCTAGCAACTACAGACCTATCGCTCTGTTATCTATTATTTCAAAGGTCATGGAAAAAGCCATCAACATTGAGCTCATGAAACATCTGGAACACTCAGGAATTATCAACGATAGACAATATGGTTTCCGTCATCAGAGATCCACTGGTGACTTGCTCGCTTACGTCTCACATATATGGCAGCTATCTACCGAGAAATATGGTGAAACCCTAGCCGTAGCACTGGATATCTCCAAGGCATTCGATCGAGTCTGGCATCAGGGACTCCTCGCCAAGCTTCCATCTTATGGCGTGCCCCCAAAGCTATGTTCTCTTCTAGCTAGTTTTCTCTCAAACAGATCTCTCCATGTAGTGGTCGATGGAGTTTCGTCTGACTCTCTACCCATAAATGCTGGTGTTCCGCAGGGATCAGTTCTGGCTCCAACGCTGTTTCTGCTTCACATCAACGATTTGCTGGAAGCAACTTCGTGTCCAGTGCACAGCTTCGCGGATGATAGTACCCTCCATACCGCCTTTTCTTCTAGGGCTCCAATACCAGCCCGCCAAATCAAAAACGAACGAGGAAGAAATGTTAACAACATAAATATGGACTTGGCAACAATTCTTGAATGGGGATCTAATAACGTGGTAGAATTCAACGCAAACAAAACACAAGCATGTCTTTTCTCTAGAAAAGCCGATCTTACTGTGCCCAGCATAAAATTGTCGGGAGTGACCATACAATTGAATTCATCCATTTCGATGCTTGGCATTACTGTCGGCAGTAACCTTTCCTGGGAGAATCACGTGAGATCCATTGCTAAAAGTGCATCCCAAAAACTTGGTTTTCTGTTTCGTGCCAGGAGCTATTTCACCTCGAGTCAGCTGCTTATGATCTATAAGGCACAGATTCGACCTGTCCTGGAATACTGTTCCCATGTTTGGAGTGCTGCACCTAAACACACCCTAAAACTCTTGGATTCCGTACAAAAAAGGGCAATTCGTCTCGTCGGTGATGCATCGCTTACAAGCTCGCTCACTTCTCTGGAACACCGTAGAAAAGTGGGCGATCTGTCTCTATTTTATAGATATTTCCATGGGCGATGCTCTTCTGAATTATCAGCAATCGTTCCCCCTCTGGCAGTCTCTTCCAGACTAACCCGTCAAGTTAAGTCTTCACATCCCTTCGTGGTAACTTTGGATACCTGCAGAACATCTCTCTTCAAAGACTCGTTCATCCAACGAACAGCGAGGCTTTGGAACACATTGCCTATAGGGAGGTGTTCCCCGAGGCATATAACCTCCAGAAATTCAAGAAGAACACCAATTCCTACCTGCTTGCCCTTGGTTCTCACGATGTTCTCTGAACATTACAGGATATTCCTTTTCGTGAAAATCACAACATTAAAAAAAAAAAAAAAAATCTGAAATATTGAGCCAGATAATAATTCATATTATGAATTTCAATCCAATTAATTATAGGACTTATCTACCTGAAAAAATTATTGATCTCAAGGTCTGGTGATAATAGAGACTCGTGTTTATACTGTGTGTCTCAGGGCATTTCATTGATGTATGAGATTTATTCATATGAAGTGCATTCGCCTTAAGATAGAACTTTTGAGATACCATCACAGGGCGTGTACTTCATTTCCGACGTGTGTAAATCCTCCTGAATGAACTAAAGTTAGAGCATTTAATTAACGAATTATTATGTTGTTGTCACACAATTTGTTCGTTTTTTGGGATAATTCACAAACATTAAAGATTATTTGATTATTTATGTTCGATGAAGATTTCCAGGAGAAATTTCATTTTATACAGATATATCTGAAAAAAGTGAAGTGATTATTCTGTGATTTGTGAGTAGAAATTATTCTGTGTTTGAATTATATTTTGTGTTATAATTTATATTGGAATAAAAAATATAATTATAATTCTCTGAGTATTCCTCCCATCAATATTTCATCAAATAATGGCAGCTACTGGTCACCCATCCCGAAACCAGAAGAAATTAATCAACATTCACCTGTTGGAACGGCATAAGTGTTCATGAAGATTTCGATTCAAGGAGCTGACCCTTTGGGGTCATCGCAATTGAATGAAATAAATTAAAATAAAAAAAACCTTTTTAAAAAAAGCTTTTATTTAAATGCTCTAAAAAGAAAAAAATAAAATTTTCCTTTTAAATTTCAACTATCAACTTATAACTTCATTATACACAATTTATATGACCATAAAAGCTTGTCGCGCGATTAACTCGTGCAAATAAACTAGTACCTATTCAATTGAGTATCTTAATCTGCTAAATTTAATTTTTTTTTCAGTTTAATTAAATACTTATAGGTACTAACGCAAACCTCGCGACAAGCTTTTATGATCATATAAATTGTGTATAATGAAGTTATAAGTTGATAGTTAAAATTTAAAAGGAAAATTTTATTTTTTCTTTTTAGAGCATTTAAATAAAAGCTTTTTTTAAAAAGGTTTTTTTTATTTTAATTTATTTTTTACTTTTTAGTTATCGCTATCTCGCCATCTTGGATGTTCCGCCATATTGCATTCAGAATGACGTCAACATTATTTTTCGAGATATTCTCAACAAGCCCTTTCATTTGATACCCATATTATAGAAATGCATCACAAAAAAACTATTCCGCTATCTTGGATGTTCCGCCATATTGGATTTAGAACGACGTTACAGTATTTTTCGAATTACCCTCAACAAGCTCTTTCATTTGATACCCATTTTATAGAAATGCATCAGAAAAAACTATTCCGCCATCTTGGATGGTCCGCCATATTGGATATAGAACGACGTCACATTATTTTTCGAATTACTCTCAACAAGCTCTTTCATTTGATACCCATATTATAGAAATGCATCATAAAAAACTATTCCGCCATCTTGGATGATCCGCCATATTGGATATAGAAGGACGTCACAAAGCTTATCGTGTATTGTCATCTAAACTAAAGGTGTATACAAAATTTCAGCTCAATCGGTAGAAGAAATGTGCTTCAAAATTGAGTAGCAAGATTCCACCCGAACATACATACATACATACATACATACATACAATGCAAGTTAAATAAAAGCCTTTAAAAAAATCATCCGAGTAGTCCGTTTATCACTCTATGCAATCAGCTAATCATAATTCTTGGCCGCCTTTTTGAACTCTCGAAAAAAAATTAAGACTTCTGTTGAAACGACATCAGTTCACCTATATGGACGGTTTGATCCTTGGTGCTGGCCCTTAGGGGTCATCGAAATTGAATGATGTAGTCCGTTTTTCCATCCATGCAATCAGCTTATCATAATTTTTGGCCCCGCCTTTTTGAACTCTTGAACAAAAATAAAGACTTTTGTCGAAACGACATCATATATGAATGGTTTGATCCATGGTGCTGGCCCTTTAGGGTCATCGAAATTGAACGAAAAAAATCATCCGAGTAGTCCGTTGATCACTCTATGCAATCAGCTAATCCTAATTCTTGGCCGCCTTTTTGAACTCTCGAGAAAAAGAAAAGACACGTGTCGAAACGACATCAGTTCACCTATATGGTTTGATCCTTGGTGCTGGCCCTTTAGGGTCAACGAAATTGAACAAGAAAATTCGTCTGGATTGTCCTCTCATCAATCTATTGAATTAACTAATCGCAAGTCTTGGCCGCCTTCTCAAACTCTTGAAAAAAATATAAACGGCGTCAGTTCACCATATGAATGGTTGGATCCTTGGTGCTGGCCCTTTAGGGTCATCGAAATTCAACAAAAAAAATCATCCAAGTCGTCCGTTCATCACTCTATGCAATCAGCTGATCATACTTTTTGGCTGCCTTTTTGAACTCTTGAAAAAAATAAAGACTTCTGTCTAAACGACATCATTTGAATGGTTCGATCCTTGGTGCTAGCCCTTTAGGATCAACGAAATTGAATAAGAAAATTCGTCTGGATTGTCCTCTCAGCAATCTATGCTTGAAAAAAAATAAATATTTCTGTCGAAACAAGGGTCAGTTCGCCCATATCAATGATTTGATACTTGGTGATGAAATTGAACGAGAAGAATCTATGCAACCAGCTAATCACAATTCTTGGCCGCCTTCTTGAACTCTGGAAAAAATAAAAACATCTGTCGAAACGACATCAGTTCACCTAAGTATGTGAATGGTTTTGATCCTCGGTGCTGGTCCTTTAGGGTCAACGAAATTGAACAAGAAAATCCATCTGGATTGTCCTATTCATCTATCCATGCAATCAGCTAATCCCAAGACTTGGCCGTCTTTTGATTGAAACTCTTGAAAAAAAAAAAGATATTTGCCGAAACGACATCAGTTCACCCAATTGACCGTGGTGGAATAGCAGCGCTTGGTGCTGCCCGGCCAGGAGCTAGCATCACCGACGTTATTAGAAGCATCAAAAAGGGAATAAAGTCCGCCAGGACCAACATAATAAATGGGAGGATTGGACTATTGGAGATCTGATTTGAAAGTAGACAATTGGATCGTGCTGCCATCATGGGAGGGTAGTGACAGACCCGTTTCTGGTTAAATCATCAGTGCCACACAACTCAACCCACGATAGCAACCAGATGAAACGGCAGTACTCATATTGCGCGCTAGCAGAAACACTTGGGTACAATGTTATGTGCTGTGTAGCACCTAACAGGCACATATCTACGCTTCTTCCCAGAGGTTCCTTCAAAGATTAGACAAGCGATTGGAAAAAAATTTTGTTATAGAGTGCTATAGAAAAATTAGGGTTGACTTTCTGTGATTGAAAGTAGCGTTCAGCATGTTCCATATAGTTTATTGAACATCAAGTTACGTTCAAACCTCCACGAAATGTCCACTTATTCGAATCGGCAAAAGTAGATGGCTTGCTTATTCAGCCTGCCTGCATTCCGAGTCTTAGAAATGAGAAAGCACGATAAAACACGACCTATTTCATCAAGTTGGACCAGAGCATAGTAAGTCGCAAGTAAACTGCTAGCAAATCGTAGAACTGAGAGGAAGTGTAGCCACCACCGGCTGTGCGAATCATGTACGAGAACGTTAGAATTTGTCTGAAAATCGACACCTCACGCAAAGATCCCTTATGCGGACCACTCACGAGGCATCTGTTGCGAGCATTCTGGAAGCCGAACGGGAAGCCCGACTTTTCAGGCACCCAACCGCACTCCAGGCGTCCGAAAAATTCACTTCCCACCAGGCGTCCACGCGGGCACCCGAGTCCGTCCCGTACGCCCGCTTCGAGTTTAGCATTCACTGGCATTCAGTTCAGACTCTCCAAACGCTTTGAACTTCGGGCATCGACTGCCGATGCTGGCGCTAGGTGCCTGTCGGCCACTTACCTACTAGTTATCTCGAGACTCAGGCGTCCAAAGCTAAGCGTCCACATATCCGCACCGGACGCATCGGACGGATCGGATCAAACGGATTTCGGTATTCTTTGTATAGAAACTCGTACAAGCCCGTTCACAGACCAGCACCGGACGCATCGGAGCATCGGCATTTCTGCAATGGAGATCCGTAAATCCGATCCGTCCGGTGCGGACATGTGGACGCTTAGCTCAAGTCGCCTTGAACGCCAAAGGGTAGTCACGATCGGCAATACACAAGGACTCTTTCTGAGTATTCATGCGGTGCAGGCTGCCCGAAAGTTCAACTTGAATATGTGAACTTTAATTCTCAGTAATCAAATTCAAACTCTGTAACATTGTAACTGGTTTTACTTCCAACAGCATCGATGACCATCTGCGATGCCATTGGTCATTCAGTCTAAGCTAGAGTTAGGTTAAATTCTGCCAGTCAGAGCTGATTTGTTACTGTGGCACCTTTTGAGGAGTTAATATAGGTCATCGACAGGCACGTAGCGAAATATCAAAAAATGCCTGTATATTTGACAAAATTTGCAATGTTCACTTGTTGTGCTATAACAGGTTCAGGATCAAAATCATTACAACTATTTCACTATTCCATCAAGCATAGTATACATAGGTACTAATCCTAGTCAGTATCTGTGATGAAGATGGTATTATTTTTTATTTGTGATGACATTTCGTATCCAGAGTGTATTTGAGTGAAGTTTAAATGATCTTGATAACCGGATGATCCATTATGAACTCGTGATATTAATGATAGTATATTATTCTATTCGCACATAATTACTTCTATTTACGAGGAGGAAGTTTGCGACACGAGCCGCTAGGCGAGTGTCGCAATTCACCCGAGTGAATGATAGTAATTATGTGCGATAGAATACTATACTTTGTCCACGACTTCCTCGGTATGATTCGAATTTATCTGCATTTTCAACAACGAAAATAAATATCAAAAGCGTTGACATAACCTTTTCTGCGTTCGCACTGAATAATGCAAAATCTCGATAAACGTCAAAAAGTTCAGTTGACATCGATTCCTTTCCATACTTTGACTCTGACGAAAATGAAATACAAATGTATACAAGCTAGTGTTTTACTTATTATATAGTATATTATATAGTATATTATATAGTATATAGTAGTCGTCCATATGCCATTCCGTGCAGACGTATGTATGTGTCGCTCTGATTTTCTAATCGTTGTGATACAATCAAGTGTTATCGGATTACCTAGTTTTCGAATATTGTTTCATAGTAGTCAGCCACCGACTCCGGGCATAAAACCCCGGATTGATCGAGCTGTATTGCCGATTCAATTTCGAAACGTTGCACCCTTAAAGAATTATGAGTGTCGAACTACGTGTATGCAGTGGATGTAAAAATCCCATAGTTAAAAGTGGGCTGAAATGCACAAATTGCCCCAAAATTTATCACCGTACTTGTGCTTCAAAAGTTAAAAACTGTTGTGATATGGAGATTTCAACTTTATTCGATATGAAGAACGAAGATGAAGAATCCCTGAAACTCCTGAAAGACGTCAATTTGCAAACCGATGTACATATCACGCAAGACTCATCGGATCGTGTCTTATTATTGAAAATAATACACGAACTTGAGGATAAAAATCGCCTGTTGGAAGAAAATTCTCAGTTGTTGAAATATAAAATTTCTAAATTGGAAAATGAAAATCGAGTATGTAGCCGTTGTGATAAAAATACGACTCATACTCAGAAAGTAAAAATTATCAAACCTGATAAGCGTAAGATGAACACAGACGGCATTGGAAAGGTTGTATCTTACGCTAACGTAGCGAGTACTTCAACTGGTCATCCTGTGCCCGTTACAAAAGTGATTGATATTCAATCTGATTCCGCATCGAGATCGCCGAATACGGGTGTTCCCCAAAGTAAATATAAGCAACAAACCAATAATAAGATAACATTAAGTGAGGTTAATGAAGCACTGAAGAATGTTGAAACAGCGATGCACAATAACAAGCTCGTCAACAGAAACTCAGATACAGTTGGTGATAGTGAATGGAAACCTGCGCCTTCCCGAAAATATAAAAGGAAAAATCGACCAGCCTTAGTTGTCGGAAACTGTGCAGAATCAGGTACGATACAGGGTATTGAAAAGTTCAAGGCCCTTCATGTCTCCAGACTAAACCCAGCTACTACTGCTGAAGATCTTCATGGATTTCTTGCTCGTAGGTTCACTTATGTGAAATGTGAACCTCTTCAGTCAAGTTATCCTGATACGTATTCCTCCTTCAAAGTTTTAATACCGCAAGGCGAATTTGACAAAGTTAAGGATGCTGCTAATTGGCCTATCAATGCGAGCATACATTATTTTTTCCAGAGCAGAAAGAAGAATTCCGACCGATGAATATAGTTCCAGAAAACTTTAAAATTTTACATGTAAATGTTCAATCTTTACCAAACAAGATGAACAATTTGGAATTTTTAATTGAAGAGGAATGCCCTCTTATTGCTAGCGTTGTGGAACATTGGTGCAACACTGAAAAACTACAGTGTATGGCCATTGATGGCTATATTCAGGTGGCGTCTTTCTGTCGAGAAACCTATGTTCATGGAGGTGTTGTGATATATGCAAGAACAGGCCTACAAGTGAAAGACGTTGAAATTTCCAAGTTCTCATTGGAAAAACAGTTTGAGTTTTGTGGTGTTAAAGTGACTCTTCGTAGCTTTAGCTATTGTGTTATAAGTGCGTACAGGGTTCCGGATGGTGATTTCATCCTATTTCTTGATAGGTTGACCTTTATTTTACAACACTGTATCAAACTTGCAGATGTTATATTTCTTTGTGGAGATCTAAATGTAAATTATTTGAACCTAACATGTTAACGTAAGCTACTTTTGGACGATCTGTTGTACTGTTTTGATTTAAGGGTTACCTCTCTTGAGCCCACCCGAGTTTTCACAAATGTAAACAATTTGACATCAACTTCTAAGATTGATTACATCCTGACGAACACCAATATTAAATTTAAATCTAAGGTTTTCGATGGTCATTTTGGTGACCACAGGGTTCTTCTATTGGAGCACCTGGGGGAAGTAATAAATGTTGCAAAATATGATTGTGAACGTAAATTGGTCAGAAATGTATCCTCCCAGTCTTTAATTGACTTGGTAAATTATTTGTCCTATGTGAGTTTTGACAATTTGTATTTACTTTCGGATATTGATAACTGTTTTTCTGAATTTATGAATATTATAAGTTATTGTATTGAGAGAACATGTCCAATGAGATTTTCTAAGCGTTATAACAATAAGCTATGGATTAATAATGAAATAAGAGATGCTAGCACTGAATTAAAAAAATTGGCATGGGTTAATAAAAGTTTGAATAGTCATAACTCCCATGAAATATATAAGAAGGCCAAAATTAATTTCAAAAATTTGTTGAAACAAACAAAATTCAACTTTTACCAGCGTTTAATAGAAAATTCTCCAAACAAAAATAAAACTGTTTGGAGTATTGTAAATAGGGAGACTGGTAGAAAAATTAATTCTCGTCCGAATATCAAGCTTAACCAAGCAGACGGAGTATGTTCCGATCCTGTTAAAGTTGCAAATGAGTTTGCTGAATATTTTAGCTCTGTTGCAAGGGATAGTCTTGTAAATCATTTTGGTGGCTCGATTTCACTAACTTGTACTACCTCAAAGTTATCGCTGAACACATTTTTCTTCTTTCCTGTCATTGGAGAAGACATAATTAATACTGTAATGTCCTTTAAAAATAAAAAATGTACAGGTGTGGACAATATATCAGTTCGTATTTTGAAAGCTACAGTAAACATTGTTGCGGATCATATTGCACATATGATAAATTTATCTGTAAACACAGGGAAATTTCCTTCAATGTTGAAATCCGCTTCCATTATCCCGGTTTTTAAAAAGGGCGATCCTTGTAATATTGCAAATTACCGCCCAATTTCGATCTTGAGCGTCTTTTCGAAAATTTTTGAAAAAATTATATATAGTCGAATGATATCGTACTTAACACGTTTCAAAATTATTACCAACTGTCAACACGGCTTCCGGGAGGGTAGATCCACTGAAACGGCTGCCCTTTCTTTTGTAAATTTCGTATACAGAAAATTAGACGACGGTCATGTTGTTGCTGCTCTATTTTTCGACTTATCACGTGCCTTTGATGTACTTACCCGTAACTTTATGCTAAGTAAGTTTTATAATCTGGGATTCCGCGGTGTTTTTCTAAGCTGGCTCGATGATTTCATTTCGGAACGTACATCGTCGGTTAAAATTGGAAAATTTGTTTCACGTGAATATAATATGGAACTGGGGGTGCCGCAGGGCTCTGTTCTGGGACCGCTATTGTTTCTTCTGTATATTAATGATCTACCTGATCATATTGTTTGCAATAATTCAATGAATTTGATCATATTTGCTGATGACACATCGATGGCGGTTTCAGCGCAGAGCCTTCCGGCACTCTTGTCCCTATGTAGTCAGCTGATCGGTGGTTTTGAGAGTTGGTGTCGTTCCAATGCTCTCATATTGAATATTGAAAAAACTGACTGCATTTATTTTCGTATAAAAAACGCTGGTGATGAGCGTTTAGTGGTAAATTGTCTAGGCAAGCAGGTAACCTCCTGTGAATATGTAAAATTTTTGGGAATTTACTTAGACTGTTCCTTGAGATGGGATCAGCAGGTTATGGCAGTTTGTAAAAAGTTGGGAAATTCTTATTATGCCATTAGTAGGGTTAAAAACTCTCTTCCATTCCAATCTGTTATAACCATTTACTTTAGTTTAGTCTATAATTTTCTGAACTATAACGTTTTATTATGGGGTAATTCTATTGACTCTAACAGAGTGTTGATTGCTCAAAAAAGAGTAATACGTTTAATTTTTAATTTGGATTCTCGTGAATCTTGCAGACCAACCTTTAGGAAATATAAACTTTTTACACTTTCAAGTTTGTACATTTATAGATGTTTACTTTATGTGAAAGATAACGAAAATATCATGGTGAAGTTGTCGGATTTTCAGTAGTAATATCACAAGAGATTGAATTTCCGTGATAAGTCTATCGATTTATTTTCAAACGAAAATGAGTTGCTTGGAAACATCACGAGTCCGAAGGACGAGTGGTGTTTCCTTAAAGCAACTCATTTGAGTTTGGAAATAAGAGATAGACTTATGAGGTAAATTCAATCTCGTGTGATATTTTATAAGACTATTTCACGAACAAAATGAAAGGTCAGAAACTTCACATTCGAGAGGAAGCATTGAAAAACATGCAATAATAATGAATTTATTCCAAGAAGGTATCACAAACTGAAATAATTTGTAACAATTATTATGCGATATGCTTAACAATAAACAATTTTCATAAATACGAACAAAATACCTTATTCTCGACTATAATTATTATAAATTGTGCAATTGTAAAAATTTTGAATAGTACTAGCAGCATTAGGTGGATGGTTGTTGCTTGATGTAGTTGGAGTATTTCTGAAAGTATTCACTATATTTTGATGATGTTCGGTACTCAGCTGTATATACGGTTTCATTGAGTTCGAATTTCCATGTCCAGTGATTTTCATGGTTTCTTGTTCACTTACGCCAGATTTTAGTAACTGACTTACTGCAGTGGCACGATTAGAGTGATTTGTTATTTTTACTTTTTTAGTGTCCAATCCTATCTTTTCTGCAGACAGTCTTGTCCATTGCGATATTTTATTAATGCCGATCGGACAATTTTTATACCAGTTACTACCATTATATTTATTCCACTTGCCATTAACAGTGAGAAAAAGCCTGTCATTAGCGATAACACCCCTTTTCGATATTAGTTTTCGGTATAATCTCACAGGACACAATTCAGGATTTTTTAAATTTTGGGCCAGCCATTTAGTATCTGCACAGTTTTTATCTCCACCTTGGCGAGTTTTGGAGAATATAGGGTTATATGCAAGCCTATTCGTCAAATAGCCTTTGTTGTCCAATTCTTCTTTGAAAAAATGCAACATGGCGAAAGCTGCTTCGTTTCCTCTCCAAGCTAGTTCAACTGCAGCTATATGATAAAACTTTTTTTGAAGTCCCTCCGGCGTGTCCTCATCCCATTGCAAACACATATTTTTATGTTCGTCGGAAGTCAGAGCTACAGAACTAATCTTCCGTTTTTCGGGTTGAACTTGTAAAATCTTTCTTTTACTATCACGAGCCGCTCTCGCCTCATTGAACATTATATCTCTAAAAGGATCCAGAATTCTCTGGTATTCCTCGAAATATTTTTCCTGCACCAATTTTGCAGTGGTATTCCATATAGTTTTGATTACACTCTGTTTGTAATCAGTGCCATCAATTCGTCTCATATTGAATGCCCAGTCCTTCAAAATGAACGCTAGTTTTTCATTAGTATTATCTGCATCTAGCTTGTAGTTTCGTTCCCCGCAGAATGTCATGAATTGTCTCCATATATAAGATTTTGATTTTTTTGTATTTCTTGGTATATTTATATCGATATTTTGGTTGATATCTTCGTTCGAAATCTCACCGAAGCGACTCATGTTGACGTCTACAATTTATATTTATTAGTTGTCAAACCGTTTCCATAGTTCCATCACATCATAGAACTTATAGTTCTATTGGTTGAATCGTTGAAAACACCGAAGCTGTCAGGCCAATCAAAATTCAGAGACAGTTGGTATTATCGCATAGAACTTATATTACATGGAATGCTATTACCAGATCAAAAAGTGGGTAAACATCTCAAGTTGGAGGAATCTCTAAATTTCCATGTTTCCATGGATACGACTTGTCACACCGATCAGAAACACAGAAATGTTTGCCGAAATGCCAAGTGAATCGGATTTTGACGATTAAATTCATAGTATTTCTGTGTTTCTATTCTGTATGACAAGTCGTATCCATGGGAACATATAAATTTCGGTATTCCTCCAACTTGAGATGTTTATCCACTTTTTTAAGCTGAGCAGTAAGGCTAATGGCATTCCATGTACTATAAGTTCTATGTATTATCGCGATAATACGAGCTGTCTTTGGACTGTGATTGGTCAGTTTTTAAAGTGAGTGGAATAGTCATAATTATTCAACCAGAAATGCGAATACTTTGTGCATTCCTTCTCATACAACTTCTAAATTTGAATCGTCTTGTAATTATCAGGCGGTTATTCTCTATAATCATGTACCACCAGCTATTAAATTGTTGGGTAAAGCAAAATTCAAAAAAATAATTAAAAATGAGTTACTGAAGAATTGTTACTACAGTGTTGGAGAATATTTGGCTGATGACCGCTTTCTGGTTTGAGGTAGTATAATTTGTAGTTATAGTTAATTTTGTATTTCTGTTGACTTGTCTCATACATATTTTTTTATGTCATAAGGGATCAATAAAGCTTATTATATTATATATTCTTGATCGCATGCTTCAGGAATAATTTCTCCGCAAGAAGATACTTTTCCTTTCTTCCTTCTGATTTCCTTCTCAGAAGTGAATGCAGTTTTGTATAATTGCCAATATCGTTGCCTTCATTTACGTTGAGAGTATTCTTAAGCATGAAATGATGGCTCCATATAGGGTTGTTTTTTTATAGGTAGCTGATATTTTCGAAAAATACGCCAGTTAAACTGACTCCGGAAATTAGTGGTTTTTATTAGCTGCTCTCAGTCCATGAAATTATTAAACGCTTTTAGGCAGAGATTCCTTGATTTTTCCGGCAATAGATGTAATGCAGTTTTTCTTGCAGCCTCTCTTATTTCTGGTGGAGTACACAACATCTCTTCATGACTTATGCAGGTATCTTCGAGAAGAATTACAATTCATGGAAGGCACAACGCGTTGAAAACAGACGTTTCGAATATTTTTCAGCTTCCAAACTGAATGGGAATCATAGAAGAAAACAATAAGTGGTTATTTTTTTCTCTTAATTGTCATCGCGCGGATGGCTTGGTGGTTGGCAGTCCATTTTCCGTCGTGGAAAACGGGCGTCTCGGGTTCGAATCCTGACGAATTGAAAATTCTCAGAAGTGATTATTCAGCAGTGATTAATGAATCATTTTTCACTGGTCATCATTCCCCGGTATATGATGACTATCAATACGTTTCTCAAAGATCATTCGAAATGTAAGGATTAAAGGGAAGTCGTGGACAATAGTATATTGTTCAATTCAATGAGCGGTAATGTAAGACATAACACATGCAGATGAATTTTGCAGCCCGAGCCGTTAGGCAAGGGGTGTAATTCATCAAGTGTGTTATGACCATTACCGCGAATTGAACACTATAGGTACTTTATCTTCGACTTCTTCAGTAAAATTCGAATTAATCTGCATTTTCAATATTGACAACAGTTGTCAAAAGTGATTTCTGTGGTCGAAAATCGAATCGATATCGAATCCCGTAGAAAACGTCAAAAATTCACGTTTTTCAAATGCAATGTTTGGATATCCGGACCTGTAGAAAGGTAGATGTAGAAATGGATGGCGAGAACGTTACCTTGATGTCTGATATAAAGTTCCCCATTGACCCGACTTTTTTATTCATTCCGTAAGCTACATTCTTCCTATTTGTATTAGAGTGAGTTAAAGGCGTGAGTTATTATAACCTCACACTATTGGTTTATACGGACTATTACAGATCAAATTCAGTTGAATAATGGATATATTATTATATACCTAGGAGTAGATAAAAATATTTATGAGTATTTTAAGTAATGAAGTTTTGAGCAATGAAATTTGAAAAATCCAAAATTTGGCATGGACATTGAAGTTGGCGAAACGTTATAAATATTGCACTAACCTTAGATGTAGTTCTTTAAGATTTCACACGAATACAGAAAACTATTAAAAGTGTTCTCCACAAATCTTACCTACCCTCTTCATAAGTTCGATCGCACTGTGCTTCTTTCCTTGAAGACTGAAATTAGCACGCGGCTTATATGATGAACGCGAAAGACCTCGTGTACATCGGCTGTTGGGTGGTCTTTTTATCGCACCCTTCCGTCGATGCGAACTTCGGGAAACTGAGCGCTGAAAAGCGCTGAACTCCTGAAAAGCGGTGCAAGAGCCGTTGACGCATGCACACGCCATCGTGAATGCAGCCAATTGCGATTTCCCATCGGAAAATCGCTCAAACTGTACAGCATAATTAATTATGAGGAGAAGGAGGCAGAAGAATAGAAAATGAGGAATTTGAAATATTTAAGCATTAACAGTCTTTTATTGGAGTTCATTCTAACGTAATTGAAATCATACCTACATCATTCGAAATGTGGAATCAATTCGGATAGCTTTGAACATACATTTCGCGCGGTTTATTTTGTCGTGTTGGCTGTAGCGATTAGGATGCATGAAAAACGACATGGCAAAGGAGCATTTTGTTCCATGCACTTGATATAATATACAGTGCGCGACAAAATGATGGAACAAATTCATTTTCTCTGAAGAAAAATATTTGGCAACAAAATCCTGAAACAGCTCAATTTTTGTTTCACTTTTACCAAATTTTTATGCATTTTTGAAGGATTTTTGTTGCACCCTGTGCTATCCCCATCAACCCTCTGAATGGGGAAAGTGGGTCATGTGGTAGTTTTTTGGCAAGGTTTTTGTATCTACTTTACAGGCGTGCTGAAATAAAAAAAATTTTTTTGGAATATACATATACATATTTTAACTGTAACATTTTTCCGAATTCGGCTCTCTTAAGGAAATATAGCCATTTGAAAAAAAATTCGGCCAACTACGTGCCTGATACGATTCTCTGGTCTGAACCTCAACGTTCATCGATTGAAATTGAGTATGTACGTTTAGGGAATACTCAGGTAATAACCTTATTGGAAGGAAAATGTTAAAAACACGATATTTCTTAACAAAACCACTTAGTTTCGTCCAATTATATCTGCAATTAAAAAGTCAAATTTCTCTCAGCAGAAATTAGTTCCTCTTCGATTTTCCTGAAGATTAGTTTTCAAACTCTGATACTTTGTTCATATTTTCCTCGATATCCCAAAAATATCTAATAAAGATTCGGTTTTCACTCAATTTATGATCATTCAACCTAAACTCATCCATTTCGTATTCAAAACTATAATTGTTCAAAATTCACACATTTCTTTTCTTTCACCACAAAGTTTATATATAGGATGGGCTTATTTGGTTAAGAATAAGACCGAGATTCTCTGTGCTATGTGCGATTCTATGGCTGTTCCCACAAGCAGTTGAAGCAATATATACCTGCTCAGTTCGAAAAGATCTTAGCCATCAGTCGCAACATTTTTATACAGCTTAGCCGAAGCCCTCAACAAATAGTTTCTACGTCGGCCTTTATTGCGCCACCCGTACATAGTGAATTCGTGTGATAAAGACTTTACCCAGCCAACAACACCTACAAAAGCAGACAGAAGCAGATACGTAACTTTCAAACTGAACAACCGTAAGTACCATTTCCTACAGTGTTTACTTTGTGGTATTTATTTCTCTTTCATAAATCCATTTTTATTTCTTTAATTCTCGTGGCGACAAGAACTGTTACGCGAGTCCATTTCTTCTCTCCAAGAGAGCTCCTGTATTTTATTCAATAATCTTCTATGAATATTCCACAGAACTTTCGATGTGTATGTTGCCAGCTTCACCAATATTCATGAAACTAAGGAAATTGATTTTTCTGATTTCATCATCAAAGATGAGGAGTAGTAAATATCTATAAATTTCACCATAATCACTATTCCGTTCTTCAACTTTACATATCTGTGTTAGTAAAAACTCATAAGAGGTGGGGATTTAAAGAGAGAATGGGTTATGAGATCATGTTCTCGAAGAATTATTATATTAATTTCAGTAGTGAATAGCTCAAAATTTTGGTGTATTAAGGTGGGCGTTCAATGCAGTGTGTTTTTATTTCAAGTTGCATTTGAAAATGGTTTCACTTTGAGAACTGAAATTTTGTGGGTGAACTCAGAAAGGATTGAAGTTCTTAATGAGATAATTGAGATTAATTGCATTTCAACAGTTCATTTTTTTTCTTTGAAAAATAGAAGAAAATGAGCCAACTCATGCTTGTGTTTTATTTCAAACGAAAGACCCATGAAAATAGTTCGACTTCCGATTAAAAGTGAATCTACAGATAATTTCATTCAGAAAAACAACTTGAAATACGGAATTGGCAGAGAATGGTCAAATTCAAATTTTAGCGGGAAAAAGTTCCTGCTTTACCCACATTTTCACTAATTTCATAGTTCAGCGAGTTTCGGATAGAGAGCGCCATTGTACATTTCATTCATAATTAGAGAGATATTCATAGAACTCATAGAGATAATGTAAGTTCTATGGAGATATTCCGTAAAATTTCGATGACTGAACACATGGTGATTGCACTGATTAGATTTTGTTTCGATCAAATTGAGAATATCGGCAAGATTTCGTTTTTTCCACTTCAGGTGGCGCTTTTCACTAATTATGACTGATTTTTATTATATTCGAATTTATTCTGGTGAACATGTTGTGTCAATAGCCGATAATTTTGTCAAGCAATAATTTGGGAATATATTCTTGATATTTTAATTCATATCAGTATGGAGGTAAAGTATAAGACTTTCACCACATAAAAATGTCATTCTATGGTCAAGTCATAACTGACTTTGGCAGATCAGCTGTTGATTAATCAATCAAATCGATCAAGGGAAAAAGGACCGTAATGACGTTGTATGACATAATTAGTGAAGAGCGCCACCTGAAGTGGAAAAAACGAAATCTTGCCGATATTCTCAATTTGGTCTAACGTCATTCCATTCAAAATTTGACGAGTGCTTACACCAGTATTCTAGGCATCTTACGTAAAATGCACGGTGGCGCCTCTATCGGTTGACTTATCCTACGCACTTCAAACGGCGACCTTAAAGCCGAAACTGAAGGAATAAACCCGTTATATCACTATTGTCGATTCATTGAATATAAAATTAGTGCACCAACTATCAACAGTTTTTTTTCGAAGCAAATCACTTCTGATAGGATACGGGCGGGCCTCCAGTCGCGTAAACTGCGCGCAGTTGTCAGATTGTGATCCGAGTTTTCTGTAGAAAGGGCTGTGGTGTGAGGGAACCATAGATACAAAATGACATGTCCCTTCTCTCCAAGAAGCATGCGCATAGTGCATAGTGACAACCAGCTTGGCGGATAGATTCTTGGTTCTCTGCGGCTTCGCAGAAGGTATTTTTTCCCGCAAAATTAGGTATGAACTTTTCCTGGTGGTGTTTGTGTGACACCACTCGATTTTTAACATTTTATTTGAGCACGTAGTTCAGATAACACTTTTTTCGTGACATTTTTGGGGAAATATCTGCTGGCAGTTCAAAAGTGCATTATTACCAGTGTAGTTTTGTGTAAAATAGCTGAAGAATTCAGGTGAAACATCCTTTGTGAAAAAGTTTTTTCATAGTTCGTCCTAGGTTCATCCTTCCAGTAAGGATTTTTGGGAATTGTCACAAAGGACATTGTTCATATAGAGACATCGCCACAGATTGATTATTATCGATTTATTCCTCGTTTATTATAATTTGATACGTGGTTAGTATCGACATTCATGATTCATATTTCTGAATTTTGTATTTCATTGCCATTTATTTTCAATAGTTTTCTTGAAAGATGAAACAGTAATAATAAATGCCTTATAAAATGTATAATTTCGAAAAAAAATCTGTGCAATTTCATCAGGCTCTTCGAGAAATTTCATGCTCTCCAGGATTCAATTTCATCTCCAACATTTGTAGGATTTCATCTCCACATCAATTGTTTTTCCATCAAGAGATTTTTTCACTTACTAAATCAGTGATTTCCAAATAGAAATTCAACAAAATTGATGAACAGTCTGACAACATTGTCAAGTTGTACTGCGATCAGAGAAATATTAATTTTTCTGCTATTCGATGATATCTAAAATCCAGGGAAGAATCCAGATTATTCTTGAGATTTTTTATTTTTTGGTCGAAATTTATAGGATAAAATTGCGAATAACTCGAAAACAACGCGTTTTATTGAAATAACAGTTGAATATATGTAGAAGACTCAACCTGTATGGTCTAAGGTAGAAAGTCCTCGTGAATGGCCTACATGAAAGCAACAAGAAAATACATAATATTGCGGAAAAAATCGCTGACTGGCAAAGAAAATTAATGTCACATGTCTTTGATATATTCTCTCTGCTTATGATAGTAGAGCAGTATTAATTACAATCAAACAAATTCATAACGATGTAAGGGAATTAATTGTATATTTATACATTTTTGTCGTTATCATATATTTTTATTCACTTTACATGATAGAATCTGTATGCCAACAGTAGCCAACGGTTGACGACCCTGAGCTGTAAGCCTTTGACGCTCTGAGGACCCAATTAATCTTGAGACCAATGCAACAGTTAAAAGAAACCTTATGTTGTACGGAAGAATTGCACCGGAAAAAAAGGCCGAAAATATGAATGAATGGGTCCGAGGAGATACTAGGGAAAGTGGAATCAGTAGACCGAAATATAGTTGACCACGTAGGCAGCAGCAAACCATCTCTGCATGACTTGGTGGATTACGTATACGCGGGAGCAACGACGGTCTGCGAGACCCTGGGTCGCAAGCTAGCCTATGGAAAGCCCATGAGAACACCTGAAAAACCACCGTGGACAAGGCGCCTGGAGGAAACCATAAGTCGAGGAAGAAGATAGGAAAATTCCACAATTACCTAAATAATGCTTACCCGTCTAAAAAACTGAAAAAGTCGGTTAAAAAAGCTGCATCTGGGTATCGCATTGAGATCAAAGACAAGGGATTCGCGGAACAAATGAAGGTTGTGATGGACAAACTGAAGCAGAAGACGCTAAGAACGTCAATATAGGACTTCTAAGAGCACTATCTAGTTAGTTGATTTAATGATTTTATTGAAGCAGAACACGCTGGAGACGATATTATGTTCTGGATAGACTTTGCGTCATGTCACTAAGCAAGACAAATTCAAGAAACCACAGAAGATTTTTGGGCTTTCCTTTCGCGAAAAGTTTACGGTAGACGATGGAGCAAGATATTCCATAATACAGGGTGTCCCACGGTCGAGTGCCTATTAGACGTTTCTGGAGAACTGGCCTTATTTGAAATCTGAAAATTAGGATTATGATATTGTTGGAAATTCTCTACAGACCTAAAATATTTTTGGAGCCTGAGCACTTCCGGTTATACCAGGAGTGGAAATAAATTTGTTCAAAAAATATTTATTTCAATATTTTCATTTCTGTTATGATTGAGTATTCAATGCTGAATACATTTCTGTTGAAACCATTGTATTCATTCGAATAGTTTTCGAAATATCGAAAAAAAACCTAAAAAAATGTCAAATATTCATAGTCAGTGATATGTCCATTATTCCTATTCTGAACATCCCGAGTGTAAACCGTTCTCACAACGTCAAAGTAGAAGAACGTTGAAAGGTCAAACATCTTTTGAATTTCATAAATATCATCACAGGGTGTTTCAAATTTCGTGTCGAAAACTCTGATCGAAAATTGTCCATAACTTCTGTTTTTCAAATTAGAACCCTATTTTTTTATGATTGCGTTGGATTCTGCGAAGAAAAATAATGATAGCACTCTCAGATGCTTTTTTTCCTAAAATCAGTAATTTCCGAGTTATTTGAGCTTTTCTGGATTTATGTTGTACGTAGAGTCAAATTCATCGAATCTGAAGTGATTCGATGAATATTCCTATACAACCATAGTTACAACTAATAATTAGACCTGTCACCTCTGAATTATTAATGGGATCATTTATCTTCTATGGTCACAGAATATTCTCATGCCAACATATTCGATGACTATTCTTATGAAACCATAGTAACCATTGAAGTAAAATCGAGAAGTAAGGTTAATGCCTAAAATTAGAGCTGTCACTTGTGAATTATCAATGGGATAATTTATCTTCTATGGTCACAGAATATTCTCATACGAAGGATAAGATGAATTTGACTCTACGTACAACATGAATCCAGAAAAGCTCAAATATCTCGGGGATTACTCAATTTAGGAGCAAGAACATCTGAGAGTGCTATCACTATTTTTCTTCGCAGAATCCAACGCAGTCATAAAAAAATAGGGTTCTAATTTGAAAAACAGAAGTTATGGCCAATTTTCGATCACAGTTTTCGACACAAAATTTGAAACACCCTGTGATGATATTTATGAAATTCAAAAGATGCATGACCTTTCTACATTCTTCTACTTTGACGTTGTGAGAACGGTTTACACTCAGGATGTTCAGAATAGGAATAATGGACATAACACTGACTATGAATATTTGACATTTTTTTAGATTTTTTTTCGATATTTCGAAAACTATTCGAATGAATACAATGGTTTCAACAGAAATGTATTCAGCATTGAATATTCAATCATATCAGAAACGAAAATATTGAAAAATAAATTTTTTGAACAAATTTATTTCCACTCCTGGTATAACCGGAAGTGCTCAAGCTCCAAAAATATTTTCGGTCCGTAGAGAATTCCGAACAATATCATAATCCCAATTTTCAGATTTCAAATATGTCAGGTTCTCCAGAAACGTCTAATAGGCACTCGACCGTGGGACACCCTGTATAAAAATTATAACACAATGATTAGATTTCTATGAATTTGTTTTGTGCGCGAATACAGCAACTGACAACTATAGTAGGTATACGTGGCTTTAACAGGCATTCAAAAGACAAAATATAGAATATTGGGTATTTAAATAGGGGTCAAAAGTAAGCAAAGTACTTTCAATCTCAAAACTTCATTATAAAATCGAATAACAAGTTCCCATAAATTTCCAAAAGAACATTTAACTTCATAATGAAATCGGTCCCAAGTTTTTCTCTAAATTTCACTAACAGCCAAATGGAATAAACTCGATAACGAATAAATGAGGGCATGACATCTGTTCTTGGATCGGCCGGCGTGGATTATTATAATAATCCACGCCGGCCGAAATGCCCGAAACAAGAACAGATGTCATCTATAGCCCGCTCCACACTCATGAGCCCGCTCCACACTCATGGCGCGAATCTTGCCAAGAATTCTTGCCGTGAACCTGGCCAAGAATTCGCGGCCAAATAAGTCATCCACACTCACACAAATATTCGCACTTTGGTTCACGGCATCCTCGCTGTCTGCGAAGACTTTACGCCCTATAAAAAAGGTTCATTTTGATAATAATCAAGAAATTCTCATTTCATTTATCTCCTCTAAATCTAATCTAATTCCAATTCATTGCTACAAGAAAACCATTCATTTCAAAAGCGAATAAAGTCAGTGAACAAGCATTAAATCATTACTGCGCTGGTACCGCGAACGCCTGTGAGTGTGGATGGAACATTTGTGCTTAGGCGCGAAGCCTTTGTCGCGGGACAGGAGACCGCAACGAAGCGGAGAACGCCGCGAAGCGCGAACGTGACACAAGAAAGTTATCCACACTCGCGTTCGCGGTATTGGCCGACGTTCTTGCCATGAGTGTGGATAACTTTCTTGTGTCACGTTCGCGCTTCGCGGCGTTCTCCGTTTCGTTGCGGTCTCCTGTCCCGCGACAAAGGCTTCGCGCCTAAGCACAAATGTTCCATCCACACTCACAGGCGTTCGCGGTACTAGCGCAGTAATGATTTAATGCTTGTTCACTGACTTTATTCGCTTTTGAAATGAATGGTTTTCTTGTAGCAATAAAGTGGAATTAGATTAGATTTAGAGGAGATAAGTGAAATGAGAATTTCTTTATTATTATCAGAATGAACCTTTTTTATAGGGCGCAAAGTCTTCGCAGACAGCGAGGATGCCGTGAACCAAAGTGCGAATATTTGTGTGAGTGTGGATGACTTATTTGGCCGCGAATTCTTGGCCAGGTTCACGGCAAGAATTCTTGGCAAGATTCGGGCCATGAGTGTGTAGCGGGCTAAAAGATGATGGCCGCGAAAGCCTGAACAAATTCATTAAATGAGGGCATGTTGGGAAAAACGCTCGGACACTTCGATTTGTAATTTCAAATGCGCATATTTTTCAAGAAAATAAAATTATATAGGGTGTTCCATGCGACCATGGCCAATACCAACTTTCTTATTTCAAATACAACCCCCTGTATATTATTTATTTTTTGGATTCTCCGAAATAGTTAAAGATAGGTATAGGACATTGTACATGAATTATGTCTAGAATTTTCTGAAGAATCCAAAAAATAAATAATATACAGGGGGTTGCATTTGAAATAAGAAAGTTGGTATTGGCCACGGTCGCATGAAACACCCTATATAATTTTATTTTCTTGAAAAATATGCCCATTTAAAATTACAAATCGACGTGTCCGAGCGTTTTACCTAACACCCCCTCATTTATTCGTTATCGAATTTATTCCATTTGGCTGTTACACTCTGTATACAGTGCGCGGCTAAATTATGGAACAAATTCGATATGTCCAAAGCAATATACTTTTGACAAAAATCCTGAAAGAGGTCGATTTTTGTTTTGAAATATCGATTCCTGATTGTATATTCTGAAGATGAGGTTATGTCAATGGTTTCGACGTAATTTTTTTTAATAGATGTCTTGAGATACTTCATCTGAAAGGTCTTTCAATACTGCATTCAATGATAATAAATAATTTGATTTGATTTTACAGGGTGAACAAAAATTGATATTTCATTTCAGTAAGAGAATAGTACTTTAATTAAGTATATCCGACTAAATACCAAATTTAAATGAGATGTTCAAAATGCCATCCACCACAAGCATAAGATCTCCAGATCTTACACCCCTTGGATTTTTTCTTGTGGGGTTATTTGAAATCGAAGGTGTAGATAGAAATCGAAATTAACAGAATTACTCCAGAAGTTATTCGCAATGTGCAAGAGGAATGTGTCCGTAGATTTGCTTATTGTCAAGAGACTGGTGGATGCTATTTTGAACATCTCATTCGAATGTTGTATTTTGTTGGACATAATTGAAGATATTCTCTTACTGAAATAAAATATTAATTTTTGTTCACCATGTACAAACAAATCCAATTATTTATTATCATTGAATGTAGTATTGAAAGACCCTTCAGATGAAGTATCACAAAAGACATCTACCTCACCACGTCAAAACCAGTGACATAACCTCTTTAGAATAATATACATTCAGAAATCGGTACATATTTGAAAACAAAAATGGAGAAATCGACCTTCTCAGGATTTTTGTCAAAAGTACATTGCTGGCGAAGTATCGAATTTGTTCCATAATTAAGCCGCGCACTGTATAAATATATGCAGATTAATAATTGAGGAAATTTGTAATTGGAAATTGAATCGATAAAATTATAAATATCACCAATTACGAAATTTGATTCAAATTTCTTATGAACAGTATGTTTTTATACGAAAATGAAAGATTTTCTAAGCTCTCCTTCAGATTTTATCTTGAAAGCCACGAGTCCAATATTTTTTTCCTCGCGTCACTAATGAAATGGGTATATGTACAAGTAGAAAACTTTTTGACGACGAGTACCTACGAGTTTCAGTGGCAGTAAAGAGGGCATGGGGCTCAATTTTGTCAAATGTCTTAGTATTCATAGATGTCGCGGTTGAATCACGTCCAACAGCTTTTGTATGGGGAGTAACTAACTTTCTTCTCTTTAAACAATGACATTAAACACACTGTATCTCGCTTGTGCGTCGAAAACGGGGTATATGTCATAAGTCGATAATGACTTCCTCGGTGTCGTCTACACGGCTATATATGTTTGTCCAGTTTATGGTGAAACACCCTGTATAGGAAGTGCCAAAATCATTTTTCATGTCTGCTGGATGCGGCAGTTGAAATAATCCTGAGGTTACTTCTGAGAAAATGTAAGGTATTCAATTTTCTACATCATTGTGAAAAAAAATACAGGTTGATCCATTTGAAAAACTCGAGAAATAATAATTTCAAGTTCTCCATATTTGGACCTTGATAACGGACACCCGGTATATGACAGGTTGATCGTTTAGGAACCATGTCAAGGCAAATCCTTCAATTAAAAAACTTTTAGTTCAAATTCATATTACTATCGCTTCTGGAAATCTTCAGAAAACTTCTACTGAACTGCTTTTCCCTCACCTTTTTGCAGTTTTCCTCGAATAAGATCTGAACTGTTGAAAAAATGTGCAATGTGCCTATAATTTTGTGTCATGAAAGGGATTGTATATTGGTAAACCCTCAGCGCACGCCTGTGGTAGCCGCCATTCCACAGTGTCAATTCACCGAACTAGAGATTCGCCCGAACGGGCGCGAATTCGTCGGACGAGCTCGGCATCAACGCGAGTGCGAGTGAGAGCGAACATTAATTAAGACTATTGTGATTATTGTCGTCACGACACACGTATCGTTGACTATTCGTATTCTTGTATTTTCTCTCAACACAAAACTAATGTACAGTCCACATTAAACATAAAGTTAAAAACCACCAGCGTATATTCCTTACACAACGCAACATTTGGTCCATTCGAACCGTGATTAGTTTTCCATCTGAAAAGTTAAGTGTTGAAAGCAAGTCGAAGCCGCCATGCTGATGTTCCTGTAACCACAACGACATCAGAAGCAGGTGCATTCAACAACAGGAAACACTCCAATTTACACATACGCACAGGATACAAACAAAACGCAGTAAGTTGCCTTCCATCTTACTCAAATCATACCCTCATTATCCTTACCGAGTTATTTCTGTCATTTGATACAATACAAACAATGGCCGATTTAAAGCAATTAAAATCAAAACGTACCGCGATAAAAAGTCAAATATCTCGATTCATGAATTTCATTGAAGCTTTCGACGAGAATACGTCATCAATCTATGAAGTTGAAACGCGTTTGGAAAAATATCGAAATCATATTGACGAGTTTGAAGAAATTCAATGCGAAATCGAATCCCTCTCAGAAGTCTCAGATAAAACCATAGATGAGGACGAAAGGCAGGCTTTCGAAGATAAATTCTTTAAAACAATTGGAGGTGCCAAGAAACTCATTGCAAAACTTCAAAATTCAAACGTTTTCGAAAATGACAAAAACAGTTTTCATTCCGAAAATCACTCCGTGGGCCGACAAACAAATCGAAGTACAAACCTTTCTACAAGTTCATCCTCATTTCAACAAACGGTGCAATCAAAAGTAAAACTACCAAGTATTAATTTACCTGATTTCCATGGTCATTATAACCAATGGTTAACCTTTCATGATACCTTCAACAGCCTTATTCATAATGATTTGAGTCTCTCTAACGTTCAAAAATTTTATTATTTACAATCCTGTTTGAAGAATGAAGCTGCACAAGTGATTCAGTCATTAGAAATCTCGAATGATAATTATGACATTGCTTGGTCTATGCTGAAAGAGAGATACGAAAATAAAAAACTAATAATTCACACTCACATCAAGACTTTATTTGAATTACCTCATATGAAGAATGAATCCTTTTCACAACTCAGAAAACTGCTAGACAATTTCAACAAAAACTTAAGAGCTTTGAAGTCTTTAGGTCAACCTACTGACACTTGGGATACTCTTTTAATTTACATTTTAACGTCTAAAATTGATACCACCTCTAAACGAGAGTGGGAAGAACATGTCAAAAACAAAGATAACCCTACAGTTAAAGAACTAAATGAATTCCTATCAAAACACTGTCAATTATTAGAAACAGTTGAAAACAAAACTTATGAAAAGAAAAACTTTTCGAAAACATTCAATCGCGAGGAAAAGTCATTGTCTCATCTTTCGACGCAAAAGGTTTGTTGTTCTTTCCGCAAACAAAATCATTATAATTCACTTTGTGACAAATTCAGAAATATGAAAGTTTCGGACAAAATTTCAGAAGTCAAAAAACTTAGATTATGCTACAATTGTTTGAGACCAAATCATACTTCAAATCAATGCAAATCGAGCGGTTGCAGAATTTGTCATAAAAAACATTTCACGCAACTTCATCTTAATGAAACTACGCAAGGTCAAGTAGGTCACAATGAAATTCTACCTGCGCAAGAAGAAAACGTTTCCAATTCTGGAATATCGCAACCTGTCACCCTTACACAAACATTATTTCGCGACACTAACAACACTGACAGTGGCGTGCGTCAAGTTTTACTGGCAACTGCGCTCATAAAAATATGCAACTACAAAAATGAAATGATTGAATGCAGGGCCATGCTTGATAGTGGTTCTCAGTCAAGCTTTCAAGCGCTTTAGCTAATAATCTGAAGTTACCAACTAAAAGGGTTGGTATACCAGTGGCGGGGATAAATGAGTCGTTGAATAACATTTCAAGTCAAACAAAGTTCGTATTTCATTCCAGTGATGGCAAATACTCTTTCGAGGAAACATTTTTAGTAATAAACAAAATCACAGAGAAGCTACCTCAAATTTCTTTGGACATTTCTAAGTTGAATATCCCTTCAAACATCAAACTTGCTGATAGCTTATTCAATATTTCTGATTCCGTTGACGTACTCCTAGGTGCAAATGTATTTTTCAAAATTCTGAGCAACAAACAGTTAACAATTAGCGAAGACAGTCCCGTGTTACAAAAAACTAAGCTCGGCTGGATTGTTTCCGGTTCGATTAATTTAAACCCAGATTTGTTATATCATCAAAGGTCCCTATGTCATTTATCGACGATAAATATTGAAATTCAAAATCAACTCCAAAAATTTTGGGAATTGGAAGAGGTGAAATCAAAACACATGTACTCTAAGGAAGAAATGGAATGCGAGGAGCATTTTGTTAAAACGTTCAAACGCGACTCTACTGGGAGAATTCAAGTCTCCTTACCATTAAAACACAATTATGAACTGCTAGGCTCTTCCGAGGAAAGTGCAAGAACCCGATTTCATTATCTTGAAAAACGTTTTGCAAAAAATAAAGAATTCAAGGACGAATATGTAAAATTCATGAAAGAGTATGAAGAGCTTGGGCACATGACACAAATCGAAATTGAAAACGAAATCACAAAATCTCCCGTATATTATTTACCTCACCACGGTGTGCTGAAGGAAAGCAGTACAACTACGAAACTACGGGTAGTTTTTGATGCTTCGTGTAAAACCACGACTTTTCACTAAACGATGTGTTAAAGGTAGGGCCAATCATTCAACCTGAGTTATTCGCGATAGCTTTGAATTTTCGTAGACACAACATAGTTTTTACCGCTGACATCGAGAAGATGTACCGCCAAGTCGCCATATCACCCGAAAATCGTAATTTGCAGAGAATAGTCTGGCGTGCCGATTCATCCGAGGAAATAAAACACTATGTTCTCAATACTGTAATGTACGGATGCGCTTCTTCTAGTTTTTTAGCATGTAGAGTACTCGTACAAGCCGCCATTGACAATGAACAAAAATATCCCGCGGCGAGCGAAATAATAAAAAATTGCTTTTATGTCGACGACCTAATCTGTGGTGCTCCATCTATCGAGGAAGCTATTAATCTAAAGGCTCAAATAAATAAAATACTTCTGGATTCAAAATTCATTCTACGCAAATGGACGTCTAATAAACATGAAGTCATAATAAATGAAAATTCCCACCATTCCGACGATACATACGCTTTACCCGGAAACGAAAATATAACCCTAGGTTTGGTTTGGAATCCCAGTGACGATATATTAATGTATAATACAACATTGACACATTCCAGTACGATCACTAAGCGCCATATGCTGAGTATAATTTCACGAATTTTTGATCCGTTAGGATTAATAGGGCCAATTATTGTTCAAGCAAAATTGTTACTGCAAAAACTTTGGGATGCTCATATCGATTGGGACGAACTAGTTCCAGTTACATTACGTAATGCGTGGTCAAAATTCTTTGCAGAACTCGAACAACTTACCAACATAAAAATACCACGACATGTTTTTATTCCAAACTATGTCAAGATTCAATTTCATGGATTTTGTGATGCGAGCGAAATAGCGTATGGAGCCTGTATATATAGTACGAGAGATGGCGACCAAGATTTTTGACTTATAGCGGCTCGGCTAAAACCGCACGGAATCGATAGATTATATGACCCTGTACCCAGAAATGCGATTTTCAGACATTTTGCGCGTAGCGTATGATCTGAGCGCATGTTCAAAAATGTCAAAAAAAACGACATGGGTGACTCATAGCGGCCCGTCTGATTTCCGGAATGTAGTTAGATAATAGCCCTGAGATACCAATAACACAGTTTTCAGACACCAAGATTGTAGCGTGTACCCAGGAGACCAATAAAAAAAAGTAAAAAATAAAAAAAAAAAAAAACTTACAGCGGCCCGTCTGAAAATGATTTTTATAGGTTAAGCCGTGTCAATTGATGTGGAAAGATCAATTTTCAGACAAAAAACATGTCGCCGTACATTTTTATAGCATTTCGAAAATGTCAAGAAATCTGACCTAAGTGACTTATAGCGGCCTGTCTGAAATTCGTCGTCAATGATTGAATACGTTCCCCAGATGTGGAAAAAAATTATATCAGACAAATTGAATGTAGCATTTAACTAATCAGACAACTTTTCAATTTGCAGTACTTAGCCCGGTTGCATGAACGTGAGGTAAATTTACCTCAGGGGTATCGTTCAATTTTGTCATACACATATTTATCACACATTTATCTAATGTTTCTGAATTCAAGCTTCTTTCCTCAAGCACAAGAAATCAATGCTGAATAGCCGCAATCATATAGAAATACTAGCACTGAACATGAAATTGAGGTGGCTACCAAATTTACTAATTGAAAATTCTGAGGAATGAAATGATAATACGTACTTTTGTAGTTTTTGGCCAATAAAACATTAATTATTCAGCAAAAATATATGCATTATATTTATTTAGATATTATGAATTAGTTCAACGTTCAACTCAAATCATTTCTAATATATTCCTGATCCAAGTCCGTAAAATAATTTGAGAAATTTCCGTAATACTTCACAGAAATTCTTTTGATTATAGTCACTAACACCAAATAGATATATTCCAAATGAAATATATAAAAAAATATATGACTTTAATTCTGAAATCAGTTTTACATGAATTATATTCAACGCATCAACTCCTTGTGGTCAGAGCTTGTGGGCAAAGCAAGCCTGTGGCCACATAAATATTGGTTTACATCTTCCATATGATTTTGACAAGTTGACCACACACTTGGTTCATCTCTTTTCTTTGCGATAAGATCGCATATGTCTTTCTCTTACTAGTGTAGCCGGAGTTTTTGCCGGGCGACTCCAGCACATTTTTTCGTTATAGGCGACACTCAAAATGTCTGAAAACCGCATTTTTGTATTTTGGGCATCCATACGAATGATTCAAAACAAAAATGAACCGAGCCGCTATGAGTCACATAGGTCAGATTTTTGACATTTTTGAAGAGACACTCAGGTCAAACGCTACGCACAAAATGTCTGAAAACACAAATTTTAGTGATAAAATAACAAAATCTATGTACAATTTCAATATCAGACGGGCCGTTATACGACCGTCGACCATTTTTTTTTGCACAGCAGAAATGGCCCCCCGCGAAGATGCTACACTTCTGAGTATTACTACTTACCAGTCGGCTCTAGGGTCATCTTATCTATCGATTTTACACGGTTTTAGCCGGGCCGCTATGAGACATGGTTTTGGTCGTCATCTCTCGTACTAATATGTTCGCACGACAGACACAAAGGGTACACATCGTTCGATATTATTATGCGCCAAATCTAAGATAGCTCCTTTAAAGAAAATATCACTTCCGCACTTAGAATTGTGTGGAGCTTTACTGCTTGCTCGCTTGATGAAAAAATCTAAACAAGCTCTCTCAATGAATGATGCTGATACGATATTTTGGTGTGATTCGTCTATAGTTATTTCTTGGATTTCTGCACAACCTTGTACTTGGAAAACGTTCGTGGCAAATCGTGTCACAGAAATTCAGGAACTAACTGAACCTTATAAATGGCGTCATGTGTCAACCAAACAAAACCCTGCAGATATCATATCCAGAGGATGTGATCCTAAATAGTTATCGAACGCAGAAACGTGGTGGCACGGACCTGAATTCCTTGCAATGGGCGAGTCCAGATGGCCCGAATCTAAATTCGAGACTCCTAGAGAAGTTCCCGAGAGGCGTAGGGAACCAAAAATCGCGTTACACTCTTATAATTCCAATTTTGAAGCATATTCGGATCAATCTGTTTTTTCTAAATTTTCGACATTCACGAAATTACATCGCGTATTTACATACGTACTCAGATTTTTACATAATATTAAACCCAAAAATAAAGGTCGAAGATTGGCCGGGATTCTTGGAAGGCTCGAGTTGGTCGACTCCCTCGAGATTTTGCTCAAAATGGCACAATCGACGCATTTTTCCCACGAAATTCAAGCTCTCAGTTCTGGAAAAATGATTTCAAGCTCTAGTAAAGTACTTTCCCTGGACCCATTCATAGATGAAAAGGGATTACTTCGCGTAGGAGGCCGGTTGAAACATTCTTCTCTCGACTATGACACAAAGCACCCCATACTATTACCTTCAAAACACCCACTCTCGCAAAAATTGATTGAATATGAACATAAACGTACCTTACACTCTGGGCCACTAACCGTGTTGTCGTCTCTTAGAAACAAATATTGGATAATAAACGGCAGAAATGTTGTAAGAGGAGTCATTCACAAATGTATCACCTGTTTCAGAGCCAAACCAAGTAATGTCATACCTATTATGGGAAACCTACCCAAATCTAGACTAGAGCCCGCTCGACCTTTTTTAGTCAGTGGCGTAGATTATGCTCGACCTATATTGGTCAAGGATGGTCGCCTAAAATCTCGCAAAATGGTAAAAACGTATATTTGCATATTTGTTTGCTTCACAACAAAGGCAGTGCACATTGAATTAGCCGGTGATCTTACCTCTGATACATTTTTGAATTGTTTGAAACGTTTCGTATCTAGAAGAGGACTATGTTCTGATTTATACAGCGACAATGGTTCCAATTTCATTGGGGCAAAGAATGATTTGAAATCATTGATAAAGGATACTAATAAGTCTACATTATCAGGTGATTTTCGTGATTTTCTTTTGAAAAATGCTATTACTTGGCATTTCAACCCCCCTTTTTCTCCTAATCAAGGTGGTCTTTGGGAAGCAGCAGTGAAGTCTGCAAAGAAACTGTTGATTCGCGAAATTGGCAATGCTCACTTAACCTTCGAAGGCCTTTATACCGTATTGTGTCAAATCGAGGCAGTTTTAAACTCACGACCCTTAACCGCCCTTTCTAGCGATCCATCTGACCTTGTTCCTTTAACACCTGGTCATTTACTTGTGGGCAACTCATTAGTATCCATTACACAAACAGACGTGAGCAATAGACCTGCTCAGAGGCTAAATTTATACCATAGACTACAACAAATAGTTCAACACTTCTGGCAGCGTTGGTCGGCTGAGTACTTAACAAATCTTCAGCGTCGTAACAAATGGAAACGACGAGAACATAATCCTATTCAAGTTGGAGATCTAGTTGTTTTAAAGGAGACTGGATTACCCCCGTTGCAGTGGAAGCTGGGAAGAATCGTGGAACTGCACCCTGGTAGCGACAAGGTGATCCGAGTTGTGAGCGTTTTGACTTCGACTGGAGTTTTCAAGCGCAGTGTTATCAATCTAAGTGTTTTGCCATCAGCAGACACAGAGGCATGAAAAGACATTCACATGAAAGTGTTTACATTGTTATCAATGACTCTTTACGTATCTTTTTGAAACCAATAGCTTTCAAGGCTGGCGGGATGTATATTGGTAAACCCTCAGCGCACGCCTATGGTAGCCGCCATTCCACAGTGTCAATTCACCGAACTAGAGATTCGCCCGAACGGGCGCGAATTCGTCGGACGAGCTCGGCATCAACGCGAGTGCGAGTGAGAGCGAACATTAAGACTATTGTGATTATTGTCGTCACGACACACGTATCGTTGACTATTCGTATTCTTGTATTTTCTCTCAACACAAAACTAATGTACAGTCCACATTAAACATAAAGTTAAAAACCACCAGCGTATATTCCTTACACAACGCAACAGGGATAATGAAGGTCATTGAAAATAAAGGAAAATATATGGAGTGATCCTTTAAAAAAATCAACCATTTGTTGAATAACATTTATCGGGGACACCCTGTTTATCAGAAAATAATTTCCTGAGATGCAGAAATGAAGGTACAAGAGCAAGAGGTCTACTCTCCAACGAAATCTCTGAGATGTCTGGTTCGGCAGCTATGAAAGAAAAACGCACTATTGCAGGACCCTGTATACCTACAAGTTACCGATGAATGATTAAAAATTATGTTTCTTTCCCAAGTTCTATATAAATATTCGCCAAACCAGAGAAACAAACAGAAAAATCTAGTTAATAATTTCAAGTCTGTTGCTGCAAAGATTGAGAAAATCGTAATAGAGATCAAGACAAAAACGAAACTCAATGAATCTGTTTAATAGGTATATGAAGAATTTTGTAATGACATTGTAACTTTCAATATTTGGGAACAATTAAGGTGTAAAATATAATGAAAAGTCACTCTTCATTTGTATTTATTGAAAATCTCATACGAGGAAGCAGAATAATTGATGAAAATGTAAATATTCCTATTTCTGTTTCAACAACAACAACTGTTGTTATTTCCTCATTTGGGCAGAACCATTGAACTAGAATCTCCAGGTAACCTACATTGAATAATCGGTCCCAAGATACAGGGTCCGGCAAAAAAACCTCCCTGATTTCAATAGGCATTTGCAAAAAGAATATGAAACATATAGAACAATTACTTATATTTGTGAATAGCCTATATGATGCCATTTTACATCACTTAGTACACTTTACTTGGTTTTGAAAATTATGTCTGATAAATGATGTCCCCCATTTTTAAGACATTCACGAAGTCTTTCCCTGAAGTTGTCCATAGTTCTTCGTGTAACTTCCCTTGGAATGGCTGCCACTTCCTGCCTAATGGCATCTTTTAGTTCTTGCAGAGTTCTGGGACGATGTTTGTACACTTCAGCCTTTAGGTACCCCCACAGAAAGAAATCACAAGGTGATAAGTCGGGTGACCTTAGGGGCCAGGAAATGTCTCCTCTTAGAGAAACAAGACGTCCAGGGAACAACTCTCTTAACATTTCCATGGACCGCCGAGCAGTGTGAGCTGTGGCTCCGTCCTGTTGGAACCAAACATCTTCTTCCTGATGGTCTAAAACAAACTGGTTTATCTTGGGTCGGAGAAATGTCTCTATCATGTGACAATAGCGATCGGTATTGACCGTTGTTTGTCCATCTTCTTCAAAAAAGTACGGTCCCCACACACCAAATTCCGCAACTGCGCACCAAACTGTGACTTTTGGGCTGTGTAGTGGTATGGTGCAGTTCCCTAGGATTTTCTGTAGCCCAGTAGCGTGAATTCTGTTTGTTAACAGTTCTGTGATTTCTTTCTGTGGGGGTACCTAAAGGCTGAAGTGTACAAACATCGTCCCAGAACTCTGCAAGAACTAAAAGATGCCATTAGGCAGGAAGTGGCAGCCATTCCAAGGGAAGTTACACGAAGAACTATGGACAACTTCAGGGAAAGACTTCGTGAATGTCTTAACAATGGGGGACATCATTTATCAGACATAATTTTCAAAACCAAGTAAAGTGTACTAAGTGATGTAAAATGGCATCATATAGGCTATTCACAAATAAAAGTAATTGTTCTATATGTTTCTTATTCTTTTTGCAAATGCCTATTGAAATCAGGGAGGTTTTTTTGCCGGACCCTGTATAAGAGCCGTTTCACATGGGACCGATCATCGGTCCTGGGCCTCTATTCTTGAAAACCAGGGAGTAGAACGATCGAGAGAACGGTGACGTGGCCCTACTAATCAGTAGGGCCACGTCGCCGTTCTCTCGATCTTTCTACTCCCTGGTTTTCAAGAATAGAGGCCCTGATGGTCGGTCGAACTGATTAACAGTCGACGGTATTTTTGTTTTCACATGGATGCGTATCGTCAGTCGCCGCTATCAAAGACCATTTACCGCTATGGATTTGGAACGTGACACTGTTGTCGATTTGTGCGAGAACCGATTCTCGCACGAAGTATTCCGTATTCCGAAATTCTCATATTGAGAATTCTTATTATGATGAGAATTCTTTGTTTGAAAAGTTATATGGGAAATCTGCTCTATGATTGGTTCAAGTTTTATTGAATTTTTTAAATTCCATTCCATCATCCTGTATTTCAAAACCCAAAGACCTCAGACGAAAATATGAGGAGCGACGACATTATCGACGATCAATCTGTTGATGAATATGCAAACATACTTGCTTCTTGCTGTTGTCATTGAAAAGGATTCTTGAAATCTTCCTGCAATACACAGATCTGAGCCGCATCCTCCCAAAATATTCAAATCTATATTTTTATAATTTTCTGAGGATGTATCCAAGAATTTCCCTTTTTTCATGACACTAATCAGCATTTCAGTTTCTGAATTAACTTTTTCCTACCCATTCGTAAAGACGTAAAAAATCCTCAGAATATGCAATAATATGCGCAACACCGCAATCGCATACAGACTGATGGTGCGCATACAATGTATGGAGGCTTTCACATGTCATGTAAAAGCCTCCTTTGTCGGCTCGAGCCGACGACACGCAAACGCACCGGGCTGGACCGATGCTCGTGCTTGTTCCATCGGTCGACTGATGATACGCCGTTTCACATGCGACTGATGGTCGGTCCTGATGGTCAGTCGGGGCCGGCGTCTGAACTGAATTTTGCAATCCTTTCACATGCATGCGTATCATCAGTCGACCGATGGAACAAGCACGAGCATCGGTCCAGCCCGCTGCGTTTGCGTGACGTCGGCTCGAGCCGACAAAGGAGGCTTTCACATGTATGCGCACCATCAGTCCGTATGCGATTGCGGTGTTGCGCATGTTATTGAATATTCTGAGGATTTTTTACGTCTTTACGAATGGGTAGGAAAAAGTTGATTCAGAAACTGAAATGCTGATTAGTGTCATGAAAAAAGCCAAATTCTGGGATACATCCTCAGAAAATTATAAAAATATAGATTTGAATATTGGGAGGATGCGGCTCAGATCTGCGTATTGCAGGAAGATTTCAAGAATTCTTTTCAATGACAACAGCAAGAAGCAAGTATGTTTGCATATTCATCAACAGATTGATCGTCGATAATGTCGTCGCTCCTCATATTTTCGTCTGAGATCCTTGGGTTTTGAAATACAGGATGATGGAATGGAATTTAAAAATTCAATAAAACTTGAACCAATCATTGAGCAGATTTCCCATATAACTTTTCAAACAAAGAATTCTCATAATAATAAGAAATCCCAATATAAGAATTTCGGAATACGGAATACTTCGTGCGGGAATCGGACGGTTCTCGTAAGTAATATCATAAGTGCATCGAATTTTTCCGGAAAAAATCGAAAAAACACGTTGCTAAGTAATATTTTAACAAGAAGCATGAGTGCTGGTGGCAACAAAAATCCGAGTCGAAGACGAGGATTTTTGCACCTGCATGAATAATAATAATAATAATAATAATAATGGACCGACTAACCCGTCGCCTAATGACAAAATTCAGATGTCTGCACACCAATGCATCAGTGAAAAGGCTTTATCTCTCTAGAAGAGATGGCGGACGAGGTCTTTTGAACATCTATAGACTCTGCAGAACTCAGGAGAAAAACTTGAGGCGGCGACTGCTCGAATCTGAAGATAGCCTGATGAAATTGGTGACAACAGAAGATAAGGGATACACACCTCTGAACCTACAACACAGAGAACTGACGTTCGATATCACTACCAGAAGCGAAGATAGAAGTCTATGGCGAGAACAAGCATTGCACGGCAGATTTCCCAAGCACCTTGAGGGGGAAACTGTCGATAAATTAGCTTCTTTGTCGTGGTTGAATGCGGGACACCTGTATCCTGAAACTGAGGGATTTCTGACGGCTATCCAAGATCGAGTTATAAGAACTCGCAACTACGAGAAACACTGTTTGAAGCTTAACGTGGAGGACAAATGCAGAAAATGCGGCGCAGTTGGCGAATCTATTGAACATATAATCGCCGGCTGCCGAGTTCTTGCCGACAACGCATATCTGGGCCGACACAACCAAGTGGCAAAAATTGTTCACAAGCAGTTAGCTCTTCGGCATGGTTTTTTGGATACTTGTCCACCTTATTATAAGTATCAACCTGCAGCAGTGTTGGAAACGGACACAGCGGTTCTCTATTGGGACAGACCCATAACAACGGATAGAACAGTGGACTACAATAGACCGGACCTTGTGTTCATTGAGAAGGATCAGAAGTATGGGGTGATAATTGATGTGGCAGTACCATTGACTCATAACATCGGAAAAACGGAGTCCGAAAAAATAACGAAATACGGGAACTTGGCAATAGAACTGAAGAATATGTGGCAATTGTCGAAAGTCACTATTATACCGTTGGTGATTTCGGCTGAGGGAATCATGTCAAAATCATTCATGAGGAATCTTCAAAAGATCGAATTATCCCAGAGGATCGCGGGATATGCACAACAGGCTGTAGCATTGCAAACCTGTCACATCGTGCGGAAGTTCCTGAACTAGTGGGAGGAACTGAAATGTTTTTTCACTGGTTCATAGGAGAAATACCAGCTCAAGCTGAGAACGGGAGACCGATGAAGAATAATAATAATAATAACCGCACGTGTGTGGTTTGGTTTCTTCCACGCCACATGGGAGGTGACGTCCCCACGGCCCGAGTTACCTGGGCCACCAAGGGTAAATGGTGGCGAACCCATGAAAATGGGGAAAATGCCCAGTGGAAACCGATATCATGGCAGGAGATCTAAATGCCACTCCACCTGCTGGCTCGACCACCGTGAGGAGGACTGTCCGCAGGGGAGCTCGCAACGCACGTATCAAGTGGAGCCGCGACATGAATATTGAAGTAATGCGAGCTTTTTATTACGTGAACAATTGCGAGGACAAACCACTTCCTGGATGGAGATACGAGTTCACCGGAATGCATCCGGAACTTCAGCTGACCGAAGGGAATCATTCAAGAAAAAGATCGAATTCCTATCCCAGAGGATCGCGGAATATGCACAACGGGCTGTAGCATTGCAAACCTATCACATCGTGCTGAAATTCCTGAACTAGTGGGAGGAACTGAATTGTTTTTTCACTGGTTCATAGAAATAATACCAGCTTAAGCTGAGACCGGGAGACCGATGATGAAGAATAATAATAATAATACACGCACGGGTGTGGTGTGGTTTCTGCCATGCCACATGGGGGGTGACGTCCCCACGGCCCGAGTTACCTGGGCCACCAAGGGTAAATGGTGGCAAACCCATGAAAATGGTGAATGAATCGAGCCTCGGAAAAGAGTCGCTGCCTGGGGAGCGCCAGGGCATGTCCGGAGCCGACGCTAGACATGACAGCATGCGATCCGTCGGTGGCAGGGTGCTGAGGAAGCGGGCCCCTGTCATTCAACAAAATACAGCTCCACCCGAACATCGGGAAGTGGAATCCCAAAACATGGCAGAAGATCCAAATGCCACTTCACCTGCTGGCTCGACCACCGTGAGGAGGACTGCCCGCAGGGGAGCTCTCAACGCACGTATCAAGTGGAGCCGCGAAATGAATATTGAAGTAATGCGAGCTTTTTATTACGTGAACAATTGCGATGACAGACCACTTCCTGGATGGAGATACTCCCTCTACACCGAGTTCACCTTGAGACATCCAGAACTTCAGTTAACAGAAGGAAACATTGCTGATCGTAAAAATGTTATAATACGAAAAGGCTACTTGACAAGACAGGAACTGGATGAGATCAAAAGAGAAATGGGCTACACAATCAATCAAGATCAGATTGTCGGAAATCATAATGAAGAACCTAGCGAGCCCCTAGAGACACCAGCAGAAACGGTAAGAGTTCCTGTCACCCGAACTGCTCACCAAGAGTGCCCACAATATCGACAACTGTATGACACCTTCTTTGGTAACCTGGCGCAATACGAAACTACTGATCCGCTCAACCGCCCCATCCTTCCAAAATTGAAGTTCAACTCTACGGCCAAGAATAACATCGAATGGCTCAACGAAATATTGGCAGAACATCTCAGCACTCAATGGACGTTGGAACAAGTCCACTTATCTCTGTACTGTGCTGCCATCACAGTAATCGGACAAAATGGGCAAAAGATCTACATCCCCAGAACCAGTGAACAGAAAGTTAAAAATGAAACTCCGGCCTGGAAAAAAAGATTAATGCAGGACGTCGATAAACTTCGAGGGAAAGTTGATGTCTTGGATGAGTTCCTGAGGAATAATAAATCGCGTAAAGTATTAAACAAAGTGCGGAAAATAGCCACATCCGCAGGGCTGGACCTGGAATCTCCACGACATAGAGAGTTGGTGGTTGACCTAAAAGATCGCCTAAGACAACAAGCTAAAGCGAAAGGTGTACGACTACGAAGATACAACGAGTTAACAAAGCGAAAACAACAAAACGCTGAATATGCGAGAGACAGAAAGAAGTTCTTCAGAAGTCTTGAAAAGCCCTCCGAAATCTCCTCCGATCAGCAAGCTGACATCAATAATGACGAATTTCGGCAATATTGGAGTTCTCTATGGTCGGAGAGTGGTCAACTTCGGAGGAATACTAGCTGGCTGAGGGACATTGAACAGCATGCATCCGAAATCGTTGAAATGAGGACTGATATTTTCCCTGTCGAGGATATTTCCAACATTATCAAAAACACTAGTAACTGGAAAGCGCCAGGACCCGATCGACTTCAAAACTTCTGGGTTAAACAGTTTCCAGCATGTTTCCCAAGTCTGGCTAGATGTTTTTCGGAGGCGCTGGAAGACCCCTTAAAAATTCCAGCTTTCCTCACTCAAGGCAATACCTACATGCTCCACAAAAAAGGAGACCTCAACAATCCAGAAAACTACAGACCAATAACGTGTTTGTCAGTGGTGTACAAGCTGTTCACGTCGCTTGTAAATAATGCGATATATCGTCATTGTGAAGCCAATAATATTCTGGAAGAAGGACAGAAAGGCTGCTCTCGAGGATCTGCAGCATGCAAACATCAACTCACTATAGACGCTGTAGTGTTAAAGCAAGCCCAAGCGAGAAGGAGAAATCTAAGTCTTTGTTATATCGACTACCAGAAGGCCTTTGATACGGTGCCCCACGATTGGCTTGTGAAAGTGCTCGAGATTTATAAGATCTGCCCGAAAATACAAGCCGTTCTCCAACATCTTATGAGTACATGGAGAACTAATATTCTTATAAACAACATCAATGCTGGAACCGTAAAAATATCGAGGGGGATATTTCAGGGAGATGCCCTGTCACCGATGTGGTTTTGTATGGCACTGAATGAGGAATCCGCGAAAACTATCCCACTTATTGTATATAGATGACCTGAAACTATTCGGCGAGAACCAAAAACAACTTCACTCGCTGATAGATATAGTGCGCTCCTTCAGAACAGACATTGACATGTCTTTCGGTCTCGATAAATGCGCCATAGTCAACATCAGAAAGGGTAAAATGGAGAACACTCAGGAACAATTTCAGGACATCCACAGTATGTTGCCAGAAGAGACCTACAAGTATCTGGGTATTCCTCAAAACCAACGGATTGATCACACCCGTTTGAAGGCTGAGTTCACTGCAAAATATAAAAACAGGGTAACCAAAGTGCTCAACACCAAACTGTCTGCTAAAAATCAGATCGATGCCTTAAACTCTTGGGCTACGCCAGCTCTGACCTACACTTTCGGAGTCTTGATGTGGTCAGATGCTGATCTGAATGAGTTGGACCGACTCACCCGTCGCCTAATGACGAAGTTCCGATGTCTGCACACCAATGCATCGGTGAAAAGGCTCTATCTACCCAGGAGAGATGGCGGACGAGGTCTGTTGAACATCTACAAACTCTGCAGAACCCAGGAGAAAAACTTGAGGCAGCGACTGCTCGAGTCTGAAGATAGCCTGATGAAATTGGTGACAACAGAGGATAAGGGATACACACCTCTGAACCTACAACACAGAGAACTGACATTCGATATCACCACGAAAAGAGAAGATATAAGTATATGGCGGGAACAAACTCTGCACGGCAGATTTCCTAAACACCTTGAGGGAGAAAATGTCGATAAATTAGCTTCTTTGTCGTGGTTGAATGCGGGACAATTGTATCCTGAAACTGAGGGATTCCTGACGGCTATCCAAGACCGAGTTATAAGAACTCGCAACTATGAGAAGCACTGTTTGAAGCTGAACGTGGAGGACAAATGCAGAAAGTGCGGCGCGGTTGGCGAGTCTATTGAACATATAATCGCAGGTTGTCGAGTTCTTGCCGACAACGCATACCTGGGCCGACACAACCAAGTGGCAAAAATTGTTCACCAGCAGTTAGCTCTTAGACATGGTTTTTTGGATACTTGTCCGCCATATTATAAGTATCAACCTGCAGCAGTGTTGGAAACGGACACAGCGGTTCTCTATTGGGACAGACCCATAACAACGGATAGAACAGTGGACTACAATAGTCCGGACCTGGTATTCATTGAGAAGGATCAGAAGTATGGGATAGTCATTGATGTGGCAGTACCATTGACTCATAACATCGGAAGAACGGAGTCCGAAAAAATAACGAAGTACGAGAACTTGGCAATAGAACTGAAGAATATGTGGCAATTGTCGAAAGTCACTATAATACCATTGGTGATTTCGGCTGAGGGAGTCATGTCAAAATCATTCAAAAGAAATCTTCAAAAGATCGAATTATCCCAGAGGATCGCGGGATATGCACAACAGGCTGTAGCATTGCAAACCTGTCACATCGTGCGGAAATTCCTGAACTAGTGGGAGGAACTGAATTGTTTTTTCACTGGTTCATAGAGATGATACCAGCTTGAGCTGAGACCGGGAAACCGATGATGAAGAATAATAATAATAGGACTTTATTGAAATTACTTCCATTTCCATAAAACAAAGTAAGAAACAAAAAAAAATATATATATATATATATTTTTTTTTTTTTTTTTTTTTTTTTTTTTTTTTTTTAATATCACCTTACAGGGTTGGACTCTTAAGTGCCGGGCAAAACATTGCCAAGGCAAATCAGAGGGACGTCAGGAACTTTCTCACCAATCTTGTATTAGCAAGGATTACTTCCTTTTGGGCAGTGCTGATCACCTCCTTGTCTAATTCCAGTCTCTGTGTGTTCTCAACCAGATGTTTCTCAACCAAACCATTGGTTGACATGACCAAAGGTAGTATTGCTGTTGATTGTAAGCTGTGGATGGTCTTCAGTTCGAAAGCCAGATCGTGGTATTTCGTAAGTTTTTCGATGAAGGCTTTGCTGAGGTTGTCATCGGCTGGGATAGCGACGTCTATAATCACTACTGTTTTTCCTTTCTTATCATGAAGTAGGATGTCCGGTCTGTTATGCTTGACTGACCGGTCCGTCGTGATAAATGTATCCCAATATAGTTTGTAGCTTTCATTCTCAAGAATGCTACTTGGCCGGTACTCAAACGGTCTCACTGTTTTATTTAAAAGGCCATATTTTTTGGCGATAGCCTGGTGGTAAACTTTCGCCATCTCGTTATGCCGTTGAGTGTAGTCGGTAGGTGCTAGCACACTGCAGGAAGACGTCACATGTTGGATGGACTCTATTGCCTGTGAGCATTTGCGGCATCTATCTGTAAGTATATTTCTGCCTGTGATATTTTTAATGTAAGATCTTGTCGGAACCACCTGATCCTGAATTGCGACCAATCTTCCTTCAGTTTCCGCGAATAAATATCCTGCTTTAAGGTATGTTAGTGATTCTGACCTATTAACGTCTTTGTTTTGCAGGGCTCCAGGATATCTTCCATGCAGTGCCTTGCTTCGCCATTCCTGGGAGAGTACTTCCGTGGTAAGCTGTGGAGACTCCAGCCGGCCTGCCAAGTTCAATGGACTCAGGTTGTTATCTTCTTGAAGAAGTGCTTGATGAAGTGGTGAGCTATTAGAAATGAAATATTCCCTCAAACTGCAAACTGTTTTATAAGCGTTATTTCCAGGTTGAGAAGTCCTCGGCCTCCTTCGTTTCTCGGGATATACAACCTGTTCACGGATGCGTGTGGGTGATGGATTCCATGTGTGGTAAGTATTGCTCTCACCTTTTTATCCAAATCTTTCAGCTCTGTGTTGGTCCATCTAATTACCCCGAACGAGTACGCAATGCAGGGTATTGCCCAGATGTTGATTGCCTCGAACATTGATCTTGAATTGAGCTTGCTTTGTACCACTTTTTTTAGTCTGCAGAAAAGTCTTTCTCTGAAGGCCCGCTTCATCTCTGCTGACTTTATATCCAGGGCCTGTTGAACACCCAGATATTTGTAAGCTTCCTCCGTGCCTAGTTGTGGTATTATGACGTCCTCCATCACCTGCATTCCTGATCCCTCCTGTATTCGGCCTCTCTTCACGTGGACCACAGCACATTTGTCTATGCCCATTACCATGCCTATAGATTCGGAGAACGATGCTACTATTTTGAGCTGCTTTTTCAATTGTTCTTCATTCGCGGCGTAGAGCTTAAGGTCATCTATGTATAACCGGTGGCTAATTCTGATCTTCCGTGCCTTATGAACAATGTATCCATATATCTGATTCCTCAGTAGCTGGCTCAGAGGATTTAGTGCCAGACAAAACCATAGGGGGCTAAGCGTGTCCCCTTGGAAAATGCCCCGCCTGATTCTAACCTCGGTTGTCTTATACTGAGATTTTGCACTATTTACCACCAGTTGTGTGCGCCAGGTTTTCATTAGATGTTCGAGAAGCGAGATTATTGGTTTAGCTATTCCATATAATTGGAGAGTTTTTATGAGCCATGAGTGCGGCACCGAATCGAACGCCTTCTGATAATCTATATAATATATATATATATATATATATATATATATATATATATATATATGTATATGAATCGGTCTTTTCGGGGACATTTCGATGCATGAATTGGTCCATTTGGGGACATTCGGCCCATTTGAGGACGGTCCTCGAATTGCTGATGCAACGATCGGTCTATTTGAGGACGGTCCTCAAATGGGACGGCTTTTTGGGGACGTTTGATAAAACTGAGGAATATGAATGTTTTTCATTTGGATCGCATAATATTGCTCGCCGAGCGGTTATTTCTCTCAAATTTCCATTCGACGCTTTTCTTTTCGCGGCATCTCGACTCCATCTTTCTTTTTCCACCTACCATTGACCACTGGCGGACACAGGGGGAGGGCCATGGGGGTCATGGCCACTCCCTTTGACCTTGAAATTGACAATAATCTCTTCATTAGTAGTCCTGTAAGGTAGGTAGGTTTACATTTTTTCACTTCGACGGCCATCAAAATAAAGTTTTCATGGTTTAAGTATACTGAATATATGTTCTTTTCAACTGAATTTTTTTTTGCGGCACAGCGACTCCATCTTGCATTTTATCACTTTATCAGTACCAGTGAGGGATTTTGATTTTTGTTCTGACATTTCGACAGCCATCCGAGAAAGAATTTTTATGGTTTCATCATACTGGATTCATGATCCTTGAAAGATTTTTCTTGCGGCTCCGCGACTCCATCTTGCGTTTTCCTGCCACCAGTGGCAGCTGAAACCTAGGTTTCTTTTTTTCTGGCAGTCCGACGGCTATCCGAAGAAATGTTTTTGTGGGTTCAGTGTACTGGAAGCATCATCATTTCAACTAAATTTTTGTAATGGCGGCACCGCGACGCCATCTTGCATTTTTCCACTACCAGTGAGAAATGTTATTTTCTGCTGCATTTCGACAGCCATAAAAAAAAGTTTTGTGGTTTCGGTATACTCGATTTATAATCTTTTCAACTAAAATTTTTTTTCTTCGTGACACCGCGATTCCATTTTGCATTTTCCTACTATCGGTGACAAATTCAATTTTTTTTCTGACAATTCCAAAGATTTGTGGTTTAAGTATAATGGATTCATGATCCTTCCAACTAGCTTTTTTCACAGGGCATGCCACCCTGTCGGTAATAAACTGAAGAATGCGTATATTAAAATCATTGGGTGATTGTATTATTGAGTTTTCTATGCTGGGTGCATTAGTTGGTTGAAATAATACAATCGCCATAGAATAATCAATAGATAATCTAATCACTCAAATATTGGACTGCTTAGATGATTTTTTTCCTTTTATTTCTGATAGCCAGCGTCATATGTATCGTCATCGAACCTAAAGCCATTCTTTCGTGTCAATCATGGTTCAAAATTATTTTGAAAAGTGCCAGTTCGTGCATCGCTAAAGAAAATGCCATAATTTCAAAACGGTGACGTCATCCTAGGAATGTCAATTCAATTTATAAATGTATAAGTAGAAACACGATACACGGACAAAATTATAATAATAACAATATTTATAATTCTGGCGTATGTTTATTGTTATAATTTTTCTTTAGGATGAATAATCTATTTAAAAAGGATTCCAATCATTTTATTCATGATTCAAATGTTCTCGTCCTGATTAACGAGTTGCTCTTTGAATAATATGTGCAATATATTCATATTGGACCAATCAGAAGGAAGAATCAGCAATATATATTTTAAGAAATTCAATATACATTTTTGAAACTTTATAATACTTCAGAATTCTCTAATAAAATTCTGCTTCACTCGAAATGATTTATTCCTTCACATGTCACAATAACTTGCCATCTTCAGGCATGCAAAAAACAAAGCGGTCATATGTTAATAATATTTAAAATAAAAACGGTAAAATCAAATAACCAGTATTCTTCAATCAGCCGCTCCCAAACGTTCAAACTTCAGTTCGAACTATTCCACTACCTGTTTTCAAGACGCTTCACCATTTGGTGCGTGAGGTCATCAGTTCGGCGGAGAACACGAAAATTTCAAAACGAACGAAATAGTTATCAAGTATTGTCACGCGAAAATAAGGCTCAAGCCTGTACCTGACGCATATCGGATCTGTCTTCGGATTTTCGCTAAAGTACAAAAGAACCACCAGCAAAAAAATGAATGATCCATTGATATCACCCAAATTGCGTGCCAAATCCGAATCGAAATTTGTCCAATGGTACCGTCGTAACACTGTTCCAACAGATGTTCGTGGCCAAGACATTTTTCTTTGTTCATGGCGCGATTATATGAGGAACTTGGCTTCAATGTTTCGTATGACTCTTCTATCTTTACAGATTTCTCTATCAGTATGGCAATTCAATGAAAGGCAGTCATCATTTACGGAAGTCTGTTCTATTATTGATCTAAAAATTCTAAATCAAGGCGAATTTTTTTTTCATTATTACGCCTGTTTCATATATCCCAACGAATAATATACCGCCAAATGCAGCTGATGAATTCTTCCACATTTTGGAATTCCAGAGATAACTTATATTTTTCTTATGTCCCATATCCTACAAGAAGTTTCTCGTCATGTATTTTTCACGAAGTATTAATAATCACGGAAGATTAACCTGCATTTTCAATGATAAGTACGGAATCCACCTCAAGAGTCTAGAATCTAGATACCGCCAACCTCCCATTCACGTTTCGCTTTCAATCGAAAGTGCAATAAAAAAGCCGACAAATATCTGCACGCGGCACGCGTCACACAGATGGCCTGATTGTCACAGCTGGACATCGTATCGTATTCGAATACTTAGTAGTACTTCGCGGTCTTTTTGACCCGATTCGAAATATATTCGCCATGAACATTCTAGGAGATGCAGTAGGGAATGGATATTTAATTTCTAATTTCATTCTAGCTTCGTATTTATAATAAAATGAACCCCATTTATTGATATTGAATCTTAGTTCCCTGATATCGAGAAGTTTGAAAAGGATTGAATAACGATAATTCATAACCCTTTCACTTTTATGAAGTATCCAGGTTGGCCAAGATTTAGGTTTATCAAGTTTTTTCACTTAAAACTACGCAGGTTGGCACTCGTCAAAGGCAAAATAATTTCAGAGACGTTGCCAATGTGACACAGGCTTCGATCTCTGTGGTCGTCCAGAATCGATTCGCGTAGAGAACGTCAAAAATTCACGTTTTCCAATTGCAATTTCTGGATATTCAGACCAGAGGAAATGCAGAAATGAATGGCGAGAACGTTACCTTGATGTCTGAAATAGAGTTACCGATCTACAATACTTTTTTATTAATTTCGGGAGCAATTTCATTTTTCCTATTTGTATTTGAGTGAGTTCTTCTAACACGAAATATTTATTAGAGTGAGTTATAGGCGTGGGTTTTAGAACTCATGCACTCTCATGCTATTGGTTTATAGATACTATTACAGCCCAAAATCAGTCGAATAATGGATATATTATTCTATGGGAGTAGATAAATAAACATTTTGGTAAATACGTAATTACTATGATCTCTATGTAGAAACGACCACGTTGCGTATATGGTCTGAAGGGTATAACCTAACAGTTTCAAAATAAACACGGTAAAATGTGTCAGAATGTCATGGCAAACCGGGATACTTTATGAAAGTGAATGTAGTTAATTGTAGTATATACCATATTGAACTTTAAGCCATTTTTTCGAGCGAATCACAGAAAACTATTTGGAAAACATTTCGAAGTGAACGTCACCAGTTTGTGTATATATAAAATGCTACAATTTCAAACAGCTGATTCCAGAAGCTCTCAAAAACGTTCGAACTTAGGTTCGAACTACCCCGATACCAGTTTTCAATCCGCTTCAAATTATTTCGAACCATTTGAGCCATTTTTTCGCGTGACGTCATCATGGAAATGTCAATTCAATTCTCGATGCAATTTTTAAATTAATGAGTCATGAACACGATACACGCACATAATTAAAAAATTTTATCCGTTTTCATTGTTATAATTTTCCTCCTTAGGATAAATCCGGTATTTTTAAAATGGATTCAAAGCAGCTTATGTATAATTCAAATGTTCTTGTACTGATTAACGAGATGCTATTTGAAAAATATATGCAATATACCTATTCATATTGGTTGAATCAAGAGGAAGAACCAGTAATATCAATTTCAAGAATTTGAACATACATAATTATTTAAAACTAAATAATATTTCAGAATTCTCAAATAAATGCCTGCTCCACTCGAAATGATTAATTAATCCACATAGGTTGTAATGCATTTCAGCGAGATAACGTATTATTTTGCAAAAAAGTTGCTATCCCTACCAAGGTTTGAACTCGAGAACCCCCGGGCAGCAAGACACCGCGTTGCCTATCAAGCCACTAAGATCAACATGTGCCAATGCTATTTCTGAGTATATCACAATTCCGACCTTTCCGACGGCTTCGACCAAAATACAATATGATCGAAGATCCGACCGCTCGGACCCCAATACACTTTCAAATCCACAGAGGAATGATTTACATACATTTTTACTAATTTCTGTAGTGGAACATGAACCAAAAAGCGACATTTTCAATTTTGAATGAATGTTATGTCAAATTTTGTCACTTTAAATAGCCGCTGATATTTCTTTGTTTACCTGAATAGCCGATAATATTCAATATCATGTATCTAAATTCGTGACTTTTCATTGGCGGAGCCATTTGTGAATGAATTAATCGTTACAATTCTAGTTCAAACTATCCCACTTCCTGCTTTCATACCGATTCAAATTATTTCGAACCATTTTAACGGGATAATTCCTTCGCTGCAATTATACCTACTATAATTTTTCATCAAATAGAGATTCAATGGCTCAATATTGTACGAGTAGATATCGTAGTTAAAATTCAATGCTTAATTAAGTCAATGAATCAAAATCGGAACGCGTGTAAAAATTTTTGCAATTTTGCCTATTGACAAAACGATTTTCTATTCACGAGAGCTGAGTTAAAATTTATTGAAAACTTTCCGATTTTTTGGCAGATTGTAATGGATAATCTCATGGGGAATTCTTGCTAAAGAATTGCGGCATTCCATTTTCCCATGTTATATCGTCACCCCTAGAATGAGGCTTCATGAAACTGTACTCGTCCCATACTTATTATTTAAATGTTTCAGGAAAATTATATTCAATTGCAATTCGCAATTCGTTAACGAAATTACATCAGGCAACCCTGAATACACCAGCAAAGGGCGCTAAACAATTTCTATCGGAAGCGACGAAGCGGTGACATTTACGATCGTTTGAATTATTACGCTCAGAGGGTACCGCCAACCGCAACCAAGCGAACGAGAAATGGCCAAATGGCGGTACCTGAACACAGATCTGTTACTTCATTATATTCGATTATGGTTCTTAATAACAATATTCAAATATTATTCGATTTGAATGAAACAAATGCAGGAATTATGATGCGTGATTTATGAGCGAAATAATTCTTTTCCCGTACTCACAGAAAGTTAACACAATTCGCCATGCCCAGCAAGATAGCACAATTTCGAATGAGAAATATTTTTTGAATGCACAAAAAATGGGTTTTCCACTTATTCACATATAATATGCAGTAACAAAAATGTGTGAGGTATTTGATGTGTGACTCGTAACAGATGCATCGGAAAAAATTGAGTTCAAACGAACCGCCATCGATAAAATAAATAATCTATTGTGATTTCCAGATTGGATGTCTGATCCGCTATGAGGTTTGCGTTTGCCCGTGTGGTACGGCTTAATTTCATCTTTAAATTGGGAATGAATTCAATATATTTCCGCTATTTTTTATTATTTCACTCATTCCATGACATTTTCGGATGATATTGATTTCTGGTGAGACGATTACAATACAACGGCGATGCGCGCAATATCATGAGGTATTAATTTTTTAGTGATTGCTATCCCTGATAAGCTAGCACATTTCTCAATACCTTATTTATTTATCCCTGGATTTCAAGTTAACGAATGATGGGAATTATGTACAAATCGTAATTTATGTGCGCAGTCAGCACTCTTCAGTAATTTGTTATTGACAAATAGAAAATTACGGATTAATTTATCATTCGATTACAATAAAACTAAAGTGGGAATTATGTGTAAATAACGCGTGATTTTATCCGTTTTCCCGCACTTCTCGGGAATTTTTCATCGAGAATTGTGTAAGCTCGCCTTCTTAAATTGAGTAGTTGACAGGGTAGCCCATGAGGTCTTCCTCAGAATAACCAGGGAAGGTACAGGCAATGACATAATTAAAACTCACGGAGCCTGGTCCCATCTGAACAATCTCATCAGCGAACCTTCCTAATTATGTAATTATCAACAAAGTCAGCATTGGGAGTGCGCTGAAACCTCCTTTTAAACTATAAGAAATGAAACTATAACCATGGATAGAACTGCTCAGTTAGAAATGCCCAATTTGAATGATCAGTAAATAAAGCTTTTTGATCATCGTTCATTGAATATCTAGGAATGAACCTTAACATTGAGCTTCAGCTATTAAAGCGATAAAGGCTACCATCAATGTGTAGAAGTCTAGCTGGTGAAGCTTACGGCTGTCCTAAACCTAAAAAACTGCGATGGATGAACACCATGATTGTGAAACCAAAAATCACTGATGGGAAAGTATTCTATCTACCAAAGTGTTAGAAGAGACAGGAGGGTACAAGCAAAACCCTTGATAAAGTTGAGAGGACTTGCCTGTGTGTGCATCACTTGATATTTGAAAACGAGTCTCACTATAGGGCACTTCTTGAGATTATCACAGATCTAACACCCCTTCATTTAGTGATTGGCAGATACAGTTAGTGAGAGAACAAAGACTCAGACAGCCTAGTCCTTACTCTTCAATCAATAACATTTCATCAGTAAATCTTACGAGTGACAAAACTCTCTATAGAGGCTATCATCACAAAGCGAATAAGGAGAAAAGAGAACTCACCACCCATTACATATACCTATCATTTAATGGTACATAGATGGTTCAAAGGAGATTTTGCTTGCAATGTTTGGAGATATTGGGGGGGGGGGTCTTTGATGATACCTTACATATTTCCATATGCAATGCAGCAAAACGGAAAGGGGTAAAACCCTCCTGTTAAGTGGATCTCAGCTATGTTGACAGGGCGAACCGTCAAGTCCTGCCTGGGGGAAACTGAAGTGACTGTGCTGACGAACAGGGCATGCCCTCAAAGAGGGGTGCTATCAGCCCTGCTGTGGAGTCTGGTCATGAACCGTCTTTTGGAGAAGCTTACGACCGATGGTTTTAACGCCCAGGCATATGCCGACGACATAGTGGTTACTGTTAGAGGCAAGCATGAAGGCTCATTAAGCAGCCGAATGCAACTTGTCCTCAGTATTATCGAAAAGTGGAGCTAGGAACAGGGGCTAAATGTCAATCTCACGAAAATAACACTAATCCTGTTCATTAGAAGGAAGAATCTCGACCTCACAGCGCCGGTCCTAAATGGCTATACTCTGAACATCTCTAGTGAGTGCTAATACCTAGGTGTCATCCTGGACAGTAAACTCAACTGGAGGAAACACATAGAAAAGACTCTTTCCAGAGCCACGGCAGCCATATGTGGGCCTGCTAGAGACTCTTTGGAAAGACATGGGGCGTGAAACCAAAAATGGTTCTGTGGTTATACACAGCGGTGATACGCCCTATTGTCACCTATGCTTCCTTAGCATAGAAGACAAAAATCGAAGAGGTCACCATACGCATAACTACAAAGGCTTGCCTGTATTGGTGTCACGGGAGCTATGCGCACAGCTCCTACAGCAGCGCTTGGGGTCATACTCGATCTGTCTCCCTTACATCTACATGTGAGGAAATGCACCCAACTGGATGCTATAAGAATATCCCCTAACTGGAAACTCCTACCTGGAAACTGGGTTGGAGACATGAGGATATTGAATCAACTGGATGCAAACCTCTTGGCAAAACCATCGGATGTTATGCCAATAATCTTTGATTTCGAAACGCCCTTTGAAACGGTCAGCTATGACAGTCCTAGAGCAATAAGTTTCGTAAATCGCTTGGACAGAAAGTCTTCCATATGGTTTACCGATGGATCAAAATCTGAAGAGGGCAGTGGTATTGGGATATATGGACATAGATTGAGGATCTCTAAAGCCCTGGGAAGTGAACCCTCCATTACACTATTACACAGACCGAGATACTGGGTGTGCACATAGTCGCTCAGGAGTGTCTTAAAATGAATCTCGAAGGGGCGCATATCTTCATCACCACGGACAGCCAGGCCGCGCTGAGGTCCCTGGAATCACACTGCCAGGGATCTCTGCTGACATAGGAGTGCCGTTACACCATAAAGCAACTGGCCAGAGGCAATGAAGTGAGTCTACTATGGGTGCCAGGGCATTGTGGTGTTGAAGGAAATGAAGAAGCCGAAGGGCTTGAAAAAGTGCATCAAGTCTAACACCTGCTTGTCCTGAGCCTTTCTGTGGGCTTGGAAAAGACCACTATAATATAGCGGTTCAACAATGGGAGTCGAACAACAGAATAACCCTCTGGAGAAACACTCTTGGACTTATTCAGTTCAATAAATTCGTGATGATTTCACCGACCTAAACCAGTAAACTCTTAAAGCTATCACGAGCTGAGCTTAGGGTGATGGTAGGTCTGCTGAGAGGGCACTGTCGGTACAAACATCATTTGTACCGTATGGGGAAGTCAACAGATGAGATTTGTAGACTCTGTGGATCAGAGGCAGAAACAGCTGCACACATGGTATGCAAGTTTCCAGAACTGGCTGGTCTGAGAACCATTCCTATGGGAAAACCAGTTTTGGATACCCACGAGGTAACGGCCAAGGCTCCTAAGGATGTTGTCGGTCTTATAAACACCATAGACGACCTCCTTGGGTTTCAATGACTGAGTAGACTAGTGAACAAAAAATCCATGTGGTCGCAGTTTCCGGAAGGCTAACTGAGCTATAATCGACCCCAGTTAAAATAACGATAATAATAATAATAGGCACGATAGACCTTGAGAACAATCTATCACGTTTTCAATTGTTATTTGCAGTCACCCAAAAAACGAGGTGGAAAGTGGTCTCATGGCAATTACATATACATATATTCGTGATCATGAGCATCGCCAGAGGGGCAGGGGGGCGGCTACCCCCCCCTTCCTAAAGCTCCTCAGAAATAAAAACTCATGAAAAATAATAGCATAATATACGAAAATCAGTTCATTATTTCTATTCTGATTTATTTTTGCCCCCCTCCTAGACCCATTTACCCCCCCCCCCTAGCTCAAAGGCTGGCGACGCCCTTGTTCGTGATAATGAAGAAATCTTCCGAAGAGTGTAAAAGTGTAAAAAATGGTTTGTTTAGCAATATTTATCACGAAATGAGAAAAATATCCGACAGTTATGAAGAAAAATAAAAAAAAAATTATGTCCTCAAATAGCTTCATACATGCATTTTTCCCTATAGATAGCAAAAAAATTCACATATGGGCAAATCGATCAAATTATATGGTTCAGAATCACCATTCGCATCTAACTATATCATGAAAGTTGATATATAAAAAATATATGAAATGTCCCCAAAAAGACCAATTCATATACATATATATATATATATATATAATAAATTCATGAAATGAAGTAAAAACAATCTCAGGGCGGAGTTCAGATGGTATGCAAAGATACCTCTGATCTGCCACTCAAACTCTGATTAAGAAAAAAATTATATCAAATTGATATATTCAAACAAAAATCCAAAAAACCCATTACAATGTGAAAGCACAAGCACATCATAAGATTAATAACCAAAATTAAATAATAATGATCGAGGCATAAAATAAAACAAACGGAACAATGCCATACATGATCAAACAATAAATGAGAAATCATAAATAGAGGTATAGTTTTTCTGATAAGTAGGAGAGAGCTCATTGACTCTCGAAGAGGCATTTCCAAACTCTTCCCTTGAATGAAAAAGTAGTTAATGTTTGGTAGGACGACGACATATACTGATTATAATATTTATAAATAGAATAGGTGAAAGATCTCTCAAAGATGGCCAAACGATGAGGACGAGGCGATATAAGTCCCTTATTTCTTGTATTCAAAGTATGTACGTCAGTTCTAAATCTAATTTTCCTGTACAGATATGGAGGCTGTTTAGTTCTCACTACATTGTGATATAGAATCAAAGCTGAAAACTTAAATCTATTCTGCATATTGAGCCATCTGGCGTCTCTCAGCTTGTGACTTATTCTATCAAATTTCCTCAGACCATAAATGAATCGTAAGCAGCTGTTTTGAACTTTTTGAATTTTGTAGAGAGTACTTTGATCTAAACACGATAAAAATATCTGAGAACAATAATTAAACGCTGACAAAACCAAGCTGTTGCAAAGTGAAATCTTGAGATCTTGAGGTAGGCACCCTCTATGAGGATACAGCAAGCGTAGACCGCAGATCGCTCTCTGGGTACAGCTCGATATGTGTGTACGGAAACGAAAAGAGCTGTCCATCCTCAGACCCAGATTACGAACGGATTCCACAATGGGTACATCCTCCCCAGCAATAGATACCCTTGCTTTTTGTTTAAAAAATATTAATTTGCATTGTGTTTTTTCCCTTTTTTTCACAGGAAAAATTAGATGCACGAATGTTATTTGACAAGACTATTTCATGAGTAACAGATTATTCTGGATGCATTATGTATGTATTTTTAATTTTCGTTGACAACAACTGTCATGTTTTGCCGCGGGTAAACCCGAAAATACTGCTGACAGCTGCTGCCAAACAGTTTTTCCATCTAGAAACCATTTGTGATTCAAAATTGCGCGTTTCTGATTGGTGGTAATTAAGACGAGGGAAATAGTCGCACAAATCGACAACAATATCACGTTCCAAATCCATAGCGGTAAATGGTCTTTGATAGCGGCGACTGACGATACGCATCCATGTGAAAACAAATACCGTCGACTGATTATCAGTTCGACCGACCATCAGTCGCATGCAGTGAACTGGTCGCATGTGAAACGGCTCTCAGTCGCATGTGAAACGGCTCTCAGTCGCATGTGAAACGGGTCTAAAAAGAGAGGGACATAAATTAAAGAGAGGGAAGAATATGCTTAGGTAGGCTTTGGTAGGCAATGTCATATTGGAAGTCATCAGTGTTGCCGTTGCAACGGAAATATCTGCTGATTTCGACTGGTAGGCTCTTTTCATTTCTCTATCGATTTCTAGTAATTTTTGTGAAATTTCTGAATTTTACTCAGATGCTGAATGAATATTAAATCTAATTTAGTGTTGTACGTCCATTTCGTGTAATTTTCATGACATTTCATGTAATACGAGGATAATTCACGACATGCAGACAATTTTTCTATTTTCCGGAAAAAGTTACACCCCGAGCAGGAATCGAACCTACATTTATTATTCGCCAGGTGTAACTTTTTCCGGAAAATAGAAAAATTGTCTGCATGTCGTGGATTCTACTTGTTCCATATACTCAACGTATTTTCTTATTTCATCCCATTGTACTTTGATTCTTTTTTCGAATAAACTATCACAAACTAACGTACTATTCTGCCCATTATTTTTCAGTGAAATTTCAACACTCGATTCTTGTCTTCCGTACGAGAAAACAGCATAACTGAATCTCCCAACCATGTTAATATACGTGAAATATTTCCAGTATTCAGAGAAAAAAGTTTCTTCAACATTCGCCATGTGTTTGGAATTATTGAATTCACATAATATTTCCTCAAATTCATTATTTTCCCAAAGTAAATAACCATTTCGATAAATACGTAATTACTTCGACCTTCATGAAGAAAGGGCAACGTTGCTCAATCATCTGACAGAAAAATGACTATAACCTAACATTTTCAAAATATACACGGTGAAATGTGTCAGAATTTCATGGCCAACCGGTATACTTTATAAATGTGAATGGAGTATACACGAAATATCTTTCTTCTGATGTGACAGTATAGATTGTCACGTTCAAGAGTGATGGTTGGGTAGAAGTTTCAAAAATTGAAACGTTTAGAGTGGCTCGTTGCGTCTTAGAAATTTTAAAACGTCAGAGCGCCACACCAAAGTGAAACTCCTAACCTTGGAGCGTTGATCGAACTAACCAAATCTTTTACACGGAAGTTTGGAACGGCGCGCATCAAATCTTCGCTCCGAAGTGGTCGCGTGTGGGCCGCTAATGTGTATCACAATACAATAAATAAATGTATATTATCGTCACTTTTTTGGTCTCTGAAATTTGTGCCAAAACTTATGGGACATGTCTTATTGGGAATTCTTTAGAATTATCCCAGGAAATCCTCGTTTCGGATCTTCTCTGAGGTTTTCACCTTCTGCAACGTGAAAAGATGAAGAAGGAATAATTTTTTACATGTTAGGTATGTTACATATAATCAGTACACTGTGCGGTTCATGATCAACGCCAGAAAGCAAAAATTGAAGTAGCCAAAAGAAACCGGTGCTAACAGAGCATTGAAGAGGTGATTTTTCACCTGTCACTATCAGGAAAAAGCGGAGCCTCTTCAGCGTGTTGTAGAATAATGCCGCGGGGAAAGCCATTACGTACACAATGATGCTATGTAGAAGCATTCGTCTCCTGTTATAACTTCTGAACTCTCGAAGAAATTAAATTCGATGAAAATATAAAAATTATTACCTATATAGGGACCTCCACATGAAATACCTATTATTCTCATATGATAAAAATAGTCAATAGTAATGGAATTTGAGGAATGACAAACAAAAAACCGGTAAACTAAGGACGTTATTCCACTAGTCCAATACTCAATGCTCCAATGCTCAAATACTCATGCTGTTGAGGTTGTCGTTGGCAGGCTGTCCAGTGTTTTGTTTCTGCTTACTAGACTGAAAAAGTTGATCACGGAGGAGATTTTGATGCAAACCTACCACTCCTTATTCCATAATCGAATGTCGTATGCGATTACAATTTGGGGTGATAGTCCACAGTGTCAGTGAGGGTATGCATCACACCCTTGCCCTAAAATGGATATTTTTTGAGTTAATATCCACTTTAGGGCAAGGGTGTGATGCATACACTCACATTATTTCTTAATGTAGATTCAATATCTGCCATAAAAAAATGGGGTTCTAATTTGAAAAAATTGATTTTTTCACGATTTTGTCATCCCTAACTTTGAAAGCGATTTTTTCACCCCCTGTATCATGAATCGCGATTTCGTGGATACATCAGTATTACATCTTGAAAAATCCCAAAAATGAAAATTTTCCATCCAAAAACCTCGAAGTTATTCTTGTTTCAGCGGAGCTCTATTTTCGATTTTTTTTTCGAATTTTCCCGCTCAGAGAGAATTTTCCAAACAAAACTGAAAAATGTTACATCAAAATAACTTGAAATTTTTTAAGGAATCTATTTCTGCAATAAAAAAATGGTGTTCTGATTTGAAAAACGGAAGTTGACGTCATTTCCGGAAAAACCGGAGATGATAATGCCTTGAAAATATTTTAGATTTCATCAGCATCGTGAAATACTCATGAGTGCCGAATTTCATGAAAATACGTTCAGTAGTTTCCCGTATAAATATGGGTGAGGTTCCTCGTGAAAGACCCTGTATATATGACTGCACAATTTACGTACACGAGAACCTAACAAAATATGATTTTAACGGAGATACACATGGATATTTAACAAGAGGTCGAGAATGTTTGAGAGTACCTTTTCATCGGATTAACTCTACAAGAAAAGGTTCAAATTACTGGGGTACAAGATTTCATAACCACCTACCAGATGACATTCGACAGTCAAGGAATTTTAGGGGGATGCTCCGGCAATATTTGGTCCGTCGATGTTACAGTCTGGCAGAATTCCTCGAATAAATGTTTCTGTTCGTCATTGACTTTAGTGGCGTTTTTAGACATACATATTTGTATTTTATGATTTTATGCATATAACTTATATTTTAAATGTTCGTTGAAATATTATTCTTAATCGTTTTATGACTAGAGGTATTTCTGGAAATTTGTAATACTTTGTTGAATAAACTTTACTTTACTCCACTTTAAGATGGCGGTCGGAGTGAGCACCATTTTTTCTAATAATTCCTATATGGAAAATAAGCCAATAAAAACTGAAGCTGGGCTTCGGTAAGAATCCAGATCTGCGCTTGTGCCGCAATATTGTGAGAATAAAAATAACTTACTAATTCTGTCTCTCTCTGACAGAAATAAATAAATAAATTCACTTTATTTTCACTTGACCAAATGGTATGGAAAACGTCAAAATACAACCTCAAAATACTAAAATACAATATACAGGTTTCAGTATCAAAGAAACTACAACAATGGTACCCCATCAAAACAATCTTTTACGAAAGTAAATCACATGATATACACAAAAAGAGAAAAATAAAAAGTAATTAATACAAAACAGACATAAAATTATGACTCATTTATAGATAACAGGAAAAAAACTCTTCTAGCGTGTAGAAGGCCTTAGGTATTACTAGAATGTTCAGCTCACGCTTAAATGTGGCTAAGTTTTGGATATTACGCAAGTTTTTTGGACAATTTATTGAAAATCTTCAGGCCTGTTATAAAAATGGTTTTATGCGTTTTTGTTAATCTATGCGACGGAATTCGAAAGTCATTTCTGTATCTTGTGTTGAACGAATGAACTCCGTTGATGGGAAACTTGGACTGATTTTTATATATGTATAAACTGGTTTCGATGATATATAAACCTGCAAGTGTAGGAATACTCATTTTCCCAAAAAGCTCACGACACGATTGTGTCCGAGGCACACCAATTAGGACCCTAGTCACATGCTTTCGTGCCACAAAGATCCTATCAAAGCCTGCTGATCCTCCGCAAAGGCAAATTCCATATCTCAGTCTAGACATCATCTGAGCGTGAAACAGGCTAACCAGACTACTGTGGTCCAGAACTCTCCTCAAATTCCAAAAGATATAGCTCAGTGAATATATTTTAGACGGCCTCCATGTAAGTGTCTCATCTATAGTGAGTCCCAAATAAGTGACACACTCCGACCTAATATTGTTAACACTCTTTATAACTATGTTACGTGTTGCCTGATGATTGTGTAACATCATATCATCTTTTGGAAATATTGAGATAGAGTTGATTAGAGCTAAACCAACTCACCAACCCAGCCAGAACGGAATTACACCCCTCTTCAACCCGGCTCCTATGAGCCGGTCTATACCGATTGGCAATTACAAATAACGAGTCATCGGCATAAAGAGTGAAGTGAACATCTAAATGGTCACCCACGTCGTTTATATATATAACGAACAAAAATAGTCCAACAAAGGAGCACTGCGGCACACCGATATTGACCTTCACTTTACCGGACGACACCTGGGTCCTGACGTTATTTTTAACACCACAAATAGACGTGTACTATGATCTATCTTGTAGAAAACTACGGACCGATCCAAATCCATCCCAGCGCCCTGCCGCGCACCCCGTAACTTTCCAGCTTATTGCAGAGCAAACCATGTGAGACAAAGATTGAAGAGTAGGAAGATGGGAAACGCCGTGCTATCCGTAGTGCTAAAATGCGACTAACTTTTGGACAGATTTTACTGTTGAGAAAACAGATGGCGCTGAAATCCTATAGAGGAACAGATATCTACATCTCTTATGTGGCGGGAATTTTAAATCTGGACACGGCATTTAGCTAAGGCCTTTAGGTTCTCATTCTCGAAATATTTAAATCTCAGTGTGGGGTGCAGTTTTCAATTGAAATTCTTTCTTGTCTGAAGAAATATTTATTTTTCATTTATTACAGATAAAAAACACCAAACAAAATAATATATTGACAATATAATAAAAAAAATGATTAATCACTCGTTGCAAAGGTTTTTCAACTTTTGATTTTTCGAGAAAACCTTTTTATTCTGATTTTGATTCTCAAAGCGAACAGCCCAAAGGCAACGAGTGGTCATAAATACCCTAAGGAAATAGTCAGAGGTTTCTGGCGAACAAAGATCAAATGCCAAATTTTTTTCTCTGACTATTTCCACAAGATCTCTTACCATGTGGTTACTTTGCAGCAAATCCTTGAAGTGTACATTATGAATCACTTCCAGTTTTTCCAAGTATTCCAATAGGGCTGAGAGGCAAAAATCAATCCCTTGGTTTCTGGAAGTGATTCTCCTTGCTTGAAATATGTGAAAATCTGATGCGGACCCGTTAAATTTTTCTGTTTGTCCACAAGCAAATTTTCACATATGTCGCAATTATGCAACTTCAAGAATTTTTTTGCAATGTACCCACTTATATAAAATATAGCATTTTTTCCCTTAATGTCGACATCAATTTCGTCGATATCTTTCCAAGTTACAGATGACTCTGGTTCGTTATTTATCTGACTTCCTGTGAGCTCACTCAATTTTGTTAACTTCTTTAATGAGAAGGAGAAATCGTCTTCACAATTAGTCTGACTAGACAACTTTGAAATACTTGTCAGATAGGTATACCGCAAACCGTTCTCAAATTGCAGTGGACTTGGGTTCCGGCAGCAACCGTTTTGCTGCCTTACTGTTGCAAATAAGTTCTCAACTGGATCCTGATTCAAACGCCTAGTCAATAATTTTGGAAAATTATAATTCTAACGCAAATCCTCTGCAAGTTGAAGAACGCTATTAATTGTTAAAATAAATCCATTAATGCACGGAGGAATAGATCGATTGGATAGTAGAAATAACTATTCAAGCAATCAAAAAGTTTATCCATATCACCTACAAACTCAGACGTAGGTAAGGAATCAACTGGCAAGTTTCCAAACTGGTATAGTATAAGCATTGCTACACTTACCGATTCACTAAATACCTACTTGGATCGCATATTTCACTCTCATCGCATTGAAGGACGTAACATTGAAATGTTGTTCGGTAATTCTTGGTAACAATCGTACACGCAGAGGGTTTGAAGACCTGCCAGCTGATTCAATGTATTTCTTGCTTACAGTCTTTTCCTTATAAATCATATCATACTTTGCTAAATTGTTCCTTACACTTTTCAGTAGATGAGGAGCATCATAGAAAAATAAATCTTTTCATCGTTTCTGGAGAAAAAACTTTGGTTCACTGAAATTTGGAGCTGCTTTGCCAAATTTTGATTCACAGGACTCTGATCACAAACAACGGCTTTCACGATGAGTCCTGCTCCGAACGCAGAATCGAGAGCATCGGAAAAAATTGATGGTAAAAATTCATTAGTTGCAGTACGTCCCAAAAACCAGTATCCCAAAGTAAATTTCCAATTGTGAACGATGCCCCTCACCATACAGACAAGTGCAGAAGTAGCCTTCTTATTTCTCCTTATTTTGCCAGTATCAACAACTCCAATAATTTTGTCTTTTGACCTACTTCAATGGAGCTCTTCACTTAAAGAAATCTCATCAAATATCAAGATGCAATTTTTTTTTTTATCATCAGAGCAATTCTTGAAGTGAATTTTCAAAGATTCCTCTATAGCTGGACTTACATCAGGAGTAGGGATTGCATTACCGGTTTTTCGATTTACCGGTTTACCGATTTACCGCCTCGAAAGTGCTTCAAATTACCGACGATTAATCGACATCTTTTACCGGTAATTTCGGTAAAAAATGCAAAGCTGACAACTGCAGGAATCCATTGTTGGCGCGGACTGGATGGATTATAAATTATAATAGTATATTATTCAACGAGCGGTAATGTAAGTCATAACACACGCCGATGAATTTTGCAGCACGAGCCGTTAGGCGAGTGGAGTAATTCATCAAGTGTGTTATTGCCATTTCCGCGAATTGAATAGAATACTTTATCTACGACTTCTTCAGTAGAATTCGAATTAATCTGCATTTTCAAAATTGACAACAGTTTTCGAAAGCAATCTCTATGGTCGAGAATCGAATCTCGTAGAAAACGTCAAAAATTGAAATTTTCCAAATGCAATTATCGGATATTTAGAGCAAAGGCAATGTAGAAATGAAAGGCGAGGACGTTAACTTGATGTCTGAAATAGAGTTCCCGATGGATAAAACTTTTTAATTCAATTTGAGAGCAATTTAATTTTTTTAATTTGAATAATAGTGAGTTATTAAAACTCTCACTATTGCTTTATAGATAATGGATACATAATTTCATGGGAGAAGAAAAAATGTTAAATTGTGCGAATGTATGAAGAAGGAATGCAATATTTTCGGATGGAGGTTATTCAGGGGAAATACTTAGAAATGGATTATTTCGTTGCACTCATGACAATTCGGCCTACTAGTGTGGAATCCAAAATAGTTATTTTCCCATCAAGGGCGGAAAGTTGTACTTTCTCGCACTAGATTGTCGTTGCCCGAACGACGCGGAGCGGAGTGCGGGAAAGATACTTCCCGCTCAAGATAGAAACAATATTTTTTCTACAACCATATTATAAAATAAAAAAAACTTCTACACAACTTTGGTGGATATTCATCTTGACACATTGATTGAAAGTTTGGGTTCCTATGGAAAATCATAGACCATGACAGAAATAAATACACAGATCCATGTGTGCCAGTCATAATTTTTGAAGGATGCCAAGTTCTCCTTGAAATGCAATAATTTTCAAACGGAAATCTGCATTAATAATCAGTTTGCTATGGGTGAAACTGCATAATTTGCAATATTCAACTAAAGATATAAGTCAGTAGATTAAGAGATTTCATGTAAAAGGTAGGCTATTATTCACAAATTCAATAAATATTCACTTTCCCGCACTAGTGCGGGAAAGTGATACTTTCCGAATCGATAACAATGCGGGAAAGTAGTTACTTAGGCCCGGTTGTAGAAAAAAGCCTTTACAGCGGCAGGAACAATTTGTACTAAGATTAGGTCCCGGCTAAGGCCCGGTTTCACCAACAGAAACCTTAATCGCGATTAACTAAACTCCGGATAGGTTAACCAGAAAATTTAAACGAGTTTACCGTCAAATTCGTTTCACCATGCTGTTTTGTGGTTAGCCTAATCACGTTTAGCTAAACGGGATTTTGCGGATAGCCATATCTGGCAACAATGTGAAGAATGCCATTCTGTGCTCCATATCTTCTATGAATTCTTTTAAATTTCAAATTCAGCGGAAGACGGACAAATTTATTTGAAAATTTAAATTTTTCTCGGTTTCTTTGTTGAAATAAATATGTCTTTAGAAAAAAGGAAGAGAGATATAAACTTCTCCGTTGCGGAAAAAATATTTTTAGTTGAGCTAGTTGAAGCCCGGTTCCAGAATTTGGAAAATAAAAAAAGTGACGCTGTGAGTGTGAAGGAAAAAATGGAGGCATGGAAAGCTCTCGCGGAAGAGTTCAAATCTCAGAACTTGAATGTTCTGAGAAATTGGACTTCTCTCAAGAGTTCTTGGGAAAATTTAAAAAAAACCACGAAGAAAATGATCACGCATGATAATGCTAGCAGAATTGCTACAGGTACACACCCTTTACTTAATGCTGAATTTTTGAAAATATGTACTATATGACTATTGTAGGTGGAGGACCTCCAGTGGTCAAACATGTGAGACCAGAAGAGAAGCCTTTATTCGATAAGGTGAGGGCTCTTATTCTACCTGTGGCAGTCGGATTTTGCAATACGTATGATACTGATATGGCTGTTTCAAGTGGTAAGTTTCATTCACTGTTCTCTCACTTGTAACATATAACACTTTTTGATTATTTACAGCAGTACATATGGATAACAATGAGGCCAGTTCAGGGGATGAGTTTAACCAACAAAATGTGAGTAGAACATGGAGCCTTTCTAATTTTTACAACATTATCTCACTGAAACTGCTGTATTTTACATTATTTGAGATTTGCAGGAGGAATCTATAAATGGGGATTGGTCTACATATTCTTCGGCCAACTTGAGGACTCCTAGGACGAGAATACTGCGAGACTTTCCATCAACATACAATCGTATGGACCCTGGAGATTGTATGGATGCTCCACCAGAAAATATTCGATTATATATATATAATCCGTTATATCCCACAGAATATACGATAAATGTCATTTAATATCATAATGATCTATGGTTCATCCTGAACGACAACTTTCTTGTGTCATATAACTGACAAGAATGTCAAATTTTAAAGGTAACAATGCAATTTTCAAAAATTCATATCTCCTAAACTAGAGTCTTCCGCAGTTTGAGAGTAGCACCGATGAATTTCTCATGGAGAAATCTATCTAGAAAAAATTCATGAAGAAAATCCGCTGCTGGGTCTAAAGTGAACAGGAGCCATTTTATTTAATATTTTCTGAATTTCAATTATTGATTCTCTTTCCAGACTAGCTTCTCTTGTACAAACTACAAAATGTAAATACACGGGAACAGGACTGACATCAGAATATAAATATAAACATAACCAAACTTTCCTACTTAACCAAAGTTAAGGTCGATAAACTCCGAAAAATGAGCAGTTAAAAATTAATCTCGTTTACCGAGATAAACCGGTTTAAAATTTTGGTGAAACGTTTCTAACCTTAATCTAGGTTAAAAACCACAGATAATCTCGTTTAGTGCCTTAAACGAGATTAAGAACGTTGGTGAAACCGGGCCTAAGTGATAATATTATTGATAAGTTGGTTTCTCAAAGCCTTCTTCATTAAACAAAAGGAATCGCAAGAGTCGTTGGAAAAGTAAGAAATGACAGATATTTCTTTATTCAAATTATCTACTATTTCGAATGTTTTAGGGCCCGTAACAAGTCTTCAAGTTAGGTTTATTATTATTTTTTCAATTTTACCTAGAGTTTTAATTTTTTATTGTTTTTTTTTTGATAAGAATTAAAGTCTGGTTAGTTATTTTGTGGCTCATACTCATGTCTGAAAAAAACCGGTAAATACCGGTAAACCGGTTATTTCTCAAATAATTTACCGAATTACCGGTAAATTCAAAAGCGGTAAATTTGCAATCCCTAATCACGAGAAATTTTCAGCTTTGCCTGCCAATTTCGCAAAGTTCTGATGGTTGGTAAGTTGAGAGATTTGGATAATGACTTATATCCCTCTGGTGAAGCATAATACCATAACAAGCACATCTCTCTTGAATCATCGTCATACCTTCTATTAAATTTGTTAACAAAATTGGATTTTAACTCGTTAACAAAAATAATGTGAGCATCCTTGGAAAGATATCTTTTTGACAGTAATATAAGGCTAGAAATATTGGCCCTATTGGATGCCTGGTAGGGTTTTCCTTTACAGAAGCAGTAGGGTACTTTACTCCTGAACAATTTGCACCTCAACGAATTTATAGTCCTTTTGAACTTTTTCCTGGCTGTGAGGCTCAGGTCCCTAACATGCCTTTTATTTTTAGGCCTAATTTTAGAGATGGCTGCACTGTGAATCTCTTTATTGAAATCCTTTTCTGGAGAATTTTCGACTGGTAACTGAGAATCTACAAAGGATGAAATTTAATGTAACCAAGCTTTAACTTGTCAGTAATAATAATGATTCCATACAATTAATAATTGATTGAGTAAACTCACCATCATTAGATTGAGGAACATTGCTAGGTCCTGCAAGAGCAATATCTTCATGGACTATGATTTTAGCCTCGGATGCAGGAAGATTATCTGATGTGGGTCCAGGAAGAACATCTGATGTGGGTCCAGGAAGAACATTCGTTGTGGGTCCAGGAACAACATCTGATGTGGGTCCAGGAAGAACATCTGATGTGGGTCCAGGAAGAACATTCGTTGTGGGTCCAGGAACAACATCTGATGTGGGTCCAGGAAGAACATCTGATGTGGGTCCAGGAAGAACATTCGTTGTGGGTCCAGGAAGAACATCTGATGTGGGTCCAGGAAGAACATCTTTTGTGGGTCCAGGAAGAACATCTGATGTGGGTGCAGGAAGAACATCTGATGTGAGTCCATTCAGATGCGGAACACTTCCAGACCATAGCAATTTCCGGGGATATAGAGATTTATACTGGTTTCCCGAAAAATGCTCACCACACATCGTGTAGCATTTTGGATCGTTTATCAGGTCAATATCTGTCCGTCCTGAGAAATCGATCGTCGAATATTTTCGAAGGGAATTTTTATTCAAAGAAATCAATTTTTATTTTACCAAATCTGAGTTTTCTCGAAATGGGCTTGAGATAGAAGGATTCTGTTTTTACTAAAATCAATTAATCTTATCTGTACTCGGAGTTAACATCATCAGAAGAAGCTGAGTCCACCCCGTCCAATATTTTCGAAGGGAATATTTATTTTACCAAATCTGAGTTTTCATGAAATTCGCTTGAGATAGAAGGATTCTGTTTTTACTAAAATTCATGAATCTTATAGGTACTCAGAGTGAACATTATCAGAAGAATCTGAGTCCACCTCGTCCAATATTTTCGAAGAGAATTTCGATTTTACCAAATCTGGGTTTTCATGAAATTCAATTTAGATAGGAAGGATTCTGTTTCTACTAAAATTCACGAATCTTATATGTTCTCGGATCAACTATCATCGGATAAAGCTTATTACATCCTGTCCAATATTTTCGAAGCGAATTTTTATTTTACCAAATCTGAGTTTTCTCGAAATTGGCTCGAGATAGAAGGATTCTGTTCTTACAGAAATTCATGCATCTTACATGTACTCTGGGTAAACATCATCAGAAGAAGCTGAGTCCACCTCGTCGAATATTTTCGAAGGGAATTTTTATTTTACCAAATCTGAGTTTTCTCGAAATGGGCTTGAGATAGAAGGATTCTGTTTTTACTAAAATTCATAAAACTTATACAGGGTGTTTCACCATTAACTGGACAAACATATATAGCCGTGTAATTGACACCGAGAAAGTCATTTTTGCCTTATGACGTATACCCCGTTTTCGACGCATAATCGAGATACAGGGTGCTTAATGTCAACTTTGAGCAATATTCTGTGAACTGTGGTGAGTTATGAGTGATATTTGAAATGACGGTTCCTGGTCACATCTTAGTATTTTTGAGGGGTCAATTGAATTGTGGTGCAGAATTTTGCTAAAAAAAATCAAAATGGCGGAAAACCTGCAAAGTAGGATTTTTTTTTTCTCGGTTGCCAATTTGGAGAGCATAATCTCAACGTACTCGATTTTCTAAGATTTTCCGTGAAAAAATTTTTTCAAAATTCGAACTCAACTTTTTTTTTACATGTCTTGAGTGAAAAAAAAATTTCGCCCAAAATTTTTGGAATTTTCCATGGTTGAACTATCTTTAATTCTGAATACTTGGGTGGAAACAGAATGAAAAAATATCAATTTGTTTTCTTTTTGTAGCCTTCCGAAGATTACGCTAGGTGGACTTTCTTAATTTTTATTTGAGAAACTGTGCTGCTGGGCTGCCAGAATGACCCAGATAGAAATATGAATTTATAACCAAAAAAAAATATTTTTCGGAAAAATAAAAAAAATTGAAAAAAAATTATTTTTTTTATTTTTTCCAAAAAACTTTGGTAAGGTTCGAACTCTACACTCTCGATTAACTAGTGTTGCTTTGGTAACGGAGATTTATAGGATTAGAATTAATCCAATTCATACTCGTAGAGTTCGATTCCTACCAAAATTTTTTTGAAAAAAATTTTTTTGGTTTATAATTTCATATTTTTATCCGGATCATTCTGGCAGCCCATCAGCACAATTTTGACCTCCGTACGGCCTCCAGTTTCTCAAATAAAAATTAAGAAAGTACACCGAGCGTAATCTTCGGAAGGCTACAAAAAGAAAACCAATTGATATTTTTTCATTCTCTTTTCACCCAAGTATTCAGAATTAAAGATTATTCAACCATGGAAAATTCCAAAAATTTTGGGCGAAATTTTTTTTTCACTCAAGACATGTAAAAAAAATTGAATTCGAATTTTGAAAAAATTTTTTCACGGAAAATCTTAGAAAATCGAGTACGTTGAGATTATGCTTTCCAAATTAGCCACCGAGAAAAAAAAAATTCCAACTTTGCAGGTTTTCCGCCATATTGAATTTTTTTTCGCAAAATTCTACACCACAATTCAATTGAGCCCTCAAAAATACTAAGATGTGACTAAAAACCGTTATTTCAAATATCACGCGTAACTCACAACAGTTATCAGAATATTGCTCGAAGTTGACATTGAACACCCTGTATCTCGCTTATGCGTCGAAAACGGGGTATATGTCATGAGGCAAAAATGACTTTCTCGGTATCATCTACACGGCTATATACGTTTGTCCAGTTTATGGTGAAACACCCTGTATGTACTTGGATCAACTCTCATCGGATGAAGCTGATTCCATCCTGTCCAATATTTTCCGAGCGAATTTTCATTTTACCGAATCTGGATTTTCATGAAATTGGTTTGAGATAGAAAGATTCTGTTTTTACTAAAATTCATGAATCTTATATGTACTAGGAGTAAACATCATCAGAAGAAGCTGAGTCCACTCCGTCTAATATTTTCGAAGAGAATTTTTATTTCACCACATCTGAGTTTTCTCGAAATTGGCTTGAGATAGAAGGATCATGTTTTCACTAAGATTCAAGAATCTTATATGTACTCGGAGTAAACATCATCAGATGAAGCTATGTCCACTCCGTCCAATATTTTCGAAGTGAATTTTGATTTTAGCAAATCTGGGTATTCATGAAATTGGCTTTAGATAGAAGGATTCTGTTTCTACTAAAATTCATGAATCTTATATGTACTTGGATCAACTATTGACCTATTCTTCAAATACCGAAATAATTGCCCAATCTGGCAACGTTGCGGCGAATTTGACGGACCACTCACGTCGGCCCAGATCTCACTTGATGAAACAACAATATAAACACTCTGAGTGCTAATGAAGGAAATAAAACAATGATCTATCCTTCAAATACCGGAATAATTGCCCAATTTGGCAACGCTGCGGCGAATTTGACGGACCTCCCACCGCGGCTGTCCCAATACACAGGTACATTAAATGACAAATAGGCACGAGAGTTGCAGAATGCCGATGTAAGGCAAAACTTGACCTGCGCGCTGGCCGGTTTCTCATCGCATCACCAACATCTGATTTTGACAGTTTGACACTGACCTGTCGTCGGTCAGAAATACAATGTTGGAAACGAAAATGAAAATAGAAATAATAAACATTTCAGATTCTGGAATACTACGCGAAATCAATCAATCCCTTCCCCACTGAAGTATTATTTCAACACGTTTTACCGAAACCGTGAGTGAATTAGGTCTTGGATTAATTGAATTAAGTTATCTGTTGAAATTGTAACCTGATTCAATTTCAGCTGGACCTACACGTTATAAATCGATCAAATTTCTCTTAATGTGAAAACCGATTACTGAAAATCATTTCTCAGCATGCATTTCACTATATGGTACAGTTTCAAGCATTATTCGCTCCTTTGAAATAGAATTTTCACCTGATTGAATTTCGATCCAATTGCCATATTATTTTTCATGTTTATTTCGCAATTCAAGAAACTAATAATTTCATCTGCATAGTAAGTAAGGTGAAGTGGCTACACAATGATAATCTATTTCGATTCCTTTCGCAATTGAAGAAATCAATATGATATTGTTCCATTTTAAGCCCCAGAATCAGGATGGAATAGGTATGCATTGTAGAATTCAAAATAAAAGAAAAATTTTTTTTCACCAACATACCTACATTACTCATTGTTTCGATTGAGATCATGGAATATATAAAACGAAAACAAAAAAAAGTGTTTGCTGAGGTTGGTGCAATGCTCATCTCGAAAGAGAAACCGAGCCTTCTCCAAGATACCCTGAGTTTAAATCTGATAAGAGACATGCAAGAGCAGAAGAATGAACAAAATAATCTCTTCACCATGCTGGCTAAGTAGTTTCCTGGAAGATGATTCAGTAAAACTCTGAAAATATTCTACAACTTCATTCGAAGAAATTTTACTATAGAACACTTTAAAAAATATTCTATTGTTTGCTCGGATATGTATGATTTGCTATTCTCCCTTTTTTGCAAATTTCACCTTGGATTTCTTCGCAAGCCATGTGTTTAATTTCTCCCCACAATTTAATTCTTTTCATTAATTCCTCATCAGAAGGGTATAAAACACTACCAAATATTCAAGAGGAAAACTCGAAACAGTTTGAACTGCATTACATTTTCATCGTAAAAATTAAATGACGTTGAACTTTCTGGTTTGGATGCTAATTCTTCTATGAAGAATTTCACATCATCCAGGTATGCCAATCGACTAGATGAGGGTTCATACATATATACCAATCTTCATCTGAAACAGAATTCCTTCTTTCTTACGAAAATTCTCCAAATTTTCGTCAATCATGAGGACATGATGTGCTTCCACAGTAACCCTATGATAGAATAGAATTACATTTAATATTTGTTTGCATTTGGTCTTTCTCTGTGAAGAATTTGTTTCCCCATTTTCACATACACTATTTGGTCCAATTAATCCAATAGCTTTTCTACCCTGAAACAAAGCAATATTCAACGAGGATCTCAAGTTATAACTAGAAAACCATAAATACCTTATATCCTTTTTTCCTTCCATTTCATCGTATTTCAAATATTCATTTCAACTTTCTATTAAAGCCATATAGGTATTTATTCCAGTTCCTTTCCTGCCATAGAACAAAATGGCCTCTCTTTTACTCAATAAATTTGAGAATAACACAAAGTTCTCAATCGCTGAAGAATCGAATAACATGACAGCTCGAACATTGTTTATAAACAATGTGCTTCGGAATGTCACGAATGTTGCGGTATTCAAATGCCGTGTCGGAGATTCACGAACCGATCCGAACCTTCCCGATAAAATTTGTCATTTAATGTATCCTCCCAATACACCTATGTTAATTAAATCACGCGATAACTTTCGAATGCTCTTTTGGTCTACTGGCGACACTTTTGTCTTTTGACCTTGAACGAAAACTCGTAAGTTGCCTGTAATATACGAACATAAACATTTCCAATGTTAAAACAAAATTAAGACCGAAAAAGTAAATAATGAAAATTCCTAACTATTATCTATCTACTTATTGTAACATAGACCATTCTAATTTCTAACCTAAATGTTCCTTCATACTATACGGTTTCTTACACATTAAATATTTGTATAAAGCTGTTTTGAATTTGCCAATTCGATGGATGTTTTTCAACCAGTGGCGGCTGCTCAATAAGTGCACATGTACCCCCAACTTATATCTTCATCAAAAGGAATTTACTTTTGTGTTCAACGTAAACGTAACGTTTTATATTTGGGTATTCAATTTAATTTTTCATTTCCGATGTACCCGTTCCCGGTTCTGTATTTCAGACTCCAGACGGCTGGCGAACTTTCAACGCAAATGCGGCCTATGCAAATATACGCGTATAGTCGTAGACGCTAGACGGCAGTCGTACACACTGCACATCCGAAGTGAGCCTTGATTGGAGCATCAGCGACCCCTCGCGCCCCAAACGTCCCGTAACAGTCTGCAATATTTAGTAGACACAGGTACACAACCAAAATATGTACGCGTAGGATACGTCATAGATCAAGAACTACGGTGCTACGATGAACCGATGTACGTCGTGTGTAGGTGAGATAATTCTTTATTTATGGGTGAGATGCTGTCTACCGTGTGTTACGCCCCTGATTTTCGTTTCAATTTTCCGAAATGAGAGGCGCGGCGGTCCAATCGTTCAACGCGAAAAACATATTGATAAGGTCGCCGCACACATTTTTACCTCTGGAGACCATTCTTTGTTTGATTCTTATCGATAATACTTCTTGCTGCGATATTTTCGAATAGTAATTATTAGAAGCGATTTATTCGACAGTGAAAATTCCAGCAATTTGTGTTGATCTCACATAGGAGATTAACAGATCGCCAATAGTGCGGATTAAAGAATATTTTGGTTGAGATTGAGAGGTAAGGATTAATTCTTAAATTCACACGTGATGTGCGACGATCTTGTCAATCTTCATAATTTCTATTCCAATTTAGCATTGTTTCTACTATCACCGGAAGGATCATTTCCAGGGATTCTAGCAGAATTGAGAATTCTTCTCAACAAGGATCCATACAGGATAAATCCTGAAGTTCCTGTTCATTTGCACATGGGCTGTTCCATTGTCGACCCTGGAACCCAATGCTGTTGGATTATTGTCAAATTACAACCATTATACCATCTATAATATTTGTAGCATTAATTCATTCCATAATCAATTAGGTAAGATTAAATTGTCCAAGCATTAAATGTATTTTAATCCCCGAGAACACCAGTAATCCAAAAAACTGACAATTGAACTCAGAGCACTTGAAGTTCATTTTATGAACGTAATAAATTGGTTCCGATACGGTTAATTACTGGTTTTCGAAAGAATTTTCTTCGACTGATTATAACCATCATTTATTTATAATTGTGATACAAATTCAATTGAATTATTCGAATTTTTCTTTATCATATTAATGCAGCTAATAATCAATTAGGTTCAACACATTGGAGACATATTGAGAGGAGCATAAAAACCATTCACTGTAAACATCATCATTGGGAATCCAGCCTTATTGAATTGCAACGATCCTTCCGGAGGATTTTTTTATTTTGCCGTAAGTTACCCATTTTTTCATCCACTGCCACATATTTTCATTATTTCGTTTTCTTTTTTCATAAATTTTTTCAACACATTCTTGAATTCACTAAAATGTCTGGTTTTGATTTTGAAATGTTGGACCGATCCTGGTTGGTATATGAGTTGAATATACGAGGTTTCAACGTTTCTAAAGAAAATAAATCCGAACTTGCCAAACACCTTTATGCTTGTACAACAAGTAAAGGATTAGATATTGATGAAATTCCTGAAGGTTTACTTCTTGATGTGAATACTGAAATTCAGAATTGTAGCGATAGGTATATTGGGAACTCTGTCAAAGAAAGTTAAAAGTATTTTTACCGAAAAATTAGTAGCTTATCTTGATGTTTCATTTTGGCATTTGAAAGCGAGATTACAACGTTTAGATCCTACGATAGATGAAGAAAAACAAAAAGTAGATAAACTTATTGAAAAAACTGATTTTTGTTTTGATGAATTCAATGAATTAAGATCTATTTTATTGAATGAATCTTTGTGTAGTGTAAATGATGTCGGTGAGAGCGACGGCATTTCAAAAACCGTTTTCATAAATAATCTAGATTATGTACCAATGTCAAAGTGGGATATCAAATTCAAGGGAACTTTTAGAAACAGCTTGGACGTTTTGATGTTCATACGAAAAGTCGATCAACATTGTAAAACTTATAAGATAAATGAATCGAAACTTTTGGAAAATTTTGAATGCTTATTAGAGAATAATGCCGCAACATGGTACAGACATATTCAGCGCAAGGTTACATCATGGAAGGATTTGTGTGATCGTTTGAAAAAAGAATTTTTGCCACTTAATTATGAAAAGTCTATCAAAGAATTAATAAAGACATGTAAACAACAGGAAAATGAAGGAATTGGTACATATATTGCTAGAATAAGTGAACTTATGGATCTTCTGTCGCACCCATATTCACAAGAAAAACGTTTTGCGAAAATACGTGAGAATTTGTTGCCAAAATTTCGTGAAAAATTGGTCCTAGAAACTATTTCGTCAGAAGAGCAATTGATAGAACTGATTAATAAAATTGAATTTAATTCACCTAACAACGGTGACCATGTTTCTTTCCAAGAAGTAATGGAACCTATTTCCATTGCCTTCGATACGGTCGACCACCGAGGACTGATAAAAACTATGGAATGTTGTGGCTTCTCGGGTAGGACCCTTGAGTGGTTTTCTAGCTATCTTGCTGGGAGGTCGCAGGCGGTTAGAATCGGAGAATCGTTGAGTTCTTTTAGGAAAATTGAATATGGTGTTCCACAAGGAACGATATTGGGACCTGTTCTCTTTATACTTTACATAAACTCCATTTTTTCACTTTCTATCCGGGGAACCTTGGTTTCATATGCAGATGACACTGCAATATTCTACGAGGGAGATTCATGGACGCTTCTAGAGGAAATTGTTCGAGGAGATTTCAGAATTATTCTAGATTTCCTAGATGAAAAATTGCTCACAATTAATAAAGAAAAAACAAAATGTTTGCCTTTTTCACATTATTCATGCAACTTACCGCCTTATAGTTCCTTGAACATCTGTGACGGCTTCACTATTGCATCCGTCGAATCAATTAAGTATCTTGGCGTTGTTTTCGATAACCATTTGAGATGGAACATCCATATCGATAATTTGATCAGGAAACTTTATGCGTTAATTCCTAAATTCAAGGCTTTGCGTGAATACTGTGATATTCGACTGCTGAAGACCGCGTATCTTGTTCTTGCCCAATGTTCACCCTAAAGTGAACGGTTAGAATGAAATATTTTGAATTTCAAAATTCGAATATTTAAATTAATTTCTCTACCATGGAATCCCCATGTGGATCATCCTTTATGTAAAAGAATTCGCGTCAGCTGTGGAGCACATACATATGTCGTATATTTGTTTCATTTTTCATATCTAATTCAGTTCATTGATTGACTTCATGAACGATTCTGCTTCCGTATTGATAATTCTCTGCTTCCTTTTCGTGAATTCGGAAAAGTTTAGTTTCCAGTGATTCGCAATTTTTAGTGATTTCGATTCAATCGAATTACATTCTTTTAAAACTTCAATTTGTGCGAATTATTTCGAACAAAAAAAACTGTTACCAGTGGCGTGGTTATTTTATAATACCACAAGGATAAGTGTACACAATTTGACATTTTTAGCAACGGATTTTCACGTCAACATCATTCCATATACTATTGTCGAGCTCGATCAATCTTATTGGAATGGGAATCATCGACAGGATCCTGTTTGCTGATATATAGGTAACTATATTTCATTTGTTATTTTTGGGTGCATTTATCCTTTCATTTGTGTTGGGTTTCAATTAATTACATATATATTATACAGTCCACAGCTCTATCTCTTTCTCACTCAAAAAATTATATTTCGAAAAATAAAATTAAAATAATTGAACCACACTTCAGTTGGTTAACTGAAACTCGCCCCAACACGTTTTGGTCCTTCGAGCCGGATGCTCAATTTCAAGCTCATTTTCTTAAAATTTGAGAGTTCGAGTCAAAACTTCAAAATTCCTCGTTTTTTTTGCGGCCATTTTATATTCAAATATACGACGATCAGCACAGCCTGGCAACAATCGTTCCACAGCTGACAGATCGCATACATCTGTTTCCATCGAAATATTCAATTTCATCACTTTTTAATTTGCTTTTTTCTGTTTGTATCTGTTTCTTATTCAATTTCTTCGTAACAATGCCACCGAAAACAGATACAGGCATTAAAGCATTAGATAAGTTGGTCGAAAAAAGGGCCAACATATTTTCTACAATTACTGGAATTTGGCACAGAATAAAAGACTACGATGTTACAAGGTTGTTTGAAATTCAAGCATACCGAGAGAAGATTTCTGGGTATGAGGCTAAATTTGAAAGTATACAGGAGGAGATATTAGAGTTCAATTGCGAATTATCGACCGAAGATCGTATAGATACGGCGAAGTCGGAGTTGGCGTTTGCTGAAATAACAGCTCGAATAACGGGACTGTTTCTGTCTTTAAAACTACAAGAATCATTGTCAACACCTACATCAAATCCGAGTACTTCGAATTCCAATTTTGAATCCTTTTTGCTTCCAAAAATAAATATTCGCCCCTTTTCTGGCGAAAGCGCTGAATGGCCTGAATTCTTTCAGTTGTTCAATTCACTGGTTCACGAAAATAATAGTTTAGCATCCATTCAAAAATTCCAACTTTTAAAATCATACTTGAGAAATGATGCTCTCTGGGTCGTATCAGGGCTACAACTGTCAAAGGACAATTATGAGTTGGCATATCAGGCATTGAAATCGCGCTATCAGAATCCTCGTATGTTAGCAACAATGTACTTGAACGAAATTCTGAATTTCAAGGCATCAAATAATAATTCTGTTTCGCATCTTAAAGAATTTTTGAACTGTCACAAAAATTCTGTATATGCAATAAAAGCGTTGAATATAAACGATTTAACAGATTTCCTTCTATTTTCAATAACATTGCGTAATGTAGACCCCTATACAAGAAAAGCTTTCGAGAGTCAACTTAATTCATCTGAGATTCCCGAATATAGTGCATTGATTGAGTTCGTAACACGTCAGTTAAAGGCTCAGGAATTTTGCGAACAAAGTTCTCCCAAATCTGCATCCAAATCAACACCATTCAATTCATCATCACATTCAAATTCGAATAAAATAAAAAATGTTTTGCTCACAAATTCTGCATCCACCTCTCAAAGCTATAATGATTCACGTAGATTCCCGAATTCCAGAACGTTTCGTTGTCCGAAATGCTTTCGCATTCATTATTCGCTTGTGCCTCCTACATAAAATTGTCAAGACAAGACAAATTCGAATTTTTGAAAAATTCTAAGCGCTGTTTCAACTGTCTTGGTCTACACAATATCAAAGATTGCGCTTCCAAAAATTCGTGCAGATTGTGTAAGTCAAATTGTCATCACACCAGCCTCCATCTCGATAACGAACCTTCTTCCTCCAACGTTTCTACCAATCAATCAAATGTACCATCTCGTACTGCAGATAAAACAAATCATGTTGAAAATCAGCCTTCAGCATCCCATTCCACTCCTTCAAATGATGTAATCAATTCTTATCACATCAATAGGAAATCGGTCTCCGTAAACCAAGTACTTCTTGGCACTGTTTGACTGTTCAAGCAAGAATTGAATCCGCTGACGCTTCAATGATAACTGTGAGGGCTGTTTTAGACCCTGGATCCCAGATTTCAGCCATAAGTAAACCCCTTGTCGAAAGATTAGGTTTGAAAATTGATCCTGTCAATGTATCAATTTCTGGCATTGGTCAATCAAATGCAAGACCGTTAGGTTTAGTGAAATGCAGGCTGTATACTAGAGTGGGATCAAAGTTCTTACCGGTGGATGCCATTGTATTACCGGAAATAACAAATGATATTCCTTCTGCTCCCTTATCACAGGAGGTGTTCAAACATTTCCAACATTTAAATTTGGCTGATGAAACTTTTCATCTTTCTCAACCAATAGATATGCTGTTAGGTGCTGACATGTATTCAATAATTTTCGATCGCGACGGTCGGATTTCATCTTCTGGATATCCTACAGCCGTTAATACATTTTTCGGTTGGACTATCATAGGTCCTATAAAGGAATCCTATTCGTCATACAAATCGGTTCTTTTCACCCAATCTGTCCTCAATGATCAGTTACAGAAATTGGAAGAGTTTCCAGATACTTTTGTTAAAGATCCAATAGATGATCATGCAGAAAAACATTCCATATCCAGTCGCTCTCGTGATGGAAATGGTGAATATACAGTTTCCTTACCCTTTAAATTGGAGGATACGCCTCCGGATCTCTCTTATAACTCCAATTCGCCACCACCTTTCACCGATCATGACCTTAGTTCAGATCCATTGATAGAATTAAAAACTGATATCAATGTTGCATTTGCAAGCGAGCCTCCAATAAATTCACTTTCAATGTTTATGGACAAATTTTCAAATTCAATTACAGTGAAAAGAGTCTTCGCCTATATGAAAAGTTTTATTTTCAACTGCCACCCCAAAGGTAATTCAACGACAATATTTTCTGACCCAATTTCTCAAGATGAGTTGGAGGAAGCTCTTCAATCCGTAGTATTCATCACACAGCATCATTATTTTGATCAATTGCGCCATAATTCATTAAAAAAAATAATCATTTTCAACATCAAGTCCTTATAGCGATTCTGCATTATTGATCAGGTTGGGAGGTAGACAACAATTCTCTTATGCTAGGCATCCAATTTCGCTTCCGAAAAAATGTGTGTTGTCGCATTTATTATATCCCCATTTTCATTCAATCTCGCTTCACTCCGGTCATAACACGACAATCGGGGCTATTCACTAAGCAAAGTTGTTATGGATAGCAACTGTAAATCGTCGTTATCCCATATAATAAGCATGGGATAACGACGATTTACAGTTGCTTTTCATAACAACTTTGCTTAGTGAATAGCCTCGAATGTCTCTGATTAGACAGAATTTTCGGATATTGTCTGTACGAAATTTGGTACGGGAATGTATCAGAAGATGCATCACATGCACAAAATTTCGAGGTACAACCTTTCAACCCTTCATGGCTCCTCTACCTGCACCCAGAGTCAATATTTCACGTCCGTTTAGTAAGGTGGGTGTGAACTTTGCTGGCCACTTTACCTATCGGTCAGGTCGTTCGCGAAAATCAACGAGAATAAAGGCATTTCTTGTTTTCCTCATTTCTTTCACTAAGTCAGTTCACCAAGAACTAGTCTTTTTCCTCACAGTGGAGGTTTTCTTATCGACTTTGGAGCGATTTATCGTTGGACGAGGCCTACCTCAAGAAATTTGGTCCGATAAAGGAAGCAATTTCATCGGATCTTCGCGCTATTTTGATATGGATTATGAGTTCTTGAAATCAAATAATGTCAAGATATACGATAATTTGTCGAAGAGATCCATCAAATGGAAGTTCATTCCTCCATATGCGCCCCATTTCGGAGGTTCAGCAAAGTGTCTGCTTCTCGAATCTCTCAATATTTAATTCTGTTTTCTGTACGATCTTTTCAAATTTTCTCGGTTTCAATTCGTTAAGTTGAACTCTACTGTTTCCAAAGTTCTGTAAAATTCACGCAATTTTACGGCGGCCTGTTTTGTTCACGCTAAAGTGAACGGTTAGAATAAAATATTTTGAATTTTCAAAATTCGAATACATATTTAAATTAATTTCTCTACCATGGAATCCCCATGTGGATCATCCTTTATGTAAAAGAATTCGCGTCAGCTGAGGAGCACATACATATGTCAGTTCATTGATTGACTTCATGAATGATTCTGCTTCCGTATTGATAATTCTCTGCTTCCTTTTCGTGAATTCGGAAAAGTTTAGTTTCCAGTGATTCGCAATTTTTAGTGATTTCGATTCAATCGAATTACATTCTTTTAAAACTTTAATTTGTGCGAATTATTTCGAACAAAAAAAACTGTTACCAGTGGCGTGGTTATTTTATAATACCACAAGGATAAGTGTACACAATTTGACATTTTTAGCAACGGATTTTCACGTCAACTTCATTCCATATACTATTGTCGAGCTCGATCAATCTTATTGGAATGGGAATCATCGACAGGATCCTGTTTGCTGATATATAGGTAACTATATTTCATTTGTTATTTTTGAGTGCATTTATCCTTTCATTTGTGTTGGGTTTCAATTAATTACATATATATTATACAGTCCACAGCTCTATCTCTTTCTCACTCAAAAAATTATATTTCGAAAAATAAAATTAAAATAATTGAACCACACTTCAGTTGGTTAACTGAAACTCGCCCCAACACCCAACCCTTACTTGTTTATGGCATACTTGGCTGGGGTGAGGTAGTATCGCATTATTTGAATAAACTCGAAGTTACGGTTAAGTGGATTTTGAAGGTAATATGGAGGAAACCCTTTCGATTTCCATCGGAGGAACTTTACCAAATCTCCGGAATAATGGATGTTAGAAAACTCTTTTTTTCGGTTTTAGCAGTTCATCAGAGAAAGAATATTCAAGATGCCAACGTAAACGATCATTCCTATAATACAAGAATAAGAGGTGTTCGTCTTATACCACCTAGAACTAATAAAACTATCGGACAAAGATCCCATTCTTTTCTAGCACCTCGTGTATATAACGCCATACCTCAGATGATTAAAGACAGTGGCCGATTAAAAGAATTTAAATACAAGCTAAAACTCTGGGTAATAAATCAAGATAAGAAATTAATAACTGATTTGATAGACAAAAAAAATTCATTCGTTTATACTTGAAAGTGGACATGTGACTCTGCAGAGCAGATAGATTTCGAGAAGGTTTTGTTTATTTACTATTAGGTTTATTGACGATAATTGTAGCCAGAACACATGATGTATGTCTTTATTTATGGAATTTTGAATATTAGTTCTGATTCGCAGAATAACCCTCACACATGACATGACCAGGTTACCTTGGTTTTTGTCATCGAGGTATTTCGTATATTTATTTAGTGTTGTAATTATCTCCTGAGTTGTTCTTTATGTGACGTAGGGTGATTTGTATTGTGCACAATATGGGAATTGTAAATTTTGTTTCAACTGAATAAATAAAAAAAAAATAAAATTCGAACTCAACTTTTTTTTACATGTCTTCAGTCACATGCTTGAACTTTCTTTCATTCTGAATACTGATGTGGAAACAGAATGAAATAATATCCATTGGTTTTTTTTGTATCCTTCCAAAAGCTACGCTCGGAGAAATTTAATAATTTTTATTCAAAAAACTGGAGGCCGTACGAAGGCCAAATTTAGGCTAATGAGCTGCCAGAGTGACCCAGACGGAAATATGAATTCATAAACCAAAAAATATTTTTTCAAAAAACTTTGGTGGGAATCGAACTCCCCACTTTCGATTCACTAGCGTCGCTTTGGTAACGGAAATTTAAAAGATTAAAATAAATCCAATTCATACCCGTAGAGAATTCGAATCCTACCAAAGTTTTATGAAAAAAATTTTTTTGGTCTAAAAATTCATATTTCGGTCCGGGTCATTTTGGCAGCCCATTAGAACAATTTTGGCCTTCGTACGGCTTCCAGTTTCTCAAATAAAAATTATGAAAGTTCCCGGAGCGTAATTTTTGGAAGGCTACAAAAAGAAAACCAATGAATATTATTTCATTCTGACTACACCACATTTGAATTGAGCCCTAAAAAATACTAAGATGTGACCAGTAATCGTTATTTCAAATGTCGCGCATAACTCACCACAGTTATTATCAGAATATTGCTCAAAGTTGACATTAAACACCCTGTATCTCGCTTATGCGTCGAAAACGGGGTATATGTCATAAGGCAAAAATGACTTCCTCGTTGTTATCTACACGGCTATATATGTTTGTCCAGTTTATGGTGAAACACCTTGTATACATGTTTTGGTTATATTCAATGATCATTTCCGTGGGAATTTGATACTTTAATAATTTTTTGATCATATTTTATGTACTTTTCTAGTGATCTCAATTTGTTCCTTTGTTTTTTTATATTTTATATTATTTCAAAGAATTATACGTTTGTTTTGAGGTTTCAATGAAATTTCTGCCAGTTTTCTGAGAAGTTGTAATTTCTTCACAGTGCTCGTATACGTGATTCTGCCATATTATGTAGAAGCAGAACGCACATTTTCACAACAAAGTTGATAGAGATTCACCTGAAAACAAGGGGCCTTGGTACAATTTTCGCGGGGGGGCCCATAAATCCTAGACACGCCACTGAGCACAACGAGACTTATTTTGGGAGTCGTTGAGTTTGTGTTGGTAGAACTCCTTTTTAGTTTTAGAAATTGAGTCAAAATGTTTTTTTTTTTGCGTTATTATATATCTCAGATAGACACGCAAATCTTTTCTTAAATTCAAATAAACTCCTGAGATTCGAGCTCGACTCTCTTACCTCGCGGGTAACCCAAGACTTGCGCCGGCGTCTTATAATAATTTTTTTTCTTTGGAAAGTGTTCATCGGAGTGAAATAAAAATTAATTATAAAATTCATCGAACGATATATCTATATTACTATCATCACTTATATTCCATTGTTCCCCCCCCTGTATAGAGCTAAGAAAACTTTCAATATTTGCCAAACTGAAATCTCTCCTAAATTCAATATTGTAGGATACAGTAATCCTTCCCATGTCAATACTCGCAATTGAAGCTCGATGATCGGAATAAGTCACATCACATGTATCAATGATAACTTTCATGTTAGAAAACATATAATCTAGTGTATTAAATCCCCTTGTAGGACCAGTCTGACATACTTTCAAATTAAAAGACGCTAGTAAATTACTAAAAATTTGATATTCCTCATTATATCGAATGGGATCAATATTGAAGTCTCCAGTTGAAATTATATCCCTTGCAGGCTTGAAGAATTTCTCGAATATTTTTAAAATAACATCACAAAACACATTGAAGTCAGTATTGACTGGCGATATAACAAGTAAGAACTAAAATTTTTTTGATTTATAGTTTATAAAATATGCACAAACTTCTATCTCTTTTTCTATCACAAACTCACCCATATCAACTTCAGTCGATGTGAGGTGATCGGGACAACAAACTGCCACGCCTCCACGCTGGAAATCGGATCTACGGAAACTTGCTGACTTGTAAAAACCCGCAAAATTCATACTGCCAATACTGGCCTCGGTACACCATGTTTCTGAAAAGCACAGCACTTGAAAGTTGTCATTAGTTAATAATAATAATAATAATAATAACCGCACGGGTGTGGTGTGGTTTCTGCCATGCCACATGGGGGGTGACGTCCCCACGGCCCGAGTTACCTGGGCCACCAAGGGTAAATGGTGGCAAACCCATGAAAATGGTGAATGAATCGAGCCTCGGAAAAGAGTCGCTGCCTGGGGAGCGCCAGGGCATGTCCGGAGCCGACGCTAGACATGACAGCATGCGATCCGTCGGTGGCAGGGTGCTGAGGAAGCGGGCCCCTGTCATTCAACAAAATACAGCTCCACCCGAACATCGGGAAGTGGAATCCCAAAACATGGCAGAAGATCCAAATGCCACTTCACCTGCTGGCTCGACCACCGTGAGGAGGACTGCCCGCAGGGGAGCTCGCAACGCACGTATCAAGTGGAGCCGCGAAATGAATATTGAAGTAATGCGAGCTTTTTATTACGTGAACAATTGCGATGACAGACCACTTCCTGGATGGAGATACTCCCTCTACACCGAGTTCACCAAGAGACATCCAGAACTTCAGTTAACAGAAGGAAACATTGCTGATCGTAAAAATGTTATAATACGAAAAGGCTACTTGACAAGACAGGAACTGGATGAGATCAAAAGAGAAATGGGCTACACAATCAATCAAGATCAGATTGTCGGCAATCATAATGAAGAACCTAGCGAGCCCCTAGAGACACCAGCAGAAACGGCAAGAGTTCCTGTCACCCGAACTGCTCACCAAGAGTGCCCACAATATCGCCAACTGTATGACACCTTCTTTGGTAACCTGGCGCAATACGAAACTACTGATCCGCTCAACCGCCCCATCCTTCCAAAATTGAAGTTCAACTCTACGGCCAAGAATAACATCGAATGGCTCAACGAAATATTGGCAGAACATCTCAGCACTCAATGGACGTTGGAACAAGTCCACTTATCTCTGTACTGTGCTGCCATCACAGTAATCGGACAAAATGGGCAAAAGATCTACATCCCCAGAACCAGTGAACAGAAAGTTAAAAATGAAACTCCGGCCTGGAAAAAAAGATTAATGCAGGACGTCGATAAACTTCGAGGGAAAGTTGATGTCTTGGATGAGTTCCTGAGGAATAATAAATCGCGTAAAGTATTAAACAAAGTGCGGAAAATAGCCACATCCGCAGGGCTGGACCTGGAATCTCCACGACATAGAGAGTTGGTGGTTGACCTAAAAGATCGCCTAAGACAACAAGCTAAAGCGAAAGGTGCACGACTACGAAGATACAACGAGTTAACAAAGCGAAAACAACAAAACGCTGAATATGCGAGAGACAGAAAGAAGTTCTTCAGAAGTCTTGAAAAGCCCTCCGAAATCTCCTCCGATCAACAAGCTGACGTCAATAATGACGAATTTCGGCAATATTGGAGTTCTCTATGGTCGGAGAGTGGTCAACTTCGGAGGAATACTAGCTGTCTGAGGGACATTGAACAGCATGCATCCGAAATCGTTGAAATGAGGACTGATATTTTCACTGTCGAGGATATTTCCAACATTATCAAAAACACTAGTAACTGGAAAGCGCCAGGACCCGATCGACTTCAAAACTTCTGGGTTAAACAGTTTCCAGCATGTTTCCCAAGTCTGGCTAGATGTTTTTCGGAGGCGCTGGAAGACCCCTTAAAACTTCCAGCTTTCCTCACTCAAGGCAATACCTACATGCTCCACAAAAAAGGAGACCTCAACAATCCAGAAAACTACAGACCAATAACGTGTTTGTCAGTGGTGTACAAGCTGTTCACGTCGCTTGTAAATAATGCGATATATCGTCATTGTGAAGCCAATAATATTCTGGAAGAAGAACAGAAAGGCTGCTCTCGAGGATCTGCAGGATGCAAACATCAACTCACTATAGACGCTGTAGTGTTAAAGCAAGCCCAAGCGAGAAGGAGAAATCTAAGTCTTTGTTATATCGACTACCAGAAGGCCTTTGATACGGTGCCCCACGATTGGCTTGTGAAAGTGCTCGAGATTTATAAGATCTGCCCGAAAATACAAGCCGTTCTCCAACATCTTATGAGTACATGGAGAACTAATATTCTTATAAACAACATCAATGCTGGAACCGTAAAAATATCGAGGGGGATATTTCAGGGAGATGCCCTGTCACCGATGTGGTTTTGTATGGCACTGAACCCTCTGTCTACTCTTTTGAAAAACACCAACATAGGATATAGACCAGCAATGAGGAATCCGCGAAAACTATCCCACTTATTGTATATAGATGACCTGAAACTATTCGGCGAGAACCAAAAACAACTTCACTCGCTGATAGATATAGTGCGCTCCTTCAGCACAGACATTGACATGTCTTTCGGTCTCGATAAATGCGCCATAGTCAACATCAGAAAGGGTAAAATGGAGAACACTCAGGAACAATTTCAGGACATCCACAGTTTGTTGCCAGAAGAGACCTACAAGTATCTGGGTATTCCTCAAAACCAACGGATTGATCACACCCGTTTGAAGGCTGAGTTCACTGCAAAATATAAAAACAGGGTAACCAAAGTGCTCAACACCAAACTGTCTGCTAAAAATCAGATCGATGCCTTAAACTCTTGGGCTACGCCAGCTCTGACCTACACTTTCGGAGTCTTGAAGTGGTCAGATGCTGATCTGAATGAGTTGGACCGACTCACACGTCGCCTAATGACGAAGTTCCGATGTCTGCACACCAATGCATCGGTGAAAAGGCTCTATCTACCCAGGAGAGATGGCGGACGAGGTCTGTTGAACATCTACAAACTCTGCAGAACCCAGGAGAAAAACTTGAGGCAGCGACTGCTCGAGTCTGAAGATAGCCTGATGAAATTGGTGACAACAGAGGATAAGGGATACACACCTCTGAACCTACAACACAGAGAACTGACATTCGATATCACCACGAGAAGAGAAGATATAAGTATATGGCGGGAACAAGCTCTGCACGGCAGATTTCCTAAACACCTTGAGGGAGAAAATGTCGATAAATTAGCTTCTTTGGCGTGGTTGAATGCGGGACAATTGTATCCTGAAACTGAGGGATTCCTGACGGCTATCCAGGACCGAGTTATAAGAACTCGCAACTATGAGAAACACTGTTTGAAGCTGAACGTGGAGGACAAATGCAGGAAGTGCGGCGCAGTTGGCGAGTCTATTGAACATATAATCGCAGGTTGTCGAGTTCTTGCCGACAACGCATATCTGGGCCGACACAACCAAGTGGCAAAAATTGTTCACCAGCAGTTGGCTCTTAGACACGGTTTTTTGGATACTTGTCCGCCATATTATAAGTATCAACCTGCAGCAGTGTTGGAAACGGACACAGCGGTTCTCTATTGGGACAGACCCATAACAACAGATAGATCAGTGGACTACAATAGACCGGACCTTGTATTCATCGAGAAGGATCAGAAATATGGGGTGATAATTGATGTGGCAGTACCATTGACTCATAACATCGGAAGAACGGAATCGGAGAAAATAACGAAGTACGAGAACCTGGCAATGGAACTGAAGAATATGTGGCAACTGTCGAAAGTCACTATTATACCATTGGTGATTTCGGCTGAGGGAGTCATGTCCAAATCATTTAAGAAAAATCTTCAAAAGATCGAAATATCCCAGAGGATCGCGGGATATGCACAGCAGGCTGTAGTTCTGCAAACCTGTCACATCGTGCGGAAATTCCTGAACTAGTGGGAGGAACTGAAATGTTTTTTCACTGGTTCATAGAAGTAATACCAGCTCGAGCTGAGACCGGGAGACCGATGACGAAGAATAATAATAATAATAAATAAAAATGTCGGTCGCATTGGGATTCAACGTTCGAAAGAGCAGCCCGTAGTCGGAACCGGCAGCCGAAACAGGACAGCACAAAGGGGACGCCACAAGTGGACGCCCGAGCAGCATGACCTGCTGTCTGCGCTATACAGAAGATCAAGACCCGAAAGACGGGGATACATGAATAGGCTGCATGGTCTGTGGTGCGAAAATTATCCAGACCTTTACTACATGACGCAGCAAAACCTTAGAGATCAGATCAGTCATCTCAAAAGAAAAGGAATCTTATGGCGCTCTCAAGAGCAGGAAAGGACGGAACAACAAGATGGGGAGCAGGTGACAGATGCTTCGAACCAACATCAGCTATTGACGATTGACACAGCTGAAGAACAAGCTGTAGCCATGGTGAGAAATGTCGCGGGCCAAACCGGGACTGGTACACGCTCCAACAGGCCAATAACAGAACATGTGAGAGATGTTCCAAGAAAAGAACAAGGTGGAGAGCATGTGACAGATGCTCCAAAACAACAACACCAAGCAAAAGCCTCAGGGGCGAGGCCAAGAACGGAACAGATCAGTCGTATCATAAGAAGAGGAATCTTATGGCGGTCTCAAGAGCAAGAACGGACAGAACAACAAGCTGAGGAGCAGGTGACAGATGCTTCGAACCAACATCAGCAATTGACGATTGACACAGCCGAAGAACAAGCTGTAGCCCTTGTGAGACATATCGCGAGCCAAACTGGGTCAATTACACGCTTCAACAGGCCAATAACAGAACATGTGAGAGATGTTCCAAAAATAGAACACGGTGAAGAGCAGGTGACAGATGCTCAAAACCAGCAACATCAAGCAATAGCCCTGGGGCCGAGGCCAAGAACGGAACAGGTGAGAGATGTTCCGGTAATAGAACTAGCTGGAGAGCAGGTGACAGATGCTCCAGACCAACGACACCAAGCAATAGCCCTAGGGCCAAGGCCAAGAACGGAACAGGTGAGAGATGTTCCGGTGATAGGACTAGCTGAAGAGCAGGTGACAGATGCTCCAGACCAACAGCAACAAAAACCAGGAACGGTGAGAGATGTTCCTAAGTTAATCGTCAATACCAGGGAAGCATTTGAGGCGGCCGTTAGAAACCCACTGGTCAAGATCTTCCGAATGAAAACAAGACATGAGGCTGAAGATCTAGCCGTATTGGACAACATCATTCAAGATCACCTTAACGAGACCTGTTCACTAGAAGATGTTGTGGCTGCAGTGAGAGCAGCCGCTTCCCTTCTATGCCCACCGAAAAGTACAGCTACGAAGGAGGATAAGCATAAGCTAAGACTTAGGCGGCTTGACACCAAAATAAAATCAATGAGGCAGCAGGCATCTTGGTACCAATGTATCATAGATGTTCTGAAAGGCAAGATTCGGTCAAGCAAGAAAATGAAGGATATGATTGAGGAGCTTCGTTCCATACATCATAGAGTAGACTTGCCCACAGTCCATTTACTGAAGCAGAAAGCTGTAGATAAAATGAGATCACTTACAGCAGCGCGAAAGAAACTGATAAAAAGGCAAAAATGGATTGAAGATAACAACACCTTCAACGCAGAACCATCGAAATTATTTCAGTCCCAACAACAAATGACACAGAAACCACCATCACCTCCAGAGGTCGAAGAATTTTGGAAGAGCATATATGAACAACGACCAGAAACCAGGGATACTCCAGCACTTCTCAGATTCCAGCAGATGTGTGACCAAAACCAACAGCAAAACGATGAACTTTCTGAAATATCAACCGAAGATATAAAACAGGCCCTTAAGAACAAGCGTGATTTCACAGCACCTGGACTGGACGGAATTCAAAACTACTGGTGGAAGAGATTTCCAGCTACACATCAACACCTGGCAAGATTATTCAGCGGGATGCTGACTCGCCGTGAGCCCATTCCGTCATGGTTGGTAGAGGGTAGAACAGTGCTGATACCAAAATCAGGTGATTTAGGGCAACCCAAGAACTACCGCCCAATCACTTGCCTCAATACACTGTATAAGATCCTCACAAGTGTAATTCAACATCAAATTCTGAGGGTTATTGGACCAGTGTGGGACAGTATATACGAACAGAGGGGAGCAAAGAAAGGAGTGCAAGGATGCAAAGACAACTTGCTCATAGACAAGAGCGTATGTCTAGACGCCAGATTCTACAAGCGCGACCTACACACATCATGGTTAGACTACGCGAAAGCATATGACACCTCGCCGCACGAACTGATAATACGGCTATTGAAAATGCTGAAAGTTCACCCTAACATCATCCACGCGATAGAAAATATCATAGCGCTGTGGAAAACGAAGTTTGCCATCCGAACAGAGGGTCGAACCGTGTATACGGGATGGGTGAGATACAGGAGAGGAGTTTTTCAGGGAGATTCACTAAGTCCGTTGTTATTCTGCATAACACTCATACCACTAACAATTGAGTTGAGGGAGAGCAAGATAGGATACAAGGCCGGACCACCAGGCAGAAGGAACCACCTGATCTCGCATCTCTTGTACATGGATGACTTGAAGCTCTACGCTCCCTCCGAGTCCGCACTACGGCAACTACTGAATATCGTTTCAGACTACACCTCAGCAATGGGAATGTCGTTCGGTTTGGACAAGTGTGCTGTTTTTCATCTGCGCAGGGGAAAAGCTGAAGACGCAGGAGAAGATATTCGACTGGAAGATGGAATGATTATTCGACACCTCGAAGACGGAGAAACGTATAAGTTTCTTGGGATGAAACAGAGGGGTGTACTGGAGACAACCCAGATAAAAGATGCCTTAACAGCCAGCTACAAAAAGAAGCTTAGAGACATTTGGAAATCGCAGCTGTCGGGAAAGAACAAAGTTTCTGCTACAAATATGCTAGCCATCCCGATTCTCACCTACTCTTTCGGGGTGGTGAACTGGACGGTAAACGAACTCCTCGATCTTGATAGGTCAACAAGGAAAACGATGAACATGAATCGGAGCCTACATCCCAACAGTTCAATACAGAGGATATACCTTCCCCGAAGCCAGGGGGGTAGAGGATTACAATGTTTGGAATATCAACACTACCAACAAACATTGGAAATGGCAGTAAGGGTTCTAAGAAGTGAAGATCCGCTTCTGAAATTTGTCGCTCAGCATGAAATCGCGAACCATGGAGCCTTCCTATTCCGAGCTGCACAAAGGGCCCTGGAGAAGCTCAGCATAACCGACGTATCGATCAATCCTGAGCTCGCTGGAGCACCGATCACCCAAGCGGAACAAAGAAGCCTAGCGAGACTGATCCGAAAGTCTCAGGCGGATAAATTACTCGAACATCATATGAGTAAGACCTTGCACTCCATATATTTCAGGAGCTTGAAAGACCAGGACCTGTCTGAAGAATTGTCTTTCGCCTTTCTGAAGTCAGCTAGCCTTAAGTCAGAGACGGAAGGATTTGTGATGGCGTGTCAGGATGGAGTACTGAATACGAGATGGTATAAAAAGAATATCATGAAAATGGACACCCCAACAACTTGCAGAGCTTGCCATAGGCAACAGGAAACGATTATGCACATCCTTTCCGCCTGCAGCGTCCATGCTCCATCAGGGTATGTAGAGAGGCACAACGCGGCACTCCGAATTCTATACTTCCATCTAAGAGCCGCGTATGGGATAGACAAAGAACCGGTGCTACCATATGTGCCTCTGGAAATTGAAGCGGTGGTCCAGAACGAAAGAGCTCGCATATGCTGGAACTATCCTGTCTCAACAACACGACAGATCAATGCTGTTAAACCAGACATACTTCTTCTGGACAAGGAGCTGAAGGAGTTATTTGTCGTGGAATTCTCCTCCCCTGCTGAAAATAATGTTGTCATGAAAGAAGAACAGAAGAGGCAAAAGTACAAAGATCTTATGTTCGAGCTTGGAACTTTATACCCAGGTCATAAAGTTAGGATGGTCGTACTAATCATAGGATGTCTCGGTGGAATGAGAGCCAACTACGTGGAGGAATTGAAGATTATTCCGGCCTGTAGATCACTGGCCGAGGTATTGGCGCACAGAATGCAGAAAGCAGTGTTGCTCGGGTCACTTCATATCATCAGGTCCCATGAACTCTAGAAGCCACTTAAAGCCCATCTCTTTTGTTAAGGGACGCTACGAGGGCAGGATGAAGAACTCCTCCATTTAAGTGTGAGGGGTTTTTAGTGAGTAACCAAACAAGATCATGGATTCTCACACTACCGAGAGTGCGGACCCTCTCGGTGCCCATAAAGGGTTTTCCCCTCACACGGACGAAAAAAAAAAAAAAATAATAATAACCGCACGGGTGTGGTTTGGTTTCTGCCACGCCACATGGGGGGTGACGTCCCCACGACCCGAGTTACCTAGGCCACCAAGGTAAATGGTGGCGAACCCATGAAAATGGGAAAAATGCCAGCAACGAGAAGTGGAAACCGATATCATGGCAGAAGATCTAAATGCCACTCCACCTGCTGGCTCGACCACCATGAGGAGGACTGTCCGCAGGGGAGCTCGCAACGCACGTATCAAGTGGAGCCGCGACATGAATATTGAAGTAATGCGAGCTTTTTATTACGTGAACAATTGCGAGGACAAACCACTTCCTGGATGGAGATACTCCCTCTATAACGAGTTCACCGGAATGCATCCGGAACATCAGCTGACGGAAGGGAATCATTCAAGAAAAATATCGAATTATCCCAGAGGATCGCGGGATATGCACAACGGGCTGTAGCATTGCAAACCTGTCACATCGTGCGGAAATTCCTGAACTAGTGGGAGGAACTGAATTGTTTTTTCACTGGTTCATAGAAATAATACCAGCTTAAGCTGAGACCGGGAGACCGATGAGGAAGAATAATAATAATAATAATAAAGCTTCTTTATTTCAGATCTTACAAAGTTGTTGAACATAAGAAATGAAATGACGTCCAAAAAAATCACATATATCCTACAAATACAGACTATTGGAATTAAAATATTCTTCTAGATTATACGGTTCCAATCGAACCAGCATTTTTCTTATCATGTTTTTAAACGTTCCTACATAATTACATCTCTTAATATTGTCCGGTAGTTTATTGAACAGTTTAATACACATATAGTACGGACCCTTCTCTGTCATGGTTAATCTGTGTTGTGGAAAAAAAAGATCTAGATTTCTTGTATTATAACCATGTTCTCTATTAAATTCAAAAATGTGTTTATTATTGAAAAGAAAAATTAAACACTCATAAATATATAAACCATGAATAGTAAATAAATTCTTTTGACGAAACATTCCTCTACAAGATTGTCTAAAATTTAATCTGTACATACATCTCAAAGTTCTTTTTTGAATGACAAATATTGAATTTATTTTAACATTACGACCCCAGAATATTATTCCATATCTCAAGATAGATTCGAAATTAGCATGATATATTATTTTTACAATATTCTCTTCTAAGTGATTAGAAAGAATCTTTATTCCATAGCCAATACTGGACAACTTCAGACAGACCTTATCTATATGAAGTTCCCAATTGAGGAATTCATCAAGGTGAACACCCAAGAATTTGGTGTCCGATGAAAGTGTAACACTGCTATCATTCAGAACAATGCAATCTAGAGATGTGTTCAAAGCCTGTTTAGGATGGAAGAGTACCAGATTGGTTTTGTCATCATTTATCACCAACTTGTTCATATCAAACCAATCATGCACCTTAAAGAACGCATCTTTTGTTCTGTGAACAATCTCCTTCAAATCACCCCCCTCAATTAAAATATTCGTGTCATCAACATAATTTACATTTTGGTACTCATATATTGCCTCTGGTAGATCGTTAATGTAAACTAAAAACAAAATTGGACCAGCTATAGTACCCTGACCAACTCCCAACTCCACATTTCGAATATCTGATTTTACATCAGCCCTCAGACTATTGAGAATAACCTGCTGCTTCCTATTCGACAAAAAGGATCGTATCCAATCATTTGCTCTCCCCCTTATACCACATCTATCCAACTTCCGAAGAAGAAGCTCATGATCAACACAGTCAAAAGCCTTGCTCAAATCAAGAAAAAGACCCAATGCTAAATTCTTATTCTCCAAACAATGCAAAACAGCATTCACAAATTGAAAAATAGCAGTGTTGGTAGATCTGCCCTTTAAATATCCATGTTGAAATTTAGAGAATAAAGTATTTTCATTCATGAAACTTAATAGTCTGCTAACACTTAGATTTGGAGCGGGAAACAGATTTTTCATTACACCGCACTGAAAACCCTATCAAAACATGTAGATTTAGAACATCGAAAATGACTCTTTTCCGTGCGGCCGCACCGCAAAAAGTTTTACGGTGCGCTGAGGCATAGATGCATCCTATGATTCCTATGCACACAGAGCAACGATTGCGTGACAGTAGATGTCAGTGTTTTGAATAAATATCGTTTCACAATATCGAAATGCTTTCTGCTGAAAAATTATCCCGTGTTATTGTTTTCAGAGAGGTGTAATGAAAAATATCGTTCATTACACGTCCAGAAAGGCTTTTTCCGTGCTTGCACGAGTTCCCGTGTTCGGCTCCGCCTCACACGGGAACACATCGCGCGCGCACGGAAAAAGCTTACTTTCTGAACTAGTAATGAAATGTACTATTATTCATTTATATAATCTGGTCCTTGTAGCCATTTCTTCACACGTGCCATATGCCATGTATTGTTTGGTTTAAGAAAACAGTTTGTAATACTCTCTTTCAAAAGAATATATAGTTATGTTTTTCGGTCTACAAAGTCTGTTTTTAAAAAGAATTTATTCTTTCAATTATAAATCACAATCGTTACGAATGAATGATTATACAATTAACAGAGTAGAACGGAGTTCTATCAATCTTAAAGACTAAAATGGAACTAATCTAAGAAGTGTCTATTTTCACTCGGCACCTCGGATTCTGGAAGAATCCGAATCAGCACTCTCGCACTGTCGCGTTGCACTTTCCAGGAACTCAGCTGGCGTCGGCTATTTGGTACGACGAGGATATCGTAACACTTCCCCCCTTAAGAGATAACGTCTCTGTTATCTGGTGGATGGCCTTGGAGGATGTCTTCCATTTCTACATGTATGATTTTCCGTGGACTGTAGATTAGCTCGGAAATTCTTGCCCTATGTTTCATAATTATGATTATTCCTGCAACTATGAGACAAAGCAAAATTGCGCTTGTTGATAAGTGGGAAATTTGGGATACTGCATGTAGATACAGGGGCTGGTCCTGAAGTTTCTCGGCTTCCTGGAGGATTGAGGTTGGTTCTACCAAGTGTTGCAATTGAAGTTTCACTTGATGGTTGTAATTGAGAGTAATTTTTGAAATATTTCGTGACTTAATTTCAAAAATTGGAATTGTATTATCGAATATTGAATTCTCGATGATGATCTTGCAGTCGGAATTCAGCAGGTTTATTCCTTGGATAGATTTCTTGACTACTATACCATGGCAGTCCTCTAGTATCGTCTGCGTATGCTTGAACAGGGTGAGGAGTTCTTTATTCTTCAGAATGTGGATGATCTTGTAGTCATTTTCAATGTAGACTGTTTGGCAGCGATCTGGTGATGACAGGGTGCATACTTCCTTGGTTGGTGGTTGAAGGCATAAAACAATGGTATTGCCTAATGTGGAGGAACAGGCTTCGTTTGTCCATTATTCTTCATTCTTGATTTTAATCAAGTACTTCTTTGGAGGTACAACAGCAATATCTTGGTGATTAGGTAAAGGGTACACTCGGGAATAGTTTGAAGTTAAAAGTTTAAGAATAGGAATTTTAAGGAGGAATGTAATAGTTTCATCCGTTCCTATGACAGATATCTTTGCAAATTCAATGATTTTGTAAAGATGCACATGATCAATTGGGGATAATTGCTGTGATTTATAAATTTTCTCAAGATAGGTTCCAATCAAGTTAAGTTCTTCGACTTTAATGAGTTCTAAATTTGGTATTTCTTTCATTGCGAAACTAATGGTTCTTTCAAGCATTAAAAGAGTGTTCAATAGTTCTTCTGATTGAAGTATTTCATACTCGATTGTAGTTCTAAATTCTTCAGTTGATTTGATTTTTTGAAAAATTGATTTAGTGTGTACAATATTGTCATTTAGTAAGGATAAATCTTCTGCATACCTTTGTGTCAGATGATTAGCAAACGAAGTAATTTTATTTATTGTTTCAATTTCAGAATTTTGATAGTTATGGAGACTTTCTAAGTTCTCATTGATAGTTTTCAAATCGTCATCATCTAAATTTCCGGTAATAAATTTGATTCCTTTACCGATGAAATTTGCCAAACCTCTTCTAACTTTTCTGTTAATGAATTTATGTAGAATCTGTTCAATTTGAACTAAATTGGTTTTCAATTGAAGATAAATTCTGTGAGATAATTCATCTATAGTGCGGTTTTTCTGAAGAGCATTGAAGTTAGAATTTAGTTGATCATAATTATCTTGCAAAGTGGTTATGTTTATGAAAAAGAGAAAATTATGATAATGATCAAGGATTTTTGCGAGGCCTAAAGGTTCTTCGAAGTATCCATTATTGGTTATTTTGTAGACCTGAAGGGCCTGGTTGGTTCGGGTCTGTATCAGGAGGATTATTGGTATCCTGAAAAGAACAAACGTTTTTTCTTAGTTTTTTCACTTTTTTAATGTGAGCTGTGGTTTCTCTAGATTTTTGAGTTAAACCACAAATCTTATTTTGTTGTTGTTGTTCAACAGTGACTTTTTCGAAAGGAGGGTCTGTTTTTCTAGGTCTATTCCTTTCTACATAAACTTCTTTCTGTTCTAAATTTGGAGGATCGTTTCGATTTTCATTTAATCTATTCAGTTTTTTCTGTGCCTTTTCTTTATTGCGTTCGTAGATGTGATCGAAAAATGGTAAGATTTCCTGTTTCCTTTTCTCATTATACTGTTCGTAAACAGTCATGTTTAGATCAAATTCTGGCAATTTGTCATAAGGACCGTAAAGTAAATGAAAGGGTGAATAACCAGTTGCTGAATGAATTGACTGGTTATAGATTAATGTTGCAGTAATCATGAGATTGGATGGATTTTCGTTAGGATTTTTCAATTTTAAAATTCGTAATTTTTCTATGATTGTCGAATGGAATCTCTCTATAGGAGAATTTGAACTTGGATTATTCACGGTGGTGAAGTGTAGATCAATTTTGTTCAATTTGCAATACTCAGTGAAAGTTTTATTATGAAATTCTCTTCCTTCATCACATACAATTTTCTGAGGAATATTATGATGTGAAAAATAATGACGTAGTTTATTAAGGATTGTTAATGCCGTACCGTCTTTAACAAGATATGACTGAGCATATTTGGAAAATAGATCGATTATCGTCAAAAACTTGGAATTTTGAAAAGAAAATGTGTCTACATGAATTACTTCAAAAGGTCTTTTCGCCAAGAGAGGTCCTGAAAATTTCAGTTTATAGGGGTGTCTCTCGTATTTCGCCTGGAGACATAATTCGCATTTATTTATAATTTCAGTTATTTTGTTCTTCATTTTCGGCCAATAGTACCGTTTGGATAGATAGTTATGTGTTTCTGAAATACCATTATGATTTTTGTCATGATATTCTGAAATGATTTCTTTTTGGTTTTCTTCTGGAATTACATCTAATAGAAAATTATTACTTATGAAAAGTTTCACTGAATAATTGAATGATTTTTTGCAGAATCTTACGAAGGGTAGACGTAATTTGTTGTCTCTAAAATAAATTCCGTATGATTCATTTGGTCTGAAAATTTCTTTGAAAAGAGTTGAAAAATCATTTTCAATACAGTGCTGTCGTATTGATACGTTGTATGTGTTTTTTCCGAAGGGCTTAGTGAACTTCAGATTGTACTGTTCGCCAAAATTCAAAATTATTCTATTTGGGTAGATATTCACGGATGTTTCAGTGATAGGAATGACTTTTCCGTTATCTTCTTGAGTAGAATGAATTGTAGCATTCGAATCATCGTCTTCGTTCAAGTTCTGGTTTTCGTTATTCTGAATAGTATTTTGGGAATTCAAAATATTTTCTACTTCTTCGTCGCCTAGTACAGGGAGTTCATTTACATTTGGTAAAATTGAAGAAAGTTCTATATTTAAATCTTCTTCTGATAATAAAGATTCATTTTCTCGGTTATTAATCTCTACTCGAGAAAGAGCATCAGCGACTTTGTTTTCTTTGCCTTTGGTGTAAACTATTTTAAAATCGAATTCTTCTAATTTCAATTTCCAACGTATAAGTCGGGAATTTGGTTCTTTTATTTTATAAAGCCATACAAGGGGATTATGATCGGTTTCGATCGTAAAATTTTGTCCAAAAAGGTATGGTCTGAAATGTTTAGTGGAATCTAGGATTGCTAGTAATTCCTTTTCGATAGTCGAATAATTCTTTTCTGCTGAATTTAGAGTTCTCGAATAGTAAGCTACCGGGCGATTTGATTGTGAAAGAACGCTTCCAATGGCTATATTTGAAGCATCGGTAGTAAGTATGAATGGTTTTTCGAAATCTGGGTACACTAAAATTGGGGCATTTGTTAGTAACTCTTTACATAATTGAAATGCGTGTACATAATCAGGATCATCAGGCTTTACTTTTGCGCCTTTCTTCAAACATTTTGTGAAGGGTGAAACAATATGTGCAAAATTTTGTATGAATCTGCGGTAATAACCTACCAAGCCTAAAAATGATTTTATTTCTTTCACTGTACGTGGTAAGGGGTAGTTTTCTATAGTTTTCAATTTTGATGGATTAGGAGATACTCCTTCTGGGGTTATGACATGTCCCAAAAATTCTACGTTTTTACTTAGGAATTCGCATTTATCGAGTTCAATTTTTAGATTGTATTCTCTGATTTTTTCGAATATCAGTTTCAAATGGTAAACATGTTCTTGTAATGATTTAGAAAAAATGACAATGTCATCCATATACACAAAACAGAATATGTGGAGATATTTTTTAAGTACGTCGTCCATAACACGTTGAAATGTGCTTGGGCCGTTTTTCAAACCGTAGGGCATACGAAGGTATTCATAATGACCGTTGTTGACTGTAAAAGCAGTTTTCTCGATGGATTCAGGATCCATTTCTATTTGGTGAAATGCTTTCGCCATGTCAATTGTTGAAAAATAGCAACTTTTTCCAAGGTTGTCCAAAATTTCTTCGATACGTGGAAGAGGGTATTTATCTTCGACAGTTTTTTCATTGAGACGTCGGTAATCTATAACCATTCGATATTTCTTTTCACCGGACGCATCTTTTTTCTTGTCTACAATCCACACTGGGGCACTGTAGGGTGAAATCGATGGACGTATGATGTTATCATCAAGTAGTTTCGAAATCTGTGTTTGGATAATTTTTTTCATGTGATGAGGGTGTCTGAAGGATTTGACGTAAACAGGTTCCTCATCTTTTGTTCTAATTTTATGTTTGACTGTATTACTGAATGAAAGATCGCAGTTTTCATTATAAAAGATGTTTTTGAATTTACTACAAAGCTTTAAAATTTCTCTTTTCTCCTCGGAATTCATGTGGGTTGTTCTGATATTTTTCGCTAGTTTAAAATTTTGAGTTTCTAACGGAGGAGTGGATATTTCAGTTTCGAAGAGAGATTTAACAGGTATTCTTTCTGAAAAATTGATTTCTACATCATTTTCGATTGGCTGGGCAATCGGTATGAGACAAAATCCATTTTTTGCGTGTGCAATGCAATTAGGGGTAGAAAATTGTTGAAAGTTTATTTCGGGTAATAAAACATCACCATTTTCTATAGTAACAGGTACTTTCACGGAATACCTTGCTGTAAGTTTACGTGGTTTGATTTTAGTAGAGGAATATTCGAGAGTAAAAGGTATTTTCAAGTTATTGATTTCTAAAGTATGAGTTTGGTAATCAATTTTTGCTCCTAGTTTTTGTAGATCAGATGTTCCTAATAAAGCATCAAAACTTGTATGCCAGTCGATAACATGTAGATGAATATTATCAAGAATTCCTAATTCGTGCAAAAGTGGAATATTGAGGTTATTTTCTGCGTTAATTGTAGTGCCTAATCCTGACACACTGAATTTTTCTTTGTATAAAAATTGGAAAAACTTCTCGAAAGCAGGTTTTTCATTAATGACAGAATTTGTTGCGCCTGAATCTATTAAAATTTTTAAATTTAGTTTTGGAAGGTAAATGTAAGGTAATTTTGGTTTGATTCTCAATGAGTTGAGGTCTATGTTCCTAGGTTTTCTGGAGGAAGTTCTTGAAAATTTTCTGTTTCATAGTTATTCTCGCATTCTTCAGGAAAATAGATGGAATTTTCTTCAGGATATTCGGTTTCGCAACTTTCAAATTCGTGGTCAATCTCCTCATCAAGTTTGGATTGTACGTTGAATAATTGATTTTGAGGAAATTTCGAATTTCTGGTAGAAATTGACATAGGTGTTGGTTTTGTATTTCGGGTTGAAATTGACATTGGTGTCGGTTCTGGATTCGATCTATTGATACTTGAACCTGGTTTAGTACCGAAAACTTGCTGGTTAGTGAAATATTTCTGATTATTTCTTACAGGTTGATTATTGGGAAAAACAATATTTGGTCGATTTTGATTAAAATGGTTATTTGAGAATCTATTCGGATGATTATTGTAATTTTGAATTGGTTTGAAATGAGGTTGTGTGAAAGTTTTCTTAGTTTCTTGGGATTTACGAAGAAACTCGGAATATTCCCATTCATGTTTTCTGTTGTCATAGAATTTACATTTATTGATGCATTCTTCTAAGTTATTGAGCTCAAAATTACTTATGTAAGATCTGTAGGGTTCTAGTAATCCTACTTGAAATGTTTTCAATGATAATTTTTCTGCTTCGTATTTCTTATAATCTAGCAGATTTTTGTCTTGGATATTCAAAGTGAGGTGTTGTAAAAGGTCACTCAAAGTTTTCGAAATTCGGCAATAATAGTCTAAATAATTTTCGTCTCTCCTTTGGACGCATTGAGAGATTGCCGCAATTAATAATTCTTCATTTCTTTGATCGCCGTATCTCTGTAAAAGAGCACGTCTTATGGAGGGCCAGTCCGTCGCATTTTGAAATGAGATGAAGTCTCTTGCTTCATTCAGAATTTTCGAGCGAATAGAAAAATTTAAGCAAAATTCTAAATCCGCAGTTAATCTGCCATGTAAATGTGAGATTAAATTATCTACTTCGTTTAGAAAAATTGACAAATTTTTTCCTGGTGAAAATTCCGGAATGGAATTTAATAATAATTGCATGTCTTGTCGAGACATAGTGTCGGATACAGGTGTGTTAGAAGAGCTTTGGTTCATTTCGACGTTCAAAACTCTACTGGGATAAGGTCGAAATCGGTTATTTCTCAATAATCGGTCTTGAATATTATTTGTGTTTAAAGACTCTAAAATTTCGATGTCTTCAGCAATTACCTCTAATTGTGTGGATGAATCTGTCATCGAAACTAGAAATGATTAAACTATTGGAAATGATGTTGGGAAAATAGGACTTACACCAAGATTTGCATCCTAGAGTGGGTCGTCCTTCCTTCTGGGTTGAAGTGCAGGTTGGATAACTTAATCCGTTTGGTTCTTGGTTTTTTGAGATATCGCACTAAGAGTTGAAACTCAACGGGAGTTCCTAGAACACGATCCGGTCACAGTTCGTATTCACTATGGACACTAATTTCAGTTTTTTTCGAACTAAAACCCCGTTGCGATATCCTGTTCGCAGCGCCAGTTATGTTTTTCGGTCTACAAAGTCTGTTTTTAAAAAGAATTTATTCTTTCAATTATAAATCACAATCGTTACGAATGAATGATTATACAATTAACAGAGTAGAACGGAGTTCTATCAATCTTAAAGACTAAAATGGAACTAATCTAAGAAGTGTCTATTTTCACTCGGCACCTCGGATTCTGGAAGAATCCGAATCAGCACTCTCGCACTGTCGCGTTGCACTTTCCAGGAACTCAGCTGGCGTCGGCTATTTGGTACGACGAGGATATCGTAACAATATATATATAATAGTCTGGTGACCATAACTAATTCAAAAATCTTGGAGAATGCAGGCAACAAACTGATTGGTCTATAGTTACTCAAGTCAAGTGGATCCCCTTTTTTGAGCAATGGCTTTATCAATGCAAATTTCAACTGATCAGGATAAATAGAGTACCTCATGGAATTGTTAATCATGTAACAAAGCACATCTGATATTGTCCTGATACAAGATTTCACCAACTTTAAGGGTATACCATCATAACCACAACAATATTTATTTTTCAATTGATTAGACAATTCAACCAATTCAGTTGAACTGACTGGCCTAAGAAATAAAGATTTGTCACATTCGGGAATTAGGCACTCAAAGGTCCTTTTGCTCTGAGTTTTTGTTAAACTTTGCACAACATCAACAAGGTATTTATTAAATTCATTCACAAATTTTGGTAGATTTTCATGAATTACATTATTCTGATTTGAATTCTTTCCAGTTATGTCCTTGCAAATTGCCCACATAGTTTTCATTTTACTGTCTGATCTATTAATCCTATCCTTATATTGTCTAGTTTTCTCATTCTTCAATAAATTATCATATTCTTTTTTCATTGTATTCAGATCTACAAACAGAATCAAAATCTGACAAAACAAGCATAGAGTCTAATTTTTGTTTAGTTTTTTCAATTTCATCATTATTTAATAAGCAACTATGTTTTTTATTTTTGTGCACTGGAGTTATTGGAAAACATTCATTGAAAATATTTATAAAGTTATTAATGAAAACTTGCCACTGCAAATTAACATCAGATTTCCTAACCTTCATAACTTCTTCCCAATTCTGTTGTTCAAGCTTTTCAATAAAAAGTCTATCATTATCCACACTGAAAAATCGCTTCCTGACAAGCTCAATATCGAAACTACGGTCTAGTTGAAAGCAGACCTTCTGAGCCTTATGGTCAGAAATATGATATTCTAGTACCTCAGATGACAAAATATTACTCATATTTGTGAAAATATTATCTAGACAACTTTTTGATCGTTCCGTAATTCTTGTATAATCATTAATTTGAGCATTTATGGAAAAATGATTCATCAATGCAAATAACCTAGTTTTGACACTGTTATCATCTTTCATCTCAATGTTAAAATCACCTACTACGAAAATGTCCCTGTTTTCAACAATCTTGTGACATAAAACATATTCAAGTTTATCAAAAAATACCTCGATATTTCCGCTGGGGGGTCTGTAGATAGTTAGTACAATCATCTTCGACTTTTCCAAAACATATTCCACCGCACAACATTCGAACTCCCCCGGCACTGATATATCACTGATAAAGTTGATTTCTCTTGCAACACCATCACGAACATAAATAGCGGAACCCCCATGTTTTTTAGATTCTCGACAAAAACTAGCACTAAGTTTGAAATCCTTCAATCCTAGCTGACTTAATTCATCAACTGATCTCCAGTGTTCAGTTATGCAAAGTATAGCACATTCTGGATGGTCTGTTGTTAAATATTCAATTCTGTCGACACTATTTCCTAATGATTGTACATTCTGGTGAATTATACTTATGGTCTGGTTACAGTGTTTGCCCTTATTTGAGGTTGTCCCTGTTTCTACGAAAAAATTGCCTGTCAAAAGCAAATTCCCTCACAACAACACCCTTAGGCCAGAAAGAATCATCAAAAATTTCTTTATATGCTTCATCACACGGAACTCCGACACTGAAGGCCGAATTTTGACCCACAGTATTCAATTTCTTCACTATAATTTGTTTACTTTCAGTAACATCTTTGAGGAACAGTTTCATATCATCCTCAGAAACATGATTACCGGCGATTTTTCCGATATAAATCCATTTTCTTTGAAGAGCACCCTGGATTGGATTATCTTTATTTGTATTCTTAGTCCCATATATTTTTTTGTTATCCTTCATATTATTGGATCTTCTTTCTCTTCAACTTCTGAAAGTTGACCAACCATCATCGTTGCTGACATTAGAGGTTGACAATGGCAATTTTTTCTTCATTGTATCGACTGTTGTGTTTACATCCTGTTTCGTATTGGTATTGTTTATATTTACATTGTCAGTTTTAGATGACGATGCTGAAGATGAAATTTGCAGTTGTGGATCCTGCGCCTTCTGGGTATTCTTTTTAACTATAGAACTGAAAGATATTGCTCCAGATGCTATATTCGAGACGCGTTCCTTATCTTGATTTCTTGACATAGGTTTTTTCAATTCTTGATTATCGTTTTTCAAACGAAATTCCAGACTTTGAACTCTCTCATTCAATAATTTATTGTTTTCAATCAAAATCAAATTGGAATTCTTGGATTCTTTAAGAAGTTCCCTAAGATACTCTACCTCAATTTTGAGTATCTGATTTTCGGTTTTAATTGAAACTTCTTCATCAGTTACGGCCAGATCCGATGTTTCATGCTGACACTCGGTATTTTTTCTGCTCGCGGCCTTAATTAAGCAGGACGGATGAAAAATCTCCTCACACTTGCTGAATTTCACATACTTATTCACTTTACTAACGCAATAATTGCACATTCTATCCAAATTATCACTTAAATTACTCATATTCGCAGAGCGATCGACTAACACGTCTTCACACTTCGACATCCTAAGTCTGGAAACATGAGATCCGGTTTATTATTAAGTCCTTGACAATTCAAGGATAGAAAGTTTCCAGATATCAACCCATCTCCACTTTCGTCCCGTATTTCATTTGTGGTTATTTCGCCGCTGGTGTTTTCTGAAGCCTGTGAAAAAAACCTGGAGAGAACAGAACCCTAGGCTTAGGCCAATGCTCAGGATCCTTAACCATTTCAAGTTGCGCTTCGTCGACATCGACCCGACGACTATTTCTCGGGAAACTTGGATTGCATTAACTCGCAGGTCGGTTTGGTATACCATCGGTTATAAACGTGTCAAGGTGTCCGAGAATATCACCAATTTTTGTATCTGAAGCGAGTCTGGAAACATACACAGACACTCTCTTTGGGACCACTCGTAATCTGCTATTTGCTGTCGAAGTTCCGGTAATAAGTTTTCGTCTCTGCCACCTTTCTCCTTGTGTAAGCCATTCATTATCAGAAATACTTTTATTGACACTTGTATTCTCCAAATTGTATTCTACGTTATTTTCTTCGATTGTTACCGTTTTTTGGTCGGAATTATCATCAGAATTTCTTTTCAGGATTCCATCGTCAATGGGCTGAAATTTAGTTTGTTTACTCTTTTTATTCTTCGGTTGTGTCAATGAACCCGAAGCAATATCTGCATATGTGTTTGCATTATCTGTAGTAGTTTGTGTTAGATTTTCTTCGCTTCTGTTATCATCTTTAGCAGGTTACCTTCCCGGTGGTAAACGAGAACCAGTTTTCTGTGTTAAAGATAAATGATTATTTGCATCGACGTCAGATGACACCGAAGGCTTCAAAATAACTTCTGTATGTTTAGAATTTTCAACTTCATTTTGCAAATTTATTTGCATTTTCCGGGAACTTATTAGCTCATGCATATACAGGGTCTTTCACGAGGAACCTCACCCATATTTATACGGGAAACTACTAAACGTATTTTCATGAAATTCAGCACTTATAAGTATTTCACGATGCTGATGAAATCTAAAATATTTTCAAGGCATGAGCACCTCCGGTTTTTCCGGAAATGACGTCAACTTCCGTTTTTCAAATTAGAACACCATTTTTTTATTGCAGAAATAGATTCCTTAGAAAATTTGAATTATTTTGATGTAACATTTTTCAGTTTTGGTTGGAAAATTCTCTCTGAGCGGGAAAATTCGAAAAAAAAATCGAAAATAGAGCTCCGCTGAAACAAGAATAACTTCGAGGTTTTTGGATGGAAAATTTTCATTTTTGGGATTTTTCAAGATGAAAGATTGATGTATCCACTTTAAAAATCGAAATCGCGATTCATGATACAGGGGGTGAAAAAATCGCTTTCAAAGTTAGGGATGACAAAATCGTGAAAAATCAATTTTTTCAAATTAGAACCCCATTTTTTTATGGCAGATATTGAATCTACGTTAAAAAAATAATGTGAGTGTATGCATCACACCCTTGCCCTTAAATGGATATTTTCTGAGTTAATATCCACTTTAGGGCAAGTATCATGCCCTACTGCTCGAGTCCTCAGCTCGAGGCACAGAACATTCATAAATGTCATAGAAGACTGAGTGTTCTTCTCAACACATGACATACATATTTAAATAGTACTACAAAAGGGAATCTGTAATAAACTTTGTAACTATTATCTTTTTTTCTCTCTAATGAATCGATTTGGTGTTTATACCTTGTTAAAACTCTATTGAATAGGCTTATGGGATAATTGTTATTTCTCAATAAGTGCTTGATCTTATTTTCGTTTTGCGCGTGGAATGTGGGGTCGCTTAGATTAAATATTCAATAGTGTACAGGGTATCCCATTTTGGGCACTTTTACGGGATATCTCCGTTATTTTTAACGTTAGCGGGATGCGCTTTTCGCGGCAGTGTGCTACTTTTTTGTGAAACTAAAGATGGCGCAATCAGTTTTTGCATAGCCCTCTTAGTTTTTGCTATACAGGCTGGAAATGAAAAGTGTCACTTTTTAATCACCTCCCGTATCTCAGTTGTGCTTGAGCTTGGAGAAATGGTTGAAACGCATTCCTATAGATTTTTTTCCGTAGAATGCAGTGGCGTAGTCAGTTTTTCAATTACACTTTCCGTTTTTGAGTTATTGAGCAAACATATGTTTTTTTAAATGGGACACCCTGTATATTATTTTTTTATTCTTATTAAGCACAATCACAGCTTTTCAAAAACATATTATTTTATGCATTTATTTTCAAATTATTTGAATTTTCAAAAAATTGCAAATTAAATTAAGTATTAGATCATGTGATGTAGATATTATACTAACATTATTTTCGATTTCTAACGAAATCTTGACATTTATTTTTTGTTTTTAATGAACAGTCATAACCTACTACATACTTAGTTATCGACAATTGAATTACAAAATCTTGAATTCTGAGCTTGGTTTCGAAAATAAATGCATAAAATAATATGTTTTTTGAAAAGCTGAGATTGTGCTTAATAAGAATAAAAAATAATATACAGGATGTTCCATTTAAAAAACCATATGTTTGCTCAATAACTCAAAAACGGAAAGTGTAATTGAAAAACTGACTACGCCACTGCATTCTACGGAAAAAATCCATAGGAATGCGTTTCAACCATTTCTCCAAGTTTAAGCACAACTGAGATACGGGGGGTGATTAAAAAGTGATACTTTTCATTTCCAGGGTGTATAGCAAAAACTAAGAGGGCTATGCAAAAACTGATTGCGCCATCTTTAGTTTCACAATAAAGTAGCACACTGTCGCGAAAACCGCATCCCGCTAACGTTAAAAATAACGGAGATATCCCGTAAAAGTGCCCAAAATGGGATACCCTGTACATCATAGGGTTCAATTCACAGTCGAAAAGGAGGTTGATAACAAAATATGTTTTTTAGACGTTACTCTTATCAGAAAAAACAACGGGACAATCTCTACAAATTGGCATACAAAAGAAACATCATCCGGAAGATTACTAAATTATTATTCTAATCACCCCACATCTCAAAAAATAGCCACGATAAAAAATCTTCTGTTCAGAAACTACAAACTAAGCGACCCCACATTCCACGCGCAAAACGAAAATAAGATCAAGCACTTATTGAGAAATAACAATTATCCCATAAGCCTATTCAATAGAGTTTTAACAAGGTATAAACACCAAATCGTTTCATTAGAGAGAAAAAAAGATAATAGTCACAAAGTTTATTACAGATTCCCTTTCATCCCTGAACTGTCTCCAAGAATTAATGAACTAGTGAGGAACATTGTGCCTGACTGTCAACTGGCTTTTTACCCCCTAAAAACAGTGGAAAGCATCTTTAGCAAACTTAAAGATCCCACACCCTGATACAGTTTGAATTTGCATCTTTGATCATTGCAGTTTTCTAATAATTTATTTCATTGTTGTAATGATTTCTGTAACAGGAGGTATGTTCCATCACCGGTAGATGTAATTTTTCGGGAATTCAATCTTGCATTCAAATCATTAAAGTTAATATAAACACGTAGGTACACTTTTTTTCTTCATTTTTCTTCTGGATCTAGCTTATCTCTCGATTCGAGTTTTCTGAAAATAAATTTCGAATTTCGTTCTTTTTCATCGTAGCCGTTGCAGCGTTAAGAATGAAATTTGACGAGCAGTAGAGTTCAAAACCAGCATTTTTTCGATTGGATTATTATTTGTTAGCTGAATTAATTTTGCTGTTGAGGGACTAATCAATTAAATTTGGATAGCCTAGTCGGATTTATTCTATTTTGTTTTGAAGCTGCAATTAAGTGAAAATCCTCGACCACGAGGGTAAGTTACATAGTGACCGATGTAAACTCAATTTTAATTAGTACATTATTTTTTTCCTTATTTCATTCTCAGATTTTCTTCTTATGGTAATTTTTTTACACGGAATCTTGGTTGAATGGTGCATACCTCCGGGAACTGATTGACTTCATGGTTAGAGCTGAATCTAGGAAAGGTTCACATCATACCATTCCATATTTTGGTATATTTTTGGTGCAGTTCGCTTGGGAGAGGAGTTCATCCTGCCTTTCAAGATAAGTCTCTTGTCATATTTGGTTTCCTCATATGAATTCATTGTTAGTATTGAATTGGAAATTATTTTCGATATTTCTTGTAGATTGAAATTCTTTTTATAATAATAATTTGTATTTGGCTAATCAATCGTTCTGAATTTTTACATTTTGCTCATTATCAATAATCATAATCCCCCTTCAATTTTACATATCAATTGTGATACATAGTTTGATTCAACAAAATTTCATATTCAATTTCAATCCACATTTTCCTAATTCATCATTGTATATTTCGGATTTCACATATCATATCGTTGACGTTCAAAATTAAGTTTCAAAATTCTATTTCATATTGTTTCAATTCACTTACAATCATTGTCTGTAACTATCAAATATTGTTGACTGTTGACTGGTTTGTATTTTACTTAATTCAATCCTTATAAATAGATAGTGACCATTGTTCTAAGTGCACGGTATTTTAATTGCATTGATTTTCTAAAATTGTTCATTCCCTGTATTTTGAGAATTCGGATAAAATTGTAGCTTGTTTTGTATGGAATTTTATATATAATAGATTGGTTAGATTGAGTGTAATTTTTGATTTACATTAAGGCATATATAACCCATTCCTGATAGAGTCTCAATGCTCATTAATAAAAGTTTAGTATTGTGAATACAAAGATTATTAATTGTATTTTTATGACGACAGGATTGAACTATAAAGAAAGAATAACCGTATCAACCCAACTCGTTGAAATCAAATTTAGTGTATTTGATAAAATGCAAGGACTACAGTGGTGCATATGTCGGTATGACCAAACAGTATTTAAAAAAAAGAATATACCAACATAGTTACGATTGTAGAGAAATTAACAAAAATAAAAATGAAAAAACCGCCTTAGCCACCCATCATTTCGAAAATAGTCATGACTTTGATTTCGAAAATGTACAAATACTGGACCGAGAGAACAACTACTTCAAACGTTGCATCAGTGAGATGATTCAGATCTCAATAAATGATACTATAAATTTGAGAAGTGATGTTGAGTCCCTTAGTGTTGTGCACAGCAATCTATTGACAAAAATAAAAAATTAGCAACAAATAATTCATCCGGCTGGTTCACCCTTTCTGTGGTCCCATATGTGTCGATAAACAAAACATCTCATTCCTTTCTCCTCATTTGTGTTGGTTCTGTTTTCACGAGAGTTGGATGTTTATAGTTTGCATTGATTTTTACGAAAAAATGACCTATGGGTTTCATGAGCACTCTTTCTGGCCTCATTTATCTGTTTGAAAAGGTGAATTCAATTTTGATAGTGTTTTTTGTCTTGAGTTACCTGGCTGCTTCTAAATAATAATATCTTAGTGTTGTGTATCGTTTCATGTCAATGTTTATGTTTATATTTATATCAATTAAAAATTTTCAGTCTTGAAAAAGATCCAAACATAGGATCGAAACGTCGACAATTCGAAAAAGATAAATTTTATTTGCCCTGTCCTCAAGCCTCGAACTGATCATTACAAGAAAATATTATGTGAATTCAGAAGACATTTAAATACATTTTTGCACAACTTGAAATACTTCAGTATGAAATGTAGTAGTTCTACGAAATCTGCGCCACAGTTAGACCTTAGAAGAACTAACTCCATTCACAAAGTTAAAAAAGAGTAAATAGAAAGTAGACTTGGCAATGTCGCTTGATTTTCACCAAGTACCCAACCTGCGTCCGTTTTAAGTGAAAGAACTTGATAAACCTAAATCATGGCTAACCGCTATACTTTATAAAAGTGAATGGAGTATAGGTGTTTGCACTTGTCGACATTAGGATGCAATCTATTATATTCACACCATTTCACCAATCTGTCAAGATCAGCCTGGATATTGCGAGCGTCCTCCACATTGTCAATTGAAAGAAAAATTTTGAGATCATCCGCAAATATCAGGTACACAGAATTCCAAAAATGACTGGATAGATCATTAGAAAAATTAAGAATAGTAGAAGACCCAAGTGGCTGCCCTGAGGAACACCAGAAGTTACCTGAATTGCGTCAGATAATGCATACCTAATCTTAACAAATTGAGTGCTATACTCCAAATAGGACACCAGCCACCTGAGAAGAGCACCCCATATTCCAAATCGGATAAGTTTAGACTCAAGGATTGAGTGGTCGACAGAGTCAAAAGCCTTCGAAAAATCCTCTGTGAAGTTAAAAGACCGTTTCCAGTAGACCTTTTGCCGGAAATACACGAACGCACGGACCAGTGGCGTACGATCGAATTTATTTTCATCGGAAAATATTGATCCCAACATCATGAGAATTCAGACGAGGGTTCGGTATGATGATTTGATCATAACACATATAGGTATGTTATACCCATTTCAGTCCCCTTCTTCTCGTTCTTGCGATATGGAGCTCCAACTGTCTTTCCATCTTTTTGGCATTCTTCCTGGAGGTCGCTTTGATGGTGGTTTTCCATTTCTTCGCCAGTCTGTCATCTTCTATCCGTGACACATGCTCGTACCAATATCTCCTTCTCGCTCGCATCCACCTGACTACGTCTTCAGTCTGGCATTCTTCTCTGATGCCACTACTTCTCCTCTCATCTCTAAGCGTATTACCAGTAATTGACCTGAGTACTTTCATTTCATTTGTGCCTGCCATCTTTTTTGTTTCGGCCGTGTCTGCTCGTGTTTCGGCCGTGTCTGCTCGTGTTTTCGCCGTGTATATCATCACAGGTCTAACGCATGCCTTGTAAATTCTGACTTTGCTGGTGGTTGTCATATAGTTGTTTTTCCAGATGGTGTTTTTTAGTGCACCTGCAATTCTGGCCGCTTTATTTATCTGATGCCTTACACATTCTTTCAAGTTCCTATATGGTGAGATCACTGTACCCATATAATTCAATTCGGAAACCTGTTCTATTATGTTGTTATCGAGCTCTAATTTACATCGGCGCGGTTCTCTAGCAATCACCATAGTTTTAGTTTTAGTGGTTGATATTTCCATGTTTAGCTTGTGAGCCTCTCTGTTGAACGCCTGAAGCAACCACTGCAGACCATCCTCACCATCCGCAAACAGCACTGCATCATCCGCATAGCATAAGATCCACACAACTTTGCTTCCCATTCTGTACCCATGCTTCACCTTCCGCACGCTGTCAATTATTTTGTCCCTCAACAGATTGAAAAGCGAAGAACTGAGACTATCTCCTTGTCTTATTCCCGTATCGATGTTTATTTCGTCGGTTGTAGTCGTTCCTGCGTTGATTGTGGTGATATTGCCCGTGTTCAGTTGTTTAATCGTCTGTATAATCTTTGGGTGTATTCCTCTGTGCTTCAGTTCGTCCTCAACATTCATCAGATGTATTCTATCGAAAGCTTTAGTCATATCTATGAAGCACAGGTATGCGGGCTTATTATACTCAATGGCCTTCTCAATTACCTGCCTAACGATAAACACTGCATCGACTGTAGAACGATTTTTCCGAAACCCCTGCTGTTCTTCGCTTAATGTGGTATGACGCAAGATGTGCTGACCTAGAATTCGAGTGAACAATTTCATTGAGGTGCTCAAAAGAGAGATTCCCTGGTAGTTTGCCGGATCCGATGTTTTTCCTTTCTTGAATATAGGTATCAAAATGTTTTTTTTTCCATTCATCAGGTATTGTTGCGCTCTCCAATATTTTATTGTATAGTCTTGTGAGCTGTTCTGCCATATTTTCTCCTCCGTATTTCAATAATTCATTGGGTAGGTCATCTAGGCCGGGAGCTTTGCCATTTTTGAGATGTTGCATGGCGCTCCTCACTTTATCCACTGTAATTTGTTCAACTTCTTCTACGTCTATTGCGTCTTCTCGCCTGAGACTATGTGGCCTTTCGGGTTGCTGGTTTTCTTTTTGCGAGTGTAGGTTTACGAAGTAAATTTTCCATTTATCAGCTGAGATGTTACTGATTCGAACTGTTTCGTTTACTTCTTTTTTGGCAGCCCTGAGCATTTTCCATATATTTTTCCCAGTGCTCCTTTTTTATTTCTCGTATTCTACTGTTCACTCTGTTTCTGGTTTCTGTATATCTTAGGTAGTTCCTAGGTGTCCTGTTAGCTCTGTATGTTAAATGAGCTTCTTTTTTTTCCAGGGCTAGTGACTTAACATCTGGAGTAAATCAGGACTTCTCTCTGAATTGACGAGTGGTCGATTTAACAGTTCGTTTACCCAGTGCCTCGTTGGCTGCTTCGAGTAGTTACCCTGCAATATCCTCCACGCTTCATTCACCGTTTGTTGCTCTTCAATTGGTGCTTCCTGTAATTTCGTTGCTAGGCGTCTTCTATATAGGTCAAGAGTACTCTGTGTCTTCAATGACTCTATGTTGAATTTTGATATTGATTCACAAGATTTCTCTGTCCTCACTGGTTTTCTCATACCAGAAATCTTTCCAAGAACTAAGATGTGATCGGACCCCATGCTTGCTGAGGTAAGCGACCTAACATCCAATACCTGCTCAGGCTTGATGGCTCTATTTGTTAGCATGTAGTCAATCGTAGACGCTGTTTCTCGACTTCCCCGGAAGGTGATCTTATGTTGAGGTTTGTGTTGGAAATAGATCCTCAACTCGTTGTGGGTACAAAATTCAATAAGCAATTACCCACGTTCGTTAATGTGCTCTTCATTGAATGCGTTTTTGGTTCCCGGAATCACCATACTGCTCACTCTGCCATTCAAATCACCCAGAACAATAATTTGGTCATGATTAGGCAGTTTGTCAATTGTTAGTTGAAGCTGTTCGTAAAAATCGTGTGCCTCTTGAACTGGCCTTCCTGCATCTGGCGCATATACTGATATTATGTGCAGGGTGTATTTTTCCAATTTCAAAGTGATCTTTAGAATTCGATCACTCTGATAGTCGATGTCCTCGATGGTGTTCTGAAATCTCCGATTGACCAATATTCCCACTCCCGATGCCCCTCTTGTTTCCTTGGGTCTTCCAGAGTAGATCAAGATGTAATCACCATATTGTTCCATTCCCTTGCCTTTTTTTTTCTTTTCGGAGATTGCACAGATGTCTATTTTGTTGTTTTGGAGTTCTAATAGTATATTATTTTATAAGGAGGAGAAGTGTCACTTTTCATGGCGAGCTTTAGTTTGCCCGCCGAACGTAGTGAGGCGGGTGATTGAAAGCGAGCCATGAAAAGTCACTTCTCCTTCGAATGAAATATGTTATTTTATTTTCAAACATCTTGAAATTCCTGGAAATCTGAATAATATTGACCTTTACGATCGTTATAACTGAGTGAAAAATGTAACATTTGTATAGTTACGGTTGCCTTGCAAAATTATTCCCTTGCATAACAACACTTTTCCTGCCGCCGGAGGGAAAAGTAAGCCATAGCAACTATTTCTCCGCCTAGGCGGAGAAATAGAACTTTTCTGTGATCCTGTCAGTCTAGAAATGACGTTGTTATCGAACGTTTGGAAATAATAGTATATTATTTTATAAGGAGGAGAAGTGTCAATTTTCATGGCGAGCTTGAGTTTGCCCGCCGAACATAGTGAGGCGGGTAATTGAAAGTGAGCCATGAAAAGTCACTTCTCCTTCGAATGAAATATGTTATTTTATTTTCAAACAGCTTGAAATTTCTGGAAATCTGAATATCCTCTTTTGGATTGACATTTACGATCGTTATAATTGAGTGAAAAATGTAACATTTGTATAGTTACGGTTGTACGGTTGCAAAATTAGCTCCTTGCATAACAACACTTTTCCTGCCGCCGGAGGGAAAAGTAGCCTAGGCGGAGAAATAGAACTTCTCTGTGATCATGTCAGTCGAGGAATGACGCTGTTATCGAACGTTTGGAAATAAAATAATTTCCTGGTCTTTTCCATTGAAAGATCTCACATTCCAGCATCCTATTCGCAGTTGGTTCCTCTTCATTTTTCGTCTTAATTCCACAGTCCTTATTCTTGCTTGGGTCCTTACCGTTGTATCCATCCTGTTCCGAGGCTCGGTTTGGGTTCTGTGAGTTTCATTATTTTTTTAAGGAAGGTAGGTTGCTAACCTGGCCCTCCAACTCTCCTCCTTTATTCGGGCTTGGGACCGGCAGTTGCAATCGACAGGCTACTCAATCCTAACGCCCAGAAAAAATTATGGACTTCCCGTGGGATTCAGGGGTTGAATTCGCAACCCTTAAACTTCAAATATTCCTATCTCGGGAACTATTCGCCGGAGCACATATAGATTTTGATGGTAGATTCCTTATGCCGAGAAGAACATTTGACGAAAAAATGATGGAATTCCCGTGGGATTCAGGGGTTGAATTCGCAACCCTTAAACTTAAAAAATTTCTATCTCGGAAACTATTCGCCGGATCACATACAGATTTTGGTGGTAGATTCCTAATTCCCGGACGAACATTTGACGAGAAAAGGAGGGACTGCCCGTAGGATTCAGGGGTTGAATTCGCAACCCTCAACCTCAAAAATTTCTATCTTGGGAACTATTCGCCGGAGCACATTGATTTTGGTGGTAGATTCCTTATGCCCAGACGAACTTTTGACGAAAAAATTATGGACTTCCCGTGGGATTCAGGGGTTGAATTCGCAACCCTCAAACTTCAAAAATTTCTATCTCGGGAACTATTCGCCGGAGCACATACAGATTCTGATAGTAGATTCCTTATACCCGGACGAACATTTGACGAGAAAATGATGGACTTCCCGTGAGATTCAGGGGTTGAATTCGCAACCCTTAAACTTCAAAAATTTCTATCTCGGGAACTATTCGCCGGAGCACATACAGATTTTGTTGGTGATGTTCATTGTTGCTTTTCATATAAATATATCTTACCTCTATTTCGGGAGAAGAATGAATCCACAGCAAACTCCACCGTTGTTTCATTGCTTGTGCTAATAAATATAGCAGTACAGTCTCTGATTACTATTAGGAATTAGGAAGATTTGCTTATTTGACCTATTGAACCTCAGCCGAAAAAATCTCGTTACAATTACTGGGTTCGTTTTTTCGTTCCCGGAGTGGAGCGATACAAACGGATATACAATCACGTGACTTCGGAGCGCAGAACAGAGAGGAAAGTGTCAACCATGTGTCAACAGACTGAATTATCGAACGCCAACGGAGCAAGCGGATAGAAAAGAGCTGACAGATATGTATATACCGAACGCGCCTAACATATACTGTTATGGTTCAAAATATCTTTCCAAAATTCAAAATTAATTTCGATTTATTGAGGCCAAATTATAATGAAAGATTTAGAAACATCAATTTTGAAGTTTATACATAGATTAAGGATTCTGTGAATAGTTGGAATTAGATTAGGGAAATCAAGGATGTGGAAGGTTTTTGAAGTATGGAAACCGGGGAGATGAAAAAGGGGATTGGAGAAGAAAATCCAATAGAAAAGTCAAGAAGAATTTGAATTGGAATATCAGATAGAAAAATCAAATAGAAAAGTCAAGCAGTTGAATTGGAAAATCAGATAGAAAAATCAAATAGAAAAGTCAAGAAGTTGAATTGGAAAATCAGATAGAAAAATCAAATAGAAAAGTCAAGAAGTTGAATTGGAAAATCAGATAGAAAAAACATCAAGAAGAAAAGTCAAGAAGTTAAATTGAGAAATATCAGATAGAAAAGCCGAGAAGATAAATTGAAAAATAATAAAGGAAGTCAGAAGAGAAATTGGGGTAAATAAAGGAAGACACAGCAAGAAGAACCAAATAGAGAGATTTAAATAATATAGATATAAGTGAGTGTAAATTTTATTTTAGAGATAGATTGAGTTATTTTAAGAAGTTGAAGTTGATATTGAATGTTAATTTATATCTAAAATTTTTGATTTTGATTTGGACCCTCAATTGGGATAGAGTCAACCGGGAAAAGCAAAATTTAAAATTTCTCTTAAATTTGTTAGCTTCTGAGGGGTCTCCTCGGGAGACCTAGGAGTAATCAGTATAAACATAAACATACTCAAACATAACAATTAAAGCACCTTTTTGTTGACTTCATTCGAAATATCTTGATATTGTCTAATGTTTTCAAATTTTTAATTCCTTTCTGGAAACTCATTCTTCATTAATAATATTGGGCATTCTTCAGGATTTGTATTTGGCACACAATTTATGAATTTCTCTATTTTATGTAAATTAGTTTCCCATTCTCTGTGGTTATCATGATTTACAATTCTCAAAAATTTTATGACTTCTCTAATATATCTCTCTGCTGGGTTAGCAGCTGGATGTCTAATTGTCTAATGCTTGTAAATCTTAATTCTATATTATTCTCACTGCAAAACCTTGCAAATTTTTCATTTTTAAAATATGTGGCATTATCAAGTAAACAAGATTTAACTGCTCCGAACTCGTCTATATATTTTCTGAAGTTTCTTTTTATTTCTTCACAATTTGTTCTTTTACATGGATATAATTTAACGTACTTCGAAAAAATGTCCAAAATCACTAAAATATGTCTATTTCCATTGTCATTTGGTATCAAATCACTTAGAAAATCTATTGCTATGATATCTAATGGATGATTTGCTGTAATTGTTTTTGTTTGATTAATATTTGTTCTATTTTTATTTTTACTCAATTGACATATTTTACATTTTGAAGTTATTTCTTTTGTCAATTTTCGATCATGTTTCGTTGTATAATTTTCTCTGAAAATCAACCATAACTTCCTTGAGCCTATATGCCCATATTCTTCATGTAAATATTTTAAAACTATTCTGCATAGATTTTCTGTAATTACTTAATTCTTTATTTCTTTCTGTCTTCAAATATATGTCATTTTTCAATTGACATCTTTGCTTCTCTTCATCTTCTAACTGTTGTTGTGATTCAATTATTGTATCCAAAGAAAAAATTCTATTTACATCTTTCATGATATTTATTCCTATATATTTTCGATTGGTATTTTTCTGATTTCTTTCCCTTGATAATATATCAGGCACCACATTCGATTTTCCAGATATATGTCTAATTTCAAAATCATATTCCTGAAGTATTAAAGCCCATCTATGTATTCTACTATTTCCAAATCTATTCTTTAATATGTTTTTGAGTGCTGAATGATCTGTTTCAATGAAAAATTTATCTCCCAATAAGTAAAAGCTTAATTTTTTCATGCAGAATATGATACTTGCTAATTCTAGTTCAGATACACTATAATTTTTTTCAAATGGTTTTGTTATTCTTGAAACGAAACATATTGGCACCTCCTTATCCTGATATTTTTGGAATAATACGCCAGCAAATTTATCTTTCGATGCATCTTGTAACGAAGTTACTTTTTTTGGTCGGGGGAGTCCTGTCTCATAGAAAAGTTTTTCGATCGAGTTTCATTATTTTCATTCAATAGATTCGATCTGATAAATTAAACCCGATAAATCGAATATTCCCAATCCGCGTGTAAAAGAAATCCCATAAGGTGGCATATGGCCGCTGATAAGGTCCGATAAATGCGCGAATTTTTATGTTTTTCAGACGGCCGCGAATCCAAAAAACAGCGGCGGACTCCGAATTTTGTTGCCTTATAAGGTAACGTTTTAATTCCATTTTTGAATGACGTGATGTCATGACGGCCAATCAGGCGGTGCCTTAGTTCCCTTCTTCTCGAAATTCTGAATTTTCGCACGCGTCATCACCCCACTTTTTCGGAGGTTTTAAAAAGGGCCATCGGGGCTGATACAGCATCTTTTAGCTACCTTTTGCCGTCTGAACTGTTTGAATACGTTTTGCCGATTTGAAAAGATCCTTTTTTTTTGACTTGCTCTTTTCCGTGGAAATAAATCACTGTGTCTTGCCGATCTTTTTTGAAGAATAAGTTGAGATTTTGTTGGATAAATTTTTCATTTTGTCTTTCGAAGACCGTATAAATTAATTTAAATCTGTCAGTGAAAGTGAGATAGGACTCCGTTTTTAAAGTGAAAAGTGGGAAATTTCCGGAATCGGTAAGGCCTCCGTTATCATTACTTTTATGCTGATTGTTTCCGCTGAAATATCGTTCTAACATTATTTTTCTGTGTTTCATGAATATTCTTAAAATTTTCCTTTCATTGTGTGCGTATCTACTTCATAATTCTTGCAATTTTCATCTGGATTGACTTCGGCGCGACTATATAGCGTTGTCAAGGCACCGTGTCACCCTTAGTCAGTCTACTGAAGGTTTGCAGATTTATCGAAGGCACTCCGCCAGGTTGAGGGGTTTCGTTGTTGAAGCCACTTTTCCGGACGGTGTTGTTGGTACCACTGTTTCCTTTCATATCTCTTCTTTCCGTTGTGTGTATACTTCATAATTCTTGCGATTTTCATCTGGATTGACTTCGGCGAGACTATATAGCGTTGTCAAGGCACCGTGTCACCCTTAGTCAGTCTACTGAAGGTTTGCAGATTTATCGAAGGCACTCCGCCAGGTTGAGGGGTTTCGTTGCCGAAGCCACTTTTCCGGACGGTGTTGTTGGCACCACTGTTTCCTTTTATATATTTTCCTTCCGTTGTGTGCATACTTCATAATTCTTGCGGTTTTCATCTGGATTGATTTCGGCGAGACTATATAGCGTTGTCACGGCACCGTGTCACCCTTAGTCAGTCTACTGAAGATTTGCAGATTTATCGAAGGCACTCCGCCAGGTTGAGGGGTTTCGTTGTTGAAACCACTTTTCCGGACGGTGTTGTTGGTACCACTGTTTCCTTTTATATCTTTTCCTTCCGTTGTGTGTATACTTCATAATTCTTGCGGTTTTCATCTGGATTGACTTCGGCGAGACTTTTCACATATAATAAATCGAAAATGGCGGAAGTGAATGAAGCACAGCTCCAAACCGAGCTGAATAAGTGGAGAAAAGACGAGTTAATTGAATTTATACTGTTCAAAAAATTACCACCGAGTGTTAAGATTGGTGGACTAGTGTTTGTCGCCCTTTCCAAGAGATCTGAAGTGGATAACTCAAAAATGAGAGATACACTGGAAATACCGAAGAAGTTGGAGGGAGGTCTAGACGACCAGAGGATGAAGGAAAATCAAATTCTGAATGAAAAACTGATAAACCAACTTGAGAAACGATTGAAGGATCAAGAACTAATAGTAGAATTATTGATGAAAGAAGATTCCAGGAAAAGTGAGGTTATATCTAATCTTGAAAAAAAATCCAAACAAAACCCAGCGAATGACAATAAGACGGTCTCCAAATCAGAGATGCCAACCGTGATTAATACAGGCGTACCAATAGTCGCAAAGAACAAGCACTACAACGAAGCACTTATGTCAAGTCAAAAGTCAATTCCAATTAATAAAACGAAAGAACTACTAAACACCGAACATACGCCTAATCGTAATTATGATGCTGATGGATCGAATCATTCGAATCGTATGATAGCAGATCATAGAAAAACTAGAAATAACCTGCAATTTGAAGGCACAAATATAAACAAAAATAATTTCATTCAATCAGTAGAGCAAAGAGCTTGGCTATATCTGGGAAAAGTTAATAATAAATATTCTGAAGAGGACGTAATTCAATTTCTAACAAATAAATTTCCAGGAAGTCAACCACAGGTGGAGTTAATATCCAAAGAAGAGAGTTCAAGCAGAGCATTCAAGATAGGATTTGACTTCGAACTGTTGGAAGAAGCTAGTAAACCAGAATTCTGGCCCAAAGGTGTAATCGTCAGACGTTATAGATTTTTTCGTAAGACAAGATCACATAGAGAATAAGTTCAATATATTGAACTTGAACATACGGTCGATTTCTAATAAAATTGAACAACTTGAGCATATCTTAGAGGAACAAAATATAAATATTGCAGTTATAACAGAACATTGGTTGAAAGGAATAAATGTTGGACAGCTTGTGGTGCGCAATTTTGATCTGGGGGCCCATTACTCCAGACCAAATGGGTATGGTGGAGTTCTTATACTGCACAGAGATAACTTGAAAATTTTACCGCTGGATGGTGTCAAAAAATATTCCGTAAAGGATCATGTTGAAATGGCAGGGATTTATGAAAAAGTTGAGAAGAAGATTATAATAGGTATCTACAGACCGCCAAGTGGATCATTTGAGGTGTTCTTGACAAATCTCAGGTCTTGTCTAGATGAACTGGATGACTTAAAATTACACTATAAAGATATATATGTTGCTGGAGATTTCAATAGCGATCTAAATAGATGCAGTAGGAACAGTAGAGACCTACAGGAGTTAATGGAAGATTTCAATCTTCAAGCTTCATTGGCTGAGCCTTCAAGAGTGTCAGATAGAACAACATCCCTGATTGATAATATCTATCTCAACAGTGCGACAAAACCTGCTGCATATACAATAGAACCACACATCTCTGACCATAGAGGGCAGGTGTTGCAGTGCTCTGGTATAATAGCAAAACCTGAAAAGAAAAAAATGAAATTAATTAGGAAACAAGGAAGGCAGAACATAAATAAATTTAAGGAAACACTAGAAAGACAACAATGGAATTCCGTCTACTCAGGTAGGTCGGCAAAGGAGGCTTTTGATGAATTTTGGAAAATATTTCTGGAGGTCTTTGAATCAACTTGCCCACAGGAGTTTGTGAATTTTAGAGGGGGGAATCAAAAATCAAAACCCAAAATGAATAAAGAGGTGAAAGAACTAAGGAACAAGTTGGATGCACTTTCGGTGATACTACATAACAGGAAGGATGCAGAGAGTAGAAGGGCATATAATGCTTGCAAAGAACTTTACAGAGAAAAAATTTTGGAAATAAAGAGAAAAAATAATCTCAAAAAAGTAGAGGAAGCTACAAATAAAAATAAGATCATATGGAAGATAATACAGGAAAACTCAAAAAGAAAAGAAAAACAATGTGAAACAGAAATAAATCCTGATAAATTGAATGAGTATCTGATAAAAGTGGGAAGTGAAATCGAACAAAACTGCCCACCAACAAACGTGGATTCACTGCACCTGCATAAAAAAGCAGGGAGGTTTGTTGAAAATTCTTTATTTTTAAGAGAAACTACAGAAGCAGATATACTAAATATCGCTAAAAGACTCAAGGCCAAAGACTGCAAGGATGTTTATGATATGTCCCCGAATATGCTGAAACAGGTCATTCCAAGCATTGCTGAACTCCTAGCGTGGATCATCACGAGGTGCTGCAATGAAAGCTATTTTCCAGAGCAACTGAAAAGAGCCAAAATAATACCAATATTCAAGGGTGGAGATAAGGGAAATCTTTCAAATTATAGGCCAATCTCAATTCTGCCTAGCCTCTCTAAAGTATTGGAGATGGCTATCAGAGATAGATTGCTTAGCTTTTTCCATAAATTTGATATTGTGTGTGATGAACAGCACGGGTTTCAACAAAATAAATCCACAAACACAGCAATATGTTCGGTACTAGTTGAGGTGGCAAACGCACTTGACTCAAAAACGAAATGCAAGCTGATAGCCTGTGACTTAAGTAAGGCATTTGACTCCCTCAATCACAAAATTTTACTACAAAAGCTACAGCATTATGGAATCAGAGGAGGGGTACTCAAGTTAATAGAGAACTACTTGAGCGGCAGACTGCAGAGGGTATTCATTCAGGGGGAATGTTCGGCGTGGGAGAGTGTTGAAAGAGGTGTTCCTCAAGGGTCGATACTGGGGCCAGTGCTATTCCAAATTTATATTAATGACTTACCACCAAATGTAGACTCGGATGGCACAGTTCTTTTTGTTGATGACACCTCCTTCACTATTGTTGGTAAAACCGAGGAGGAGCTTCAAGTGAAATCACAGAGAGTCCTAAAACAAGCTGAACTATGGTTCCATGCGAACAAATTCAAAATGAACAAGGAAAAGACCCAAACCATTGTCTTCGATGCCAAACCCAGAGCGGAGACTACCTTGAAATTCTTGGGTATATACCTGGAACCGAACTTGAAGTTTTGGCAGCATACAGAAGATCTGATAAGGAGGTTGTCGATTGCTACTTATACAATCAGAAGATCAAGACAGGTGGCAGGTAAGCAAGCTGCTAAACATGCTTACTTTGGATATTTTCACAGCCTTATAAACTATGGACTATTGTTCTGGGGTGGTGGACCTGAAAAAAACAAGATCTTCATTAAGCAAAAGAACGCAATTCGTATCATCTGTGGCCTTAAGAGAACTGAAAGCTGTAGAAGCTACTTCCAGCAGGAGCACATACTCACAGTTACCTGTCTGTACATACTCACCTGTATATTATACATTCACAACAACAAGGACACATTAACTCGAAATGGAGAATATCACAATTATTCCACAAGAAATGCAGGAAAATTTTCAACTCCGTACCACAGGCTGTTAGCGACTCAGCTAAGCATTAATCACGAAGCTATCCGAATCTACAACAAAATTCCTGATGGTCTCAAAAGGATGAATAAAAAAAATCTCAAATTTGAAATGAAGAAAATATTGTATGAAAGATCATACTATAGTATGGATGAATTTTGGTCAAGCAATTTTGAATAGTTTGTCATTGAATGTTATGTTTGTGATTTACTTAAATGTTAACTTACTGATTTTAATATTTCTGTTTTTATATAATTTGACCTATACTTTTTATATAATCTTATTCATATTCATTGTCTTGACGCCCCATGTAAAATGTTGATGGGTTAAAATTATTCACTTGTACATTTCTGTGAATAAAGGTAAATAAATATAGCGTTGTCACGGCACCGTGTCACCCTTAGTCAATCTACTGAAGATTTGCAGATTTATCGAAGGCACTCCGCCAGGTTGAGGGGTTTCGTTGTTGAAACCACTTTTTCGGACGGTGTTGTTGGTACCACTGTTTCCTTTTATATCTTTTCCTTCCGTTGTGTGTATACTTCATAATTCTTGCGGTTTTCATCTGGATTGACTTCGGCGAGACTATATAGCGTTGTCACGGCACCGTGTCACCCTTAGTCAATCTACTGAAGATTTGCAGATTTATCGAAGGCACTCCGCCAGGTTGAGGGGTTTCGTTGTTGAAACCACTTTTCTGGACGGTGTTGTTGGTACCACTGTTTCCTTTTATATCTTTTCCTTCCGTTGTGTGTATATTTCATAATTCTTGCGATTTTCATCTGGATTGACTTCGGCGAGACTATATAGCGTTGTCACGGCACCGTGTCACCCTTAGTCAATCTACTGAAGGTTTGCAGATTTATCGAAGGCACTCCGTCAGGTTGAGAGGTTTCGTTGTTGAAACCACTTTTCCGGACGGTGTTGTTGGTACCACTGTTTCCTTTGATATCTTTTCATTCCGTTGTGTGCATACTTCATAATTCTTGCGATTTTCATCTGGGTTGACTTCGGCGAGACTATATAGCGTTGTCAAGGCACCGTGTCACCCTTAGTCAATCTACTGAAAGTTTGCAGATTTATCGAGGGCACTACGTCGGGTTGAGGGATTCTATGCTAGAATCACTCTCCTGTGCGTTGTGGGCAGTACAACCTTACCTTATCCCATTCACCTCCGTTTGAATTGGTAATTTGACGCTGGTCAGATCTGAACGACTAGAGCGAAACACACCGGCATCAGATCCGTTGTCAGCATTGGTTTTGAACGATATTTCACCGTGCCCTGCCGATTCTCCCTATTTTTACTTCGCTATTGCCGCCCCCTTTAATTCCATTCCGTCGCTACGCCTGCTCACCTCGCTCCGCCGCCTTAACGTATCGTAACCCGTTATTGTTTTTCACATTTTGTACATATCTATTTGCTTCCTGAAGTGCCTTCACTGTAATTTTCATTTTGGATGGTAGATTTCATTTTCATTTGTAATAGATAGCTTACGTTCATTTTTATTTCTGGGATTTCGTTGTTAAAAGGATTAAAAGTTTATTCATTATAAGTTTAGTTTCATCCTGGTGTTTTCTTTGATTCATCAGACACTTTCGTGAAAGAAACATTCCCTTAATCGCTAACAACTTAGATTAAAACCGAACCCTTCTCCACTGTATAAAAGCTACCCTGGCAGAAATGAAGGGTTCTAGTCAAGGCGCTACAACCTTGTAAAACCTATTGTGGCTGGCGCTCGAGAATTTGCCGACCGAAAAGGTAGTTACGCCCTTGGAGACCTTCCCCCAATTAAGGGATCTTCACAATCTGTCTTTAATATGAAAGGATGATCATAATTTGGATGAAATACTTTCAAATTTTTTGTCAATATTCTTTTCAATTCTTCAAATGCCATATTTCGTTCATCTGTCCATTTCCATTTTACTCCTTTCTTTAAAAGTTCTATTAATTGTATTTCTTTTTCACTCAAATCTGGAATTAATCTTTTAAAATAATTAATCATTTCCAAGAATCCCCGTAATGTTTTCAAATTTTTAGGAGTTCTGTATTCTTGTATTGCTCTTATCTTCTCTTCATCCATTTCTAATCCCTCTTCATTTACTTTATATCCTAAATATTTCATTTCTTTTTTATAAAATTCACATTTTTCTAAATTAATTTTCAATCCTGCCCCTTCTAATTCCTTCAATACAACTTCTATGTGTTTCAGATGTTCTATTTCATTATCTGAGAAAACGAGTCTACATAATGTAAAATAAAATCTTCGTATTTATCAAAAACTAGCTGGCCCGGCGAACTTTGTTTCGCCTAAATGATAGTAATGATACCTGTACCATAGCCATCTTTATCTTAAGAAGGCCGTGCCTATACTTACTGTGGATTTCACAAATCGTAATCACCAGTGATCGGAGATCAACGGCTTGGTTAGATTTCTGAACTGTCAAATCGAGTTGATTCTAGATCAAGCTCCGATCACCGGTGATATGCTTTGTGAAACCCCCGTTTGAGTTGTATAAACTTATATATGAGTGGCTTAGATGCAAAGGGGTACAAGTGAAAAAACCTCGTTTTCGAGTAAAAGCCAGTCAAAGTTTTTTAATTCTAATAAATTCAGATGACTTCTTTTCAGGAAAACAATCATTTTGGATTCAACTTAAACTTCTTGTAAGTTTTTCAGTAATATTTTAGCCATTCTTACCAACAGGTTTCAATAGTTTTATTCAGCTCCAAAAAAAGTTTTTGTATTTGTACCCTTTTGCTACAAAATTTTTAATTATACGCTTTTTGCTCTTAACTAATTTATGTAACTGGTTCAGTATAATATACCAAAATGAGACTAAAATTGTTACGCAAATAATTATTTATTCAAACTCTTTATAAACAAGCTATATTGAAAAAAACATTTTTTAAGACAAGCTTTTATAATAACAACACCCATTCGCCATATTGAAGCCGCCATCTTGAATTCCTCAATTTTGAAGAATCGTAATTTCCGACCCAGAAAACCCCCAGATACCAATTTTGAATAGAATGGGATCATAATTACAAACCTCGTCCGCCATATTGTAGCCGCCAGCTTGAATTTTTCAATTTTGACAGTAGAATCATTATTGTCGAACCCAAAAACCCCCATATACTAATTTTGAACGGAATCGGATGATAATTACAAAACTCATCCGCCATTTTGAAGCCGCCATTTTGTTTTTTTCTATAAAAAATATTTCATGATGCATTGTCACCAGACTTATGTACACCTGCCAAATTTCAAATCAATCGGACGATTAGAAGTGTGTCATATTTAGCTTGCAAGATTTGATTACAGACAGACAGACAGACAGACAGACAGACAGACACCGGGACAGGTGAAACTAAATAAAAGCTTGTAAAAAATATTTAATCATAGTCAGAAACCTAATTTTGTTCTTGTTCTTCATCTGAATCGTAGGCTTGTTTTTCGTCCACGTCGAATGCTTCAATTTCGAGATCATTGGTGGCTCTAGTATGTCGATTAGGTGCTTCATCATGTCTTAGGGCCGGTATTATAAAGGCCAACCGAGGATTCAACCGTTGCGTCAACGACCAAATTCCTCACCATCTGGTAGTTGGCGCACGGTTGAATCCTCGGTTCGCCTTTCATAAAACCGGCCCTTAGTGAACGATAAAAATCATGGTGAATGGGCGGTACAAACGGCAAAAGCTGTAATAAATTTTTATATTTGGGTAACTTGATCTTGAGTGGTTCCAAATAAAGTAGGCCAAGTTCGACATTATAATATTTGGGAGGTCTTCCAGAACGTCCTTTTTTCTTTAAATCAATCACTGTGAATGGAAAATTATTCGAAAGAGTATCTTTGAAAAAAATTGTACAGGGTGATTTCTTTTCGAAATGCATCCACTGAATTTTTCTCAGGCCCTTCACAGTGTCATTCATGACGTCATTCATATGTAAAATGCTTTTAAAATCTTCTCGGTTCATCTTAGTAACTATAAACTTTTTACTTGCTTTGGATACAAGATCCATCCAATCATTTGGAGTGAACAGGAAAGATGTTTTTTTCTTGGATTTTTCTTACAACTGTTTTGTTATTACTTACTTAAACTGTCATTTAGTGTTTCACTCATCTTTGTAGTTGTTTTTTTCCACTAAAAACACTAGTAACACGGTCTGAGATGATTGTTGTAAACTGTATGAACATTTGGAATAATTTAAAAGCAAAGGGGTACAAGTGCGCTTGTATCCTTCTACCACAAACACTTCCAGGATATTCGGTAAGTAGTAAAATTTATTTTCAATAGATAGCATCACCTAACGGGGAATTCACTTGTATCTCTTTGCCACAAAATTATTCATAATTTTAAGTTTCACAATATGCAGTTAGTTCATTTTTTCAAAATTTGCCACTTGTACCCCTTTGCATCTAAGCCACTCATATATATATATATATATATTTTTTTTATATATATATAATAAAAAATATATATATAAAATATATATAAAAAAAAAAAAAAAAAAAAAATACGTGTTAAAACGTCCTTGTCTTGTCCGATACCCATTTGCCATTGCCTTCTATTGTTGCAGTCTTCATCATCCAGTCCCCTCTCACTCATTGATTTCCTTCTTCCCCCAATCCATGTTTTCTTCGGTTTTCCCCTTTTTCTATGTATGTATAAACTTACCATTGCTATTTCTTCAAGCAGGAGATAAATTAGGCATAATAAAAGTTCTGTCAAATGTCATCTGTCAAACGTCATCTGTCAAATGTCATCTGTCAAATGTCATCTGACAAATGTCATCTGTCAAATGTCATCTGTCAAACGTCATCTGTCGAATGTCATCTGTCTAATGTCATCTGTCATCTGTCAACTGTCATCTTTTCCACGGATATGAGCTGTCACACAAAACAGAAATACAAAAATAATATGTCAATTACTAATTATGGGCAATTTTGGATTCAGTCATTTCCGCAAATATATTTATTACCCAAACATAAATCAGAAAGATTTCAGAAATATAGAGAAAAGATGAAAATGGACAACTCACGATTGATGCTGATCGTCACATTTACTTTACATTCCGGTGAAAATTCACTGTTCCACCATCCTTACCCGCTTTGGATATGATAATAGCCTTCCATGTTATTATAAGTTCTATGCAAGTTACACAATAATTGTATACATCGCCATTCGTACTCTAGTCTATACCATTTCTGAATTTCCTACCCTTCAAGAAAATGAAATGCACCGTTGCCAGACTACTTCATGGCTTATATCTTCACAACGTTCTGTTTTATTATTGCATTTCTATTGAATACCGTGGAACTTCGTTCTACTACTATTAATTCCCATGGAATATTCTTATACCGTTGGTAAGACCTACTGCACTTTTAACTATTCACTTGACATGCGATTCTGTGGAAGAAAAACTAACCTCCTTTGTCCAAATGTCAAAACCTATATAAGTACTTTATGATTGCTCGATTGGTGGTAACACATAATTCTATGGGTGGTTAGAAAAAGGAAGGCTTTTTTTCTTTTCTGTAGGAGTTTTTTGGGAATATTTTGTTATATAAACCTTGTCCTAACAATAATAAACACAACAAAAAAAGAATTGTCCAATTTGGTGCGATCGTTTGAACAATATGGCATTTCGAAGTTTTGAACCAACCATAGATCGCCTTTTATTAATATAGATCTGATGTAGTGCTCTAACTAACGCAGAACATGCACTTTGTAAACCAAATGGCACTACTTTGAATCTATAAATAACTCCATCTATGGAAAATCCAGTATAACCTCTGCAATTTTCTGCTAATGGAATCAACCAAAAACTATGTTTTAAATCTATTTTAGAGAAAATTTTGGGTTTTGTAATTCTTCCAAATATAGCATCTATATTCATTGGAGCTTCATATTGTGATATCGTATATTTGTTGATATTCCTCGCATCTAAACATAAACGTAAATCTCCATTAATTTTTTTCACCACAACTATTGGATTGATGTACCTTGTTCTACTTTTTTCTATAATTCCATTTTCCAACATGCTATTTATTTCTTCAGCTACTTTTTTTCTGTATCGATATGGTATAGGATAATTTTTTGATTTAAAATTTTCAATTCTTTTTACTTCGAATTTGTGAATATACGTTTTTGCTTTCCCATTCCCATTCATCATGATACCCTTATATTTTTTTAATAATTCTATCATTTCTTTTTTTTTTCTTCCGGACATGATGGATCCTTCTTTACCTCTTCTGATATTCCATTTAATTGTTTATTCTCTTCCCCTGTTATCACTATATGTTCGTTATTGAAAGGAATTATGGATGCTTTCCATTGAATTATTTTGTTTTTATAATCAATAATTATCTTATGTTTTTCTTACTCATCATTTCCCATTACCATATCGTACTCAATTCCTTTCACCACAAGAAATTGTACCACAATATCTTCCTTTAAATATAAATCTGCTATAATTGAACTGCTCACTTCGACTAATTTTTTTCCATTAGCACTTATTAAATTTACTTTTGGAATTTTGATTATTTCATTTTCTAATTTCAAATTCTCCACCAAATTCTTACTGATTAATGATACTTCTGAACCAGTGTCTATCAAAATTGAAACATTCTGGTCGTTGAATTTTCCTTGTAATATTATTAATTTTGAATCTTCTTTTCTAATTTTATTTTCTTCTTCTAAATCAATAAATTCTGATGGATGTTCATATTGAATTGTATTTATAGATTCATTTGGTTCGTGCATTATTGAAAATTTTGATTCGTTTCCTCAAATTCTTGTTCGTCCATTCTTTGACAGTTCATATTTTGAAATCTTCTTCCTGTTCCTTGTCTTGCTGAATTTTCTTCTTCCAAATTCCTATTTCTATTTCCTTCTGATCGTTCTCCCCCATTCCTTTCAAAATTCCCTCTTCTGAACTTATTTCTATCTTTATATTGTCTATTATTGTAATTTCTATCATCCCTATTATCTCTCTCTCTGCCATTTTCGAAATTCCTATTATTCCTATGATTTCTATCCCTTCCATTTTCATCATTCATCTTATAATTTCCATATTGTCTGTTTCTTTGCTTCAGGTCATTTTCTATTGCATTTAAATATGTAGAAAATTTATCTAATGTATTTATTTGGTTGAATAGAACGTATCTCTCAATTTCTGGTCCAAAATGTCGGCTAATACATTTTATTATTTCTTCATGTTGCATTTTCGGATCTAAATGCTTTGCCAAATTGAATAATTTCAAAGAGTAATCATTCAAATTGCTATTGATTTTGTAATTGAAATTTCCCCATATCAGTTCTTGTCTAATGTTATTTTGTTGTACAAATCCCCAAAAATAATCTAAAAATTTAATTTCAAATTGCTGCAAATTTTGTATTTCTTCTTCTCGACTTATGAACCATATTGATGCACTGGATATCAAATGTGTTTTTATAATATTCTTCTGAATTTCCCAATCAGGTATTACAATTTTTAATTTACTTTTTATATCATTCATGAAAATTTTTGGATGCAAATGTTTTATATTTCCGTCAAATTTTTGTATGTTTTCAGCATTCATCAGAATATTTGGAAAATGATCAACTCTATTTTTATAAATTTCTTCCAGTAAAATTTTATTTTTCTCCTTTTGTGTTGATTGTATATATTGAATTTTTTCTTCTTGTTTTTCTTGATAAATTTTGAGTTTTTATGCTACTTCTTCTGTGAAATCTTGTTCATATTTGTTTATTTCATCTATAGCAATATCCATTTTTATGTCTACTTTATGATTTAATTCATTTATTTCATCTTAATTTTCTTTTATCTTTGTGAACATTTGGTCTTTTTCATTTTTCATTGTGTCCTTTAAATCTGCGATCATATTATCATATTTTGTGTTCATTTTCTCTAGTAATTTTAAAATTTTATCCATTTTGCTTTCCTCTAAATCTTGCTCTCTGGTTGTTTCTTCCTTTTCAGTTATATTTTCTTCATTTCTTTTATTTCTCAATTCCATATTATGGTTAGCCATTTCTTTCATCTTACTATTTGATATCAATGCTTTGGAATATATATAATATATTTTTATTAAGATGATCGTTGAATCAAGAAACTTTTTAAAATTTTTCAATATTATTGAATTTAAAATAACCAAAAAAATTTTGTGCCCCACGTTGGGCGCCAATTGTTATGATTCTTTTTTATATGCTTGATATAACGAATAAATTGAATTTTGAATCTATCAAATTTAAGAGAAATTTTAAATTTTGCTTTTCCCGGTCGACTCTATCCCAATTGAGGGTCCAAATTAAAATCAAAAAATGTAGATATAAATTAACATTTAATATCAACTTCAACTTCTTGAAATAACTTAATCTATCCCTATAATAAAATTTACACTCACTTATATCCATATTATTTAAATCTCTCAATTGGTTCTTCTTGCTCTGTGTCTTCCTTTATTTTCCCATCTCTCTTCTGACTTCCTTTATTATTTTTCAATTTATCTTCTTGGCTTTTCTATCTGATATTTCTCAATTTAACTTCTTGACTTTTCTTTTTGATGTTTTTTCTATCTGATTTTCCAATTCAACTTCTTGACTTTTCTATTTGATTTTTCTATCTGATTTTCCAATTCAACTTCTTGACTTTTCTATTTGATTTTTCTATCTAATTTTCCAATTCAACTGCTTGACTTTTCTATTTGATTTTTCTATCTGATATTCCAATTCAAATTCGTCTTGACTTTTCTATTTGATTTTTTTCTCCAATCCCCTTTTTCATCTCCCCGGTTTCCATACTTCAAAAACCTTCCACATCCTTGATTTCCCTAATCTAATTCCAACTATTCACAGAATCCTTAATCTATGTATAAACTTCAAAATTGATGTTTCTAAATCTTTCATTATAATTTGGCCTCAATAAATCGAAATTAATTTTGAATTTTCGAAAGATATTTTGAACCATAACAATACCTACTTGTAGAAAGTGACCAAAAAAACTTTTCTGAATGTATGGTTAAATCTGAGATAGAACTACTTTTCATTCCTCTCGAATGGGGTCGCGCTATTTCTTTCAGCAAAGGCAAAGGATCTAGAAAAATGAATTCCTGCGATCGGATATCCAAAATTATTAGAATGGAGTGGCTATTGTTTTCATGGATAGGTAATGAAATGTATTTCTTCTCGAATAATAAGCGATTATAAGTATCTGTTTCATCAGAAAATATTGAACTTGCCACCTGCACCGAGAACTTTTCATACTTATGATTTTCATCAATCAGGCAGAGACAATTATCAATGACGAAACTTGTCATCGTCAAGACTAGGGTAATCGCTTATTTCAATTTCTGGTACCGGAGAGGAATGGTACTCATAACGTGTGACTACATAATTTCAGTCCATCACCCTTCTTGAGGTCCTTTCCACATCCCAACGATCTGGTATATTTTTATGAAAATTTTTATCATTAACTAACCCATTAGGAAGTGATAATAAACAACCAATGAAGAGATTGTCACTACCATTTTACGGTAAGATATGTTATCCCATTGCGAAGATGTTTAGAGGACACAACATAGACATAGTATTCAAGGCCAAAAACTGCCTTTACAATCATTTGCTGAATTGTAAGGATGAGACTCCAATATTGGAAAAGAACGGTGTGTACAAGCTTAACTGTGAACATGTGATAAGTTTTACAAAGGAAAAACTCTTAGAGCCCTAGGCACAAGGATATCTGAACACAAAAGGAACTGCAACGACAAAAGTTCCTTCGGAAAACATCTCAAATTTAACAACCATGAATTTGATACGGACGAAAATGTAGAACTTCTACAAAACTTGGATATAGAGGTAACCAACATGACTTGATGGAAATATATGAGATTGCGAAAAATTTAAAATTATGTCCTAATAAATGCCTAAATACACAAGTGGAGCCCCACCTGAGCTATCACCCCATTTTCGAGAGTCTGATAATAATAATAATAATAATAATCCCTTTATTTGATCCATTAATCACAACTGATGTAGATCACGTCACAAAAAACACAACTAAAGTTCATGAAAATCTTTCTCTGCCATGAAGTCGTTTAAACTATAATAACATTTCTTACATAAAAAAATTTTTAAACTTTTCTTCTGTAAAAATTTTGGCTTGATTTTAAATGCTTGTGGTAATTTATTCCAAATGGTTACTAAGATATGTACAACATTCTTCTGTATGTAAGTATAATTTGGTTTTTCTGAATTTAGATAAGATTTTCCTCTGGTATTATAAACATGATCATGCATTAAAATTTTAAAATTACTGAAGTTATTGATTACATACATTATACATTCATATATGTACAGGCCATATATTGTTAATATATTATTAACCTTGAAGATATTTCTACAAGATTCGTTATGTTTTAGTCTGAACACAGTTCTCAAACATCTTTTTTGTATGATGAACACTCTTTCAACATCAACAGAATTCACCCAAAAGATGATCCCGTACCTAAGTCTGGAATGTACGAAAGCATGATATGCTGTCAGGGAAGCATCTGACCCAATAGTTCCTGTTAGAATTCTCAAAGCGTAACAGTAGGTACTTTGCAAGACCCGTCGCAATATGTTCGATATGTGCCCTCCAATTTAAATCCCGATCCAAATGGATTCCCAAAAATGGTAGAGTATCTGCAGATGTTATGCTCTCATCATGACAAATTAAGTTGAAGTCATGTTGGTTCTTTTCTCGAAAAATAATCAGTTTGGTCTTGGTGATGTTCATAGTTAGATCATTTTTCCCGAACCACATATAGTGTTGTTTGTTTTTGTATGTTGATTTTCGGAACGCTGCTGTTATATGTGTCAGGTGTCATGTCATTGTTTTGATATTCTGTGAACTGTCAGTGTCAATTATGTCAGGTACATGACGTTGTCAATGTAATTTATCGATGTTTGTGGTGCAGAAGGATTTTATTGTATTAGAACTTAGATTAAAACCAAGGAAATTTTGTTCAATCCTCTTAATATTGTGAAAAACAGAAGCTGATGTTGTTAAAGGCCAGTTTTCTATCTCTGTCAAGGTCGTCGTCTGTACCTATTATGTTCAGTTCTATAGGGAGAATATTTTTGTTTTCACCATCCAACAAGTATTTAGGTATGAACTTCGTAATGGTGTGTACAGTCTCATTGTACGCTTCTACACATTTGTGTGCAATAGTTGTCGATGCCAATTTATTTTTATTTTCATTCATTGCACACCGTATTTTATTAACGATAGTTTGATTCAATCTTTCATTGAGGCCATTTGAAAATGCGGCATCAACGGCTGTGAACACCATATTTACATTTTTATCTTCCAGAAACTTCTTGAATTCTTTCGAATTTATGCCAGGATATTGATCTGTCAATAGCATGTCAATATTGTGGTTTTTCATCACATTTTCAACTAATTTAATGAAATCATTGCAGTTTTGGGTTTTTGATGTCAAGATATAAGCGTATCTTGTGAAATGATCAACCAGTAGGTGTAGGTATTTCTTTGTTGAACGTGATCCTCCAAAACCACCAATTGTGTCAATTGATACAATTTCAAAAGGGTACATCGCTGGGCCCAAGTGTGACATCAAACCATATCTTGGTTTTCTTCGTGATTTATTCTTTATGCATATCTCACAATTTTCACAAATTTCTTTTATGTTTGCCGTTAGGTTTTTGGCTGTATAGAATGGAGATATTTTATTTATGGTCTGCGTTCTTCCAATGTGGCAATAGGTTGTATGTACATTTTTTATCAATTTTCTACTTAAGTTTTCTGATACTACGATTTTCTCTTTTCCATTTCTTTTTCTGTAGTAGATTTCATTTCTAAATATTAATTTATGTTTGTCAGTTATTATTTCTGAATTTTCTTGTTGATCTTCTTTTATATTATGTAAGCTTATCAAATTTACTACTTTCAGGAAATCTTCCATGTTTTCGTATGGTTCTAGGATCGGGTTTTGGCTTAAACAATCTGCTTCTTGGTTTGATTTTCCAGGGTTATATATTATTTTCAGATCATACTGGGATAAATAGTATGTTAAATCCCCTAGTTCATCATCTGTTCTGAATTTTATATTTAAGTTTTCCAGTGGTTTATGATCCGAGTATACTAAGAATTCCTTTCCCATTAGCCAATGCTGCCAGTATTTCACTGCTTCTTTCACTGCTAGACATTCAAGATATATGGCTTTCTTTCTCTTTTGAGTCTCGGTCAATTTCTTTGAAAAATAGGCCACTGGTTTACTATGATTATTTTCATCCTTTTGTTCTAATACTGCTCCTACTCCTTGTATACTCGCATCTGTGTATATTTCAATGAGAGCATTGGGGTCGAAAATTTTCAGAACTGGTTCTAAACACATTATTGATTTTATTTTTTCAAAAGATTCTTGACATTCTCTTGACCAGTTAAATTGAACATTTTTTCTTAGAAGGTTATTCAAAATGGTAGCAATGTGTGTTATGAACTTATGATGAAAGTTTATCTTGCCTAGAAATTGTCTCACATTTTTTTTGGTTTCTGGTATAGGGAAATTTTTGACTGCACTCAGATAATCTTTCAGAGGTTTTATTGTATCATTTTCTATCCTGTGACCCAGATAATTTGCATAACTTTGCGCAATGTTACATTTTGAAAACTTCAATCTAAATCCTTCCATCAAGATTGCCTCTAACAGTTTCGATATATGTTCAATGTGTTCTTCAAAAGTCCTGGAAAAAATCAAAATATCATCATATATAATACCACTAGAGATGAAATTTTGCCGGCAAAATTTCTCGATTGTAAAATTAAACATAAATTGGAGATTAACGTCTGTGAAATATATAAGAGAAAATGATTAATCGGCATTCAGACGGATTTTTTCGAATTCCGGAAAAGTTTTTCACCTCAGGCGGAAGTTGAACCCGCGTCCTCTTGATTTCCGGTCAGAGATGTTAACCAACTACACCACCGAAGCTACTCATTTTTCCGGAATTCGATGTTAATGATGCCACGCAGACAAAGATGTCTGCGCGGGTGAGGAGGTTAATAGGTGGGGGGAAACTCATTCGCTTTCATCGATCAAAGGATCCCCACTCTATCCTTCTCCCTTGCGTCATCGAATTTGTCGACATCATCATGGTTAACATCTCTGACCGGAAATCAAGAGGACGCGGGTTCAACTCCCGCCTGAGGTGAAAAACTTTTCCGGAATTCGAAAAAATCCGTCTGAATGCCGATTAATCATTTTCTCTTATATATTTCACAGACGTTAATCTCCAATTTATGTTTACAAATTTTCGGTTGTATTGTTCATCGGTCGGAGACCCGAAGTCCGACCCCTGCTGATGTCGACAAATGCGATGACGCAAGGGAGAAGGATAGAGTGGGGATCCTTTGATCGATGAAAGCGAATGAGTTTCCCCCCACCTATTAACCTCCTCACCCGCGCAGACATCTTTGTCTGCGTGGCATCATTAACATCGAATTCCGGAAAAATGAGTAGCTTCGGTGGTGTAGTTGGTTAACATCTCTGACCGGAAATCAAGAGGACGCGGGTTCAACTCGCAGACATCTTTGTCTGCGTGGCATCATTAACATCGAATTCCGGAAAAATGAGTAGCTTCGGTGGTGTAGTTGGTTAACATCTCTGACCGGAAATCAAGAGGACGCGGGTTCAACTCCCGCCTGAGGTGAAAAACTTTTCCGGAATTCGAAAAAATCCGTCTGAATGCCGATTAATCATTTTCTCTTGTAAAATTAAAGTTTGTTGCTTTCGGCAATGTTGCCAATGACATTTATTTCAAAATCACGAGCCGTCAGGCGAGTGATTTTGGAAAAATGTCATGAAGATGGTCACATTGGGCTTGTATTGCGCTATTTGACAAATAAGTATTCATCATAGATCAACTAAACGTTGTTTGTTTTCTCTATGGTATTCATTCCCGAAGCTATCTATGAATTTGAGAAACGTCAAAAATTTTGTCGCTGAAAAACCAAGTTGTTGATTTTGCCCGTTACCATGTTTTATCGATGAGAAACAAGTGTTGCTAAGGAAAATTCCTCACTAAAAATGAAATGAGTGGAATAGTCTATGAAATTCACAGCAAACTTTGATAGGTCATGTTTCCTGATGATGTTGCTTAAAATTCTTTGGAAAATTGCTGGGGCAGTTTTTAGTCCGAAAGGAAGGCAGGTCCATTGGAAATGACCCTCTTGTGTGATAAATCCTGTTTTATATCTGTCTTGAATTTTCAACGGAATTGACCAAAAGGCTGAATTAATATCTAATGTTGTGAAAAATTTACTGTTCACTGTTTTCACCATTAAGTCTTCAATCAATGGGTGTAATTGTAGGAAAGAAAATTATTAAAGACAAGTTTATTGACTTGAACGTCGGTAGCACATATCCAATAAAAGAATGACAACTGCTCACCTGAATGAATTTCAATGTCTTTACTCCTTGAGTCTGCCACGATGGAAGCGTCTTCAGTGCACTGAATAATTGGCAATGGTCAGCAATGGTCAACGAAGTCCCTCAAAGGAAAATTCGATTTTTGATTGAAGCCGAGGTTCGTAAAATTTGTAAGAAAATTCTGCGATGTTGCGGCGATGACGATTAATTAGGTACTGATCGCGCACAAAATCACCCATGTATTTCTTGACCCCTCGCCCTCGCAGTTGTCCACAGAAAATGGACATGTGCTCCGCGAACGCGAAACAAAAAGGAAACAAAAGAGAAAAGAAACTATTTCATTTCTGAGTAATACCAAAAAAAACATGATTATTATATGATTTGGAAGAATTCCAAACAATGGGAAAGGTTGTGATTGTGGTATTATAATTTTATTCAGATCTCTAAAGTCAATACATAACCTTGTTTTTTTATTCTCATCTTTTTTGAACGCTAGAGTAACTGGAGCACCAAATGGACTATATGACTCCTCTATTAAATTTTTCTTTAACAGAGTAGATATTTGATTTTCTATCTCTTTTCTGTCTTCAACTGTACATCTATATGGACGTTTATAGCAATATTTATCAACACCAAGATCAATGTGGGCTTCATAATCCCTAACAGATCCGGCATCATATTTGTCTTTTGCAAATACAGACTTGTATCTGTTAATTAATTTATCAATTTCTCCCTTTTGATCCTTATTCGAGTGATCTATGGATGTCTCCAATTTTTCAGTATCTATGTGTTCATTGAAATTTATTTCACATTTGTTGAAATTGGTTCCTTTTAGTGATTCAGTACATTCATCATCCTTTAGATTTTTATCTGATATGTCAGGGAATTTTTCGGTTTCAATTTCTCTATCTTTACCTTGGGTGATTTCCAAATTTTCATTTTGGATTAATTTGAAACTTTTTATACAATCGAGACCAACTAAAAAATCATAATTGAAATTTTCATTATCCACTATAAAGACATCCATTTCTTTCTCAATGTTATGAATCTTTATCTTCATAGTTATTATACCTTTTGCTTTATTTACACCATTGATAGTTCTCAAGTTTACCATTGGTTTATTTTCTATATCTCTTTTTTTTATCTTCAGTAATCTTGCATTTATTATTGATACATTTGAGCCTGAATCATAAATACCAGGAATCTCCAATTTATCATTCAACAGCAACTTGATTTTTATTAATGGTGTGACATTCCGTTTTTTGAAATATCAGTGTTGAGTTCCACCTCCAATTCAGAATTGTTTACATTTTGAATTAATTTTCTACCTCTTTCTCCTTTAAACCAACAATTTGATTCAGGATGGTAGCGTTCGCCTCTTCCTGCATTCTTACATGATGGGCACGGTGTTTTTACTTCTGAGTTCTCAGATTTTTTTCTAAAATCTGGTTTTGGCTTTTTTTCCATTTTATTCTTCACAAAGTGTTCAAGTCTTCCTATTTCATTATAAAGATCTTTGGGACCATTCAAAGTTTCCCTATCTATCTTATCGTATACATAGCTTGGCAATCCTACTGCTATGAGATCTATCAATGTATCTGTGTCCATTGATTTTCTCACCTCCAGCAGTAATTTTTCCTTTTTCAAAGCATAATCAAGCAAAGGTCCTGCTTGATAACGGAAACTAAAAGCATATTTTATAGGTGTCCAGCCTTTGTTTCCGAAAGTTTCTGAAAAACTTTTTCTCCACTTAATCCATTCTGATTCTACTGTATTTTTCAAAATCATACAGCTGTACCAGTTTGCGCTCGATTTTTCAAGGAAAAACTTCAGAATCTCGATTTTCTTCCTATCTTCTATAATTGAGCAGCGTTCACACTCTTTTTCGAACTCTTGAATCCACTGGTAAGCGTTCTGATTTTTTTCATCAAATTTTTCAATCACAAAATTCTTTGCAATCTTTCCTAAATTTTGTACCTCAGATTTTGGTTCTTTTCTTCCAGCAATTTATTTAGTATTTGTCTCAAGGTATCATTTGTCTCGTTTTGTTCGGATGGGGGGTAACATTACATCAATTTGTTCTTCCAGAAAGTAATTCCCGAATTGCAAATTTTCTTCTTCATCCAGGTACCATTGACCTAGAATATATAGACTGGGTACCCCACTATCTCAGCATTGAGCGTTCGGTCCCCAGATATAGAAAGAAAGGGGCATAGATTAAAGCGAGAGGAGAATATGCTTTGGTAGGCTTTGGTAGGCAAGGTCATTATTGGGAGACATCAGTGTTGCCGTTGCAATGGTAATATCCGCAAATCTGCCGATTTCGACTGGTAGGCTGGTCGACTGGGTCGATTGGTAGGCGGTTAATTTCCTATTTTCATGGAAAAGGCGGCAACATTGATGTCAATCATATGATAATCATGACGTCACAATCGTTTCATCTCTTTCTATATTTGAGGACCGAAGATTTTTCCCTATCCTCCATCTACGGATTCTACATCAATGCCAGGTACTCGCTTGAAAGCTCTTTTGTTAAAGTGATCCACACTCTTCTGTATTGGTTCAGCTTTGTGATTGATTTTTTCACCTGCTCAAATACCTTGGTTTTTATTAATTCTGTATGTAAGCCCACTGGTTGAAACTCCACTGGTATAGCAAATGTCTGGCCAACCGGTGTGCCTATTGATATCAAGCAAACTTCTTTTGTTTTTCCATCAGCCTTATATTTCACCATGAAATCGAACCTTAGTTTCTCCATTTTTCTTCTCAAAATTATCAAAAATGTTGTTTTGTAATAATGTTAAATTTTCCTTCTATCTACTCGTAAAAGGTGATTTGTGAAATAAAAACTTAATTGGTTTTCTCTGTAATTAAAAGATTCTTATTCTCACTATGTACAATTAACCTTATATCAAACTATTAATTGTAATTAAAAGAAACAACATTTACAGCTTTTATTTCAGGTATGTTTGAATCTCTCTCGCTTTTATAATGAACTTTTTAGAAAGATTTGTTCTTCTGGAAATGCCGACTCATCTGACGTTTTGTAAAGTTTATTTCTCATAGAACTTACAGCACTACAAGTTCTATGTTATTCCTTCGTCATAGAACAACAACGGAGTATCGTCCATCTTCGGATTAGATCGGCGGATACCGCAGCGCGGCAGAATTCAAAAATGAATACAGGGGCCGACATATATGGAGGCTCCTCATTTTTTTACACATATATTACAATAAAAAATCCATTTACGTACAAATATTTTTATTATATTACAATAGGAAGGAGTTCAATGTCTTTAAGGCTCCTCCATTTTCTATTTTCAAATGACTTCGAATAAATTGCATCGATTTGGCATTTTCTCGGCAAAAAATCGAAATAAAAGTGTTAAGAATAATTTTGAGACCAATTTAATTTTCATTATGAATATATCGAGGTTCACTAGAAAATGTTTTGAAAACTGTCAGATTTGATTGATGAAATAATTTTTGAGATAAATGAATGAAATATTTTGTATTTTCAATTTTGAATAAAAAAACTTGTTGAAACTAGGAATTGCTAAGAAGAAGTTTTCAAAAATTGGTCCTTCGAACTACTGAATAAGCGCACGGCATAATCATGTCCTTACATAGGAATATTGGAGGTAGAAAAAGCTCTCGAATTAATTTAGGGGTTCCACCCGAAAGATATGGTTTCCAGACAATGTCTCGAGAAGAAGCTCAGAGAAAGGCAACGATTTCAAATGAAATAGTTGAAAGCAGTCCTCTAGATATATCAAAACATGATGAACATGAAACGATAATGATGAGATCCACAGTCCACGCAGTCAACACGACGTTGACAAATGATAAATCGACTAAATGTTCAACGACGAGTGAGGTGTCAACGACAAGCAGACGATTTACGAAAAAAGGAGAGAAACAAACATTTGAGAAGGATGACGTCTTGATTGAAGAAACCCAGCAGGAAAAACAACGATTTGAAGATAAATTCAGCGTGAAATCTAGTTGCACAAGTTTCAAATCTGCAAAGCTGCGAACCAAACAAAGAGAAGTTGAGAAACAGAAGCTACAGCTACAAATGGCGCAATTAGAGTTAGAGGAGATGGAAGATGAGGAAAAATCACTGAAGTCTTCAAAATCATGTTGTCACAGCAAAATCGAATCGATGAAAGTGAAAAACGAAGATAAACACAAATATACCGAATATTGGATAAACCAAAGTAAGAAAGTTCCTTTTTACCATGAAACTCTTGATGTAGACAGTCTTGTTGGCTCTCACGTCCATGACTTCGACAATGATAAAGCCTCTATATCTGATAAGCATATTAAAAATCAGGAAATGATGGGTGATTTTTCTACCATGCTTACTGATTGTATGGAGAAATTGAGCAACAACATTGAAAAACTAGTTAGAAAACACCAAATCTCACCATTGTCAGAATTCTATGGTGACATAGGTGATTTTCCTTTTTGGATAAACGAGTTCAACCGTTCCACTGAAGAAAATAAAATATCCAAAGCGGAAAATCTTATGAGGTTACAAAAATCACTGAAAGGTCGAGCCATGGAGGCAGTAAAAGATCTTTACTGTAGCCCAGAAAATGTAGATGAGATCATTGAGACGCTTAAACTTAATTTCGGGAGAACGGAATGGATATTAATGAATTTGATAGAAAAATCAAAACGCTGTTCCAATCCTAGAGAAGATTCGATGGATACCTTTGTTCAATTCTCAATTGTTGTATCGAATATGGTCATTGCAATGGCGAATACAGGATGTGAAAGATATCTAGAGAATCCAGAACTTCTTGTAAGATTGGAAGAAAAATTACCAATAAATTCTAAAAGATCTTGGGCTGCAGAAAAAGTTAAGAAAAAACACGCAAATCTCAAAGCATTTTCGGATTGGTTGAAAAATGAAGTCAAATTATTGATGTCAGTTAATGTTCCAACCCAAATGAATTCAATTCATAAATATCCCATTCAGAAAAAAGAACGAATTTTGAATGTAGTCGACAACGAGAGAGCAAATTGTAAAATATGTGAAAATGGTAACCACAGAATTGAATTTTGTAATATATTTTTGGAAATGTCTGTAGAAGACAGGCAAAAATATGTCCTAGATAACGGTCTTTGTTTTAAATGTTTAATTCCAGGTCATAACTCAAAAAGATGTTTCAGAAAATATTTTGCAATATTGGCAATTGCAGAGGTAAACACAATAGATTGGTACATTTAGATGTCGGAAACAAAGAAAAACACAGTGAAAATGGAGAAGCCGCTGAGGCTGACGACATTCAGTTTTCTGGTTTCGTAGGGAATCAGTATTCTGCCTTATTGAAAATAGTCAAAGTAAAACTGTATGGGAATAGAGGGAATATTGAAACCTACGCACTACTGGATGAAGGATCAACAGTAACTTTGATAGATTCTAAAATAGCAGACATCCTTAAATTAGATGGCCCAATTTCACCTATTTGTTTACAGTGGGCAAATCACATCACACATGGCGAAGAATATTCAAAGAGGGTTCATTTAGAAATAGCCAGTGTTGGAAACGGTAAAAAATTCAATTTGAGAAATGCACGAACTGTAGAAAATTTGTCCTTGCCCAAACAAAAACTGGATATTGATTATATTTGCAAAAACTATGATTACATTGATCGTTCTGTACTAGAAATAATAAACAATGCTGAACCAAAAATTTTAATAGGGCAAGATAATATTGGTCTGATTACTTGTCAGAAAATAATTCATCCCAGATTTGATCAATTAGCCACAAGTAAAACAAGATTGGGATGGGTCGTACATGGCCCTTATGCTAAACAGAATGAAAAATCGAGTTTTAGTGTGAATCTTTGCCGTCATGATGACGCTTATTTGAGTCAATTAATAGAAGAAAATTTCAATATTGAAAATATGGCTCCGTTACAAAATAAAGAATTATCAAGGGAAGATCGGAAAGCACTGAAAATATTCGAAAACACCGCAAAAAGAATAGGAAATCATTTTGAAATCGGTTTACCCTGGAAGGATAAAAATGTGATACTTCCTGAGACGAAGAAATTAGCATTCAGCAGACTACTTTGCATGGAGAGAAAAATGGATAAAGACAACGAGTTTGCAGATGAATACTGCAGAAAAATTGATGATTATGTTCGAAAAGGTTATGCCAGAAAAATTTCAAGAGAAGAAGAAAAAAGCGATAATGGAAAAACTTGGTACCTTCCACATTTTGGAGTAAAAAACATAAATAAACCAGGAAAACTACGATTGGTATTCGATGCTGCAGCGAAAATTAACGGGGTGAGCCTCAATGATTTTTTATTAAGAGGCCCTGATTTTTATCCATCACTTTTACCAATTCTCTGGAGATTTCGTGAAAGAAAATATGCTTTCTGTGGAGATATCTCTGAAATGTTTCACCAAGTATATATTAGAGAAGATGATCGAAAAAGCCAAAGATTCTTATTCAGAGGAAAACGTAGGCAAGAAATTCCCGATGTTTACGAAATGTGCGTTATGATTTTTGGTGCAATATGTTCTCCATCAATAGCACAATATATTAAAAATCTAAATGCAAGTGAATTCGATCGAGAACATCCCGATATCATGAGAATTATGGTCGACCAACATTACGTGGATGATTACCTTGACTGTAAAGATACTAAAGAAGAAGCTATGGAAACAGTTCAGACAGTCATAAAAGTACATGGAAGAGGAGGTTTCAAAATGGTGAACTGGCTCTCGAATGATGAAGAAGTTTTGAAAAATATTCCATTAGAATATATATCACCCAAAAAATCATTGAATTTGGATTCTAATGAATTAGAGAGGGTGCTTGGACTGTTTTGGGACACAAAAGCAGATAACTTGTCTTTCGATACAAAATTCAATAAAATTTCACCTGATTTATTGAAAGGAAAGAAAAAACCTACCAAAAGAGAAATTTTACAATTAGTGATGACAATTTTCGATCCAATCGGCTTTCTTTCTCCTTTAATATCTACAGGCAGATTGATAATGCAACTATGTTGGGCTGAAAAAATGGATTGGGATGAAAAAGTTAATAATATCATTTATGAGAAATGGAAGAAATGGTGTGAAAATCTTGAAAAAATACGAGATTTCACAATTCCGCGGCAATACTTTCCTTTTAGAGCCGAAAATGTACAGCTACACATTTTTTGTGATGCTGGTAATAAAGCATTTTGTTCAGTTGCATATGTCAGATCGAAATCGAATGAACATATTGAAGTATCAATGATTTCTTCTAAATGCAAACTAGGTCCGTTGAACAAAATCATAAGTATACCGAGGATGGAATTACAAGGCGCAGTCATGGCATCACGTTTGGGGAAACTGATTGAGAAGGAAAGCACTCTCAACATTAGAAGTATCCACTGGTGGACTGATTCAGAAATAGTCCTGAAATGGATTCGTTCGGAGTCAAATCGATTAAAATCTTTTGAAGCCCATCGAGTTCAAGAAATAGCAAATTCTACCGATATAAAAAATTGGAGATGGGTACCTTCCACAATGAATCCTGCCGACCTGGGAACCAAAGAAAATTACGAATTTAAAAATATTACGGACACATTTTGGATGAAAGGTCCTTCCTTCTTGAGACAACATGAATCTCATTGGCCCCAGGAAAAAGATGTCGAGATTAATAATGAACAAGTAACCCTATTAGTGGATTGCCAAGAATGGTCTTTGCCAGATGAACAAAGATTTTCAAGGTGGTTCAGATTAATACGAGCTACCGGCTGGATATTCAGATTCATCAGGAATGTCAAATACCACGATGGAAGTACAGGGGAATTACAACCAGAAGAATTGGAGAGGGCTGAGAATATTTGGTGGAGGAAAATACAAGCTTGTCACTTCAAAGAAGATATAAGTTTATCGAAGAAGGGACAGTATCCACGAAAAGACTCGAAACTCTTCAATCTTTCACCATTTATCGATAAAGGTGGGGTGTTGAGAATGAACAGTCGAATAAAATATGCAGATATTCCTCATGATAGTAAATACCCAATCATCTTACCTTCTGGGAAAAACAACTTAGCCGTTAGATTGTTAATTCAATACTTTCATAAAAAGATGCATCATACAGGACATGAAACTCTAATGAACAACCTTAGGACGAAGTTTTGGATAATAACAATGAGACAAACGGTGAAAAATGTCATAAAAAATTGTCAGTTTTGTATAATCAAAAGAAGAAAAATGGTACAGCCAGAAATGGCTCCATTACCGGAATGTAGATTGAAGAACTATACGAGACCTTTCAGTTACTGCGGAATCGATTATTTTGGCCCTTTACCAGTGAAAGTAAAGAGATCAGTGGTGAAGAGGTACGGAGTGATTTTTACTTGTATGAATACCAGAGCTATACATATCGAGGTGTCTAACTCACTCACCACAGACTCGGCTCTAATGGCAATTCAACGTTTTACTGCTAGAAGGGGATACCCACTGGAAATTCATTCTGATAATGGTACCAATTTCGTAGGAGCAGAAAGAGAAATGAAAAAGAGTTTAGGGGAACTAAATCAAGAAATGATCACCAGTAAACTATCGGAGAACAAAATAAAATGGATTTTCAATTCTCCAGTTGCACCACACATGGGCGGAGTATGGGAGCGGTTGATTCAATCCATTAAAAAAGTTCTTTATATCATTCTTAAGGAACAACATCCATCCGAAGAGCTTCTGAACACAATACTTGTTGAAACAGAGAGTATTGTTAATTCAAGACCGATCAGTTACATTTCCAATAACGTGAACGACGAAATTGAAGCTTTAACACCAATGCACTTCCTGATAGGGACATGTAATAAGGACAATAGTCAAGGAGTTTTCAAGTCAAATGACTTATACGGTAGGCGACAGTGGAGAATCGCTCAATTTCTGGCAGATGAATTCTGGCGAAGATGGACAAGTGACTATCTCCCAACCCTTCTGAAGAGAAGCAAATGGCATGCAAAATACAAGAATTTGGAAGTTGGGCATATTGTAGCTGTGGCAGATCCTACGTCACCAAATCATTGGAAAATGGCAAGAGTGATTGAAACCTATCCAGGTAGAGATGGTCAAGTGAGAACTGTGAAACTGAAGACAACAAATGGAGTTTTAGTTCGTCCTGTACACCATTTAGTTAAACTGGAGGTTGGAGAATGTTAAGAATAATTTTGAGACCAATTTAATTTTCATTATGAATATATCGAGGTTCACTAGAAAATGTTTTGAAAACTGTCAGATTTGATTGATGAAATAATTTTTGAGATAAATGAATGAAATATTTTGTATTTTCAATTTTGAATAAAAAAACTTGTTGAAACTAGGAATTGCTAAGAAGAAGTTTTCAACAAAAAGAATGATCTTAGTTTGGGTAGCATCATATTTTACCAGAATAATTGATTTTTCTCCACTCGTATAATTTTCACACCCTTGAATGTGTAAATTACGAGATCACACCATTTTCGTTGTGAAATATTCAATAAGCCTTGAATTTCGTAATAATAGTTTGTACTTTGCCGAAGTTCGTTCGAGTTATCAATGAATTTTCACCTTGTTGGGATCTTCATTTCGTAAGGTATGGACATTTAATTTCTATCATTCCATCTTCACTGATCAAACCATCGGGAGAATAAGCTAAAAAGCCATAATTTTTGTCGATTATCAGTCCGCTCATCTGACATTTAACATTACAAATTTCGGCATATCTTTCTCTTGCAGATTTTTCATACTGTATTCCGTGATTGATTGCTGGGTTATTCAGATGAGGAGGGGCAGTTATTTGTTTGAAAATATTGGGTCTTGTACAAGGGCGTAGCCAGGGGGGGGTTGGGGGTTCAACCCCCCCCCCCCCGAAATGTTTTCAGTGTTCAATACTTGCTACAGAAAGCGCCCCTCACAATTCCGGCACTTACAAAGTCAATTGCCAAAATTTCAAAACCCCCCCCGAATTCCTGGCTACGCCCTTGGTCTCGTACTCGTTGCTTCTTTACATCTGCATATGGTGAAGAAATGAGACGCAGTTATTCTTTTTGCTCTTTTCTCTCTCCACATTTCGGAATCCCTTTGCGTTATAGTTTTTTCGAATATCATATTCCTTTGTGAAGATGATAAGGACATTTTTTCGATTTCCTCCTTACATTGGTCATATCGAGTATGAGGTTTTCGCACAAATTTTTTGTCATTTTCATTGGAGCCATCAAGTACCGAATACTGATTGGCATTATCCACCTGTCTATAATGTAGCATAAGGTATATATTTCTTGAGAATTATATCAAGAAATTCTTCATTATAATAAATGTTTTCTGTTGTTGAATTTCGCTCACCGCTTGTTCCATTTTTTGTTTCATTCAGAATGTTTTCATATCTGCTATGAAAAGGACTTCGACGGTAGAGAGGTCCCGAAGTATCGTCCAATTTCGGTTGTATTCCATCTAATGAATAATTTGTTGTTGATTTGATTCCATCACATAGTTTTTTTAAGCATCTCTTCGAAAGCTCACTCGAAGTTTTGCTACTGAGGAGAACAGCGACATTTTTGAACCATTCATCCAGCTCTGATAAGGTCTTAATATTGATAGAAATAGCTATCAATTCTTTAAAGAGTGATTTTTGCCCCTCATTTCTACCCGCATTGTCGACATCTTTGCAAACCTTTTTCATATAATGTGCACAGCACAAATGAATGGTAATCAGTTTATGGTGATTAGAGGAGTCTTCTGTTATGCTGTTACATGCTTCTAGATATTCTAGTAAGGTCAGTCTGTTAAATGCTTTGATTGCAGCATGAATTGTGGCAAAGCGATAGTCTGTAACGAATCCGGAAAATAATGGCCACTTGTTCTGTTCTTGGCAACAATATCTAAAATCGTGGAATAATTTGAAAACAGCATTTGAACTGTGTTCCGCGGAAATAAATGAGAAAACAGGAAATATTCTGCTTGCTTTCAACATTACAACTCCGGTATAACACTTTTTTTTTATTTATATGGATGCCGAATTATGAAACCAGTTGCGTCAAAGTGAAAAGAAACACCTTTCCAGAACATGTATGAAATAAATCATTCACAATTCGAATCTGCTCTGCACAAAATAATTTCGCTTGAAATGAAAATGACAACTCTCTGAAATATTTTTTGTGATCTGCTTGCAATTTTATCAAATCTAATATGTCATTTTTGTCTCTATCAAATTGCGCCAGCTTTTCTGATCTTATTTTTCTCACTGTAGGGTCGGAAACGATATTTTTCAGATTTCTAGATTTTATGATGAAAGAGTCGCTACATTTCAGTAGCGTTTCCTTCTTACCTATAGTTCATTGGTTTACGTCGAAGAAGTTCTCTCTTGACGATTTCTCGTTCCATATCTCTAACATGTCCTGTCACGTAGTCGCCATGATGAAAATTAATAGAATTGCTGTATACTTTGAACAATGCCGATATTGTTGAGATGATTATTTTAAACTTTTTATACTGGTCGTGTGCGCAATCAGCATAAACATATGTACTAGAAGTTTTCACAATTTTTTTCATATCGTATAACAATCACACAAGTATTATTAATTGATTCGTGGATATATTTTTTCAAAACGTATGGGTAGATTGAGGTATCTAATTTATCCTTTCAATACATTTGTGTCCACAATCTTGCCTCTATTGAAAAAACGCCTTCCAATATGGTGCAATCTTTGAAGCCGAGAGTTATTGGTTCAACATTATTAGCCGAGTTAAGTGGAATTATAACACTAATATTTTTTTGTTGTGGGAATAAGTTCCACTGATCTAAAGGTAAACCTGAAATATCTTTCGAAGAATCCAAAAATTTTGGAGACGGTTCTTCCTTTACAAATGAAATGCTTTTCGAGAACTCAGATTGAAAGAATGGAAGCAGAGCATAACGATTCTACTCTTCAAAAAAGGAGACAGAAAAGAACCTTCCAACTATAGAGGAATAACCCTGTTAAGCTGCATATTGAAGTTACTCACTAATATCATAAAAACAGCTCTGTCACACATTATTCCAATAAGCGAAGAACAGCAAGGCTTCCGAAAAAACAGATCCACAGTAGATGCCATATTCGTTTTTAGACAGATTGCAGAAAAAGCCATAGAGTACAACAAACCCGCATTCGTTTGTTTCGTGGACCTAACAAAGGCGTTCGATCGCATTCGGCTTGCGGATGTCTTGAGTATTCTCAAAGAAAAAAAGATACCCAGAGAATACATTCAATTAATTCGAGAGTTAAACACCGACAATACCACCAAATTGAGAGTCAATAAGAAATTAACAACATCAATAAAGACGAGCACGGGAATCCGCCAAGGAGATAGCCTGCGTCCATTGCTGTTCAATATCGTAATGGAAAAAATCATAGAAGCAGTAAGGAAGCGCGGCCTTGGATACCGACTGAGACAACACCAAATACACAGTCTGTACTACGCGGATGACGCCCTCTTGGTCGCAGAATCTGAGGACGATCTACAACGCCTACTATGTACATTTAAAGACACCGCAGAGAAATATAACATGAAAATCTCCATCGCGAAAACGAAATCTCTGACAATATCAAGGGAGCCTTTAAGATGCAAGGTGGCAATAGACGACATCACCATCATTGACCAAGTGATGCGGTTCGACTACCTAGGAGTCAGAATTCATAGCGACGGTAATCTCAAAAAAGAAGTGAGACAACAAGTCAACAAGGCCGCCATAATATCAGGACACCTCAAACACGTAATTTGGAAGAATAAAGATCTAAGCATAGAATGTAAGACTAGAATATATAAGACGTGCGTAAGACCCGTGATGACGTACGCAGCGGAGACGAGACCTGACAGTGCCGTAACCAAAAGACAGATGAGAACAACTGAAATGAAAACCCTCCGTGCTATATCCGGTTGCACATTATGGGACAGACAGACAAATGCCCATATCAGGGAAAAATGCGGGGTCGGTGACGTGGTAAGATGGGTAAGAGGCAGAAGAAGAGCATGGAATGAACATGTCAATAGAATGACGGATACACGACTCGCCAAAATAGCACGAAATGGAACGCCGATAGGAAGAAGACCACCAGGCAGACCGCCAAAAAGATGGATAGATAGCTGGCAATCAACTTCAGGAGAGCAATGACTCTGATAACCCAGGCAAAACAGGCATAATGCCTTACAAAAGCAGAAGAAGAAGAAGAAGATTGAGTTATTTCAAGAGTCGAGTCTTTTTTATCAAGCGAATCGATTGGTATTAATGTAGACCAACTATTTATGATGGACGACGCTATAGGGGTTGAATTCTCAATATTTGAATTCTTTGAAACCAACTCAGTTTTATCTACTTCAATTTTGTCGCAATGTGTTCAGTGTTCTCGGAATGAGGAAAACTACTTTCACCACAACTAACATTCGTTTCAGATCTGGTTGACGAACTGAAACGCCCTGATGCATTAGAAAACTTTCCGAAAGGAAAAGTATCAACCTTCTTATGCCATAGCTCATAGAGCAAAAATCTGTTCTTCGAGGTATTCTTTTTTCCGAAATATTTACATAGATGCGCATAAACAGAACGTGCATTTCTATAAATGCGAATTAATTGTTGTTCGTTGCACAAAGCTATTTCCTTTAGCACAAAATCAGGATCAATGTGCGAAGAATTAAGAATTGTTTTTCTGAATGGTGGCACTACATCCGTTGAACAAACTCTTGAATGTTTTGTTTTGAAGAAGGAGTCTTTTCAGTTGACTGGCAAACCATATATTGGGTATGTCCTCGTAGGTGAGGGTTGGAAAATGACTTTTCAAAAAGTCAATTATTCTTTTCATTGTTGTTGTACCCATAATACCTAGAATGAATTAAACAATAAAATACTGCTGCACGATTATGCACTTGCCGATATTGATAATGTTTAAATACCTGCTACAAATAATCTAGCATTTCGATGAATCCAATGAAATTTAAAATGTTTTTATATACGAATGAATAAAAAGTCAACAGACAAAATTATATTCGAACCTGATAGTAGTCAAAATTTACGAAAAATTAAGTAAAGTGAGAATTGAAAAAACACAAGAACGCAAATATCGGGTGTTTTTATAGTGATAGAACTCTGGATTGGGAGAAAACAAATTTAAATTGAGATTGAAGCCAAATTTGTTTTTATTTGAAAGATATTTTGATGAAATTTATGTTTCAGAAATAATTTCAGACATATGTCCACCACGACTAGCTCTAAGGACAAGGGCGGTCCTACGGGGGGGGGGGGGTAAAGGGGGTAATTACCCCCCCCAGAGCACTACAACCAATTCGATTTTTTAAATTTTATTTATGAAAAAACTAACAAAAAAAAGGTATATCATCTTTGAGAAAAAATCACAGGGCTATATGACTTCGGGTTTGAAATAATATTATAATGATATAGAATTAACAAAAAAAAATAAACAACACAAACAAAAAAACATACTGGAGTTATAGGTATAAACTACGAAAAAAATCACAGAGTTATGACTAAGGCATTGAAATATGAAATAAGTTTAAATAACGAATTCGGTTAATCTTCTTTTTTCCTTAGAAAATTCATCTATAACCTCATCAATGTTCAAATTTATACTTCTATGCACATTCAGAAGAGCCAATCCTACCAATCGATCTTGGTTCATGTTTGAACGGAGCCAAGTTTTAAAACGTTTCAGCGATGAAAAACTACGTTCAGCTGAAGAGATACTAACTGGAAGCACTGAAATTATTTTAAGGATTTTTTTTATCAAAGGAAATACATCTGCATCACAAACTGCATATGCTTCTACAGCAGTGTCAGGAATAGATCCTTCATTATTTTTCCATTTAATGATCCAAAGACTTAGCTCAGAAATCAGTTTCATTGCTAGCAGGGATTTATCTTCTTTCAAGATTGGTGCAAGATTTTCTGCTATATCTTTTGATATTTGTTGCAATTCAACCTTATCATCTGCTTTAGTCAAAGAAATTGTTGGAATCAACTGATTATTACGTAGATATTTCGTAAATCCATCTGGAAATCGAAATCTCATGTCTTCAATAACATTTTCTAACAACGGGATGTATATAGTTATTCTATAATATTCTTCAGGATCATTTGTTTGCACATTTGTTCGGTTTATTTGTTTTCCTACTCTTCTAGGCAGTGAAATAGGAATATCCAATAATCTGTGAGTTTCTACAATGTCTTTATATAAAGATTTAAAAGATAACTCAACATTCAGTCTAGTGTCACTTAGTACGGATATAATATCAGAGACTAGAGATTTTGCCTGATGTTGATCTAGTGTTTTTTTCTGTAGGATCTTGCTCAAATTCAATGTTATGGTCAATAATGATGAGAGGCAATAAATGGATGCAATGAAATTCGTTGTTGTCACGGAGTTTATCAGGCATTGCGCTTTAGATGAAGATTCTCGATCTTGCCAAGTAGATATTATTTGCAAAGACTCTACAACTCCCACTAGATTTGTTTCAAATCTGAGAACTGATTCATGCCGCTCAGTCCATCTCGTTTCACATAATTTCTTGAGCTGTTCAGATGAGTTTCTCAATATAGTGTTCCTTTTTGAGGATGCGTTGAAAAATGAGATAACTTCCTTCATTATTCCCAGGCTATTTCTTATATCTTGCACTGAACTAGACTTAGAAATTGACAAATTAAGAGAATGACTGTAGCATGGACATTTCACGGAGTTTGGCAAAGATTTTTGTAACTCAGTTACTGCACCTTTTTGTACCGAAAGCATTACACTACACGTATCGGTACCAATTCCAACACAATTGTTCAAGTTCAGACCATACTTATTCATAAACTTCAATACAATTTCGGCAAGTACTTTTCCAGTTAGAGAAGGTTCAGTAGTAGTCTCATCAAAATTTCCTTCATGACAATTTATAAATGACAAAAAATCTTCTCGTACTTCATTATCTTGTCCCATATACCTGAGAACAAGCGACATTTGCGATTTATGACTAATATCCGTTGTTTCGTCGAATATAATACTGAAGTATTCACTTTGTGAGATATTATTTATGATTTTTTTTATAATCAAATTTCCACAAACATTTATGAGTTCATTTTGGATAGTGTTACTGACATAAGTTGCACGAGAATTGGGTGTTTCCAAATGAGCTCTCAGGATTGTATCTCCACTGGCTACTCTAAATCGCAACAATTCTCTGAAATTACCTTCGTTATGGGTTTCATGGCGGACTTGCTCTGATGTATTCAATATTCCATAATCGTTGGGACCACGAAAAGGAATATTTTGTCTCCCCAAAAAGATTATACTTTCGATAATAGGTTTCAACCTCTCTCTGTTTTCACGAATTTGATCTCTTCTTCTAGAGTCCATGGCATTTATTATATTTTTTTGAGGATTTTCGAATGCTTCTTTAAAATCTGAAGCAAATTGTATCGAATTTTTATGATATCTGTGAGAATCGTGTATTGTCAAATCTCCATCCTTACCGAAAAGTTTGGAATATTTGTCCAGTGGAGAGGTGACCAATTTTTTTAAAGGTGTCGCTTTATTTATGCCACCAAACCTTGCAAAAATTGAGCAGTATTTGCAGAATAATCCTTTCATTGATATGGAGTATGTAAGCCATTTGAACGAGTCGAAGTGCTTCTGTGACAAATAACATTTAACAATCTTATTTTTTTTAGTATGAGTTGAAAAAGGGAATTCAAAACTTGCGTCTGGAACGAAAGCATATTTCAAAACATTATATCTTTCAATATCTGTCCATTCCCTAGCTGTGTCTCCTTTCAAGTAAATTCCTATGTCTACCTTCAAAACAGGAGGTTCTGATGGTGGTAACACTGAATCTTGTTGATGGTTCGAACCTGATTGATCCTGAAGGAATGAGCAACCGCTTGAACTTGTTGATGGCAACTGTTCCTCATTGTTTTTCACTCTTTTTATGAATGTGTCTAATGTGAACTGCTTACGCTTATTTGTATTCATGGTTACTCTGGAATTGTATATTAGCTGTGAATGACATAAAAGCCAAGTGAGATTTGCTTACCTAGTAAGATATAAAAACAAATATTTCTCTTAGAGTAATCCAAAACTTGATTTAACGAAGAATCTACGTGATACCGCTTACACACTAGAATGGACTGTGTTGAATTATCAAGACAGTACAGTACAGTAGTACACACCGAAGATCCAAGCACTATACAAGCCGATACGTTGTATTTCAATTCGCTGCGCATGCATTGTATCCGAAACGAGACGCTACTTCGAATACGCACATGCGCGGCGTCGTCAAATACCCATTCGCTCTACTGTGCGGCCGCTCGGCTCGGCGGGGTTCACTAGTGGGAGTCGGGCTGCGCATAATACGGATACATACACGTCAAAGATATTCTACAGAATATCTTTGATACACGTAACACGTATTCGAGATACCCAAAAGGTGTTCCTTAAACTTTTAGTTTAAAATTTCAATTGTTCATTCAATTATTACCCCCCCCAGGAAATTAGCCTAGGACCGCCCTTGTCTAAGGAAACGTATTCGACCAGACCAATTTTGGAACACTTTTTCGAGTAATTCGGGCCTAATCTATCCTATTGATCTGAATACTGATCTAAGGAAGCAAGCAAAAAATTACTTTGAAAAGAATCTCTTCAAACTGATGAATACTGCAGTATTTGGTGAGTTCATGCAATATTCAAATTATAGTCCATCCAAGAATGATTGACATCAGAGCATGCCGTGAAAGTCCAGTCGCAGCTTTATTTCTAGTTACAAAAAAGTAACTGAAAATTTTCTGAGCTTTCATCATAGATATAGAAATAACCTAAAAATTTAAAAATATTTTTTTAAAGTAAGGAACTTTGAATATGAAAATGTTCCCAATTTTCACATACGATTACCAGCGCGTGAATCTGTATACCGGTAGTATATTACATTCATCTTGTATTGATACATTTTCGATCTTATCGTGGGTGATTAAATAGCACGGTCCTTTTCAATGTTCAATATGAATATTCGCTAAACCGAAAAAATCTAGTTGATAATTTGAAGCGTGTTACTGCAATGTGAATGGATTGGGAAATTTGTAATATATATATCAAGACAGAAACAAAACTCAACCAATGGATCTATTTAAAATATGAAGAATTTTATCATGACATTATAACTTTCAATATTTGTGAACAATGAAGGTGTAAAATATGAAATGTGAAAAATATAAATATTCCTATCATTCTGTTTCAAAAACCACAACATGTTATGTTTTCCCCATCTGGGCAGAACTCGTCATTTTCATAATGAAAGGTTTTGTCAGCAATTAATATCATAACTTCATAACATTCCTTATATTTTGACTAATCTTCTCTCATTTCTCTTTCTACGTGCTCTGTGCAGGCTTCCGATTTTTTAGCTGTTCACTCTTCAAGAGCCTCATTTCAAAGATATTTATTTCACTTGCTCAATTTTTTGCCAAATTTGTTCGAATCTGACAAAACAAAATGTCAGTGTTATTCTCAACACCAACCTGAATTCTGCAACTCAAAATATTACTGAATGGGCATTACCAACATAATTTAGATTTTCCAAAGCCCCCCGAGATGTCAATCATTCTTGGATGGACTATATATTTCTATTCTTAGGATTTAATATATAGGTAAAGAAATCTACACATTCTCATTGTTACAGGAAAAACGATGGAGAATATCAGGAAGAGGGTTGATAGGCATCTCCTAACGAAATGGGAAGGTCGTTATAGCGAAAGCTCATATTGCGAAACCAGAGTTCAAGAATTCTGTTATTTTGAATGAGAATTTGGTAGCTGTTGAGTTAAGAAAACTTGAAATATATTTAAATAAAAAAATAAAATTTATGTGGGAATGAGAATCTTGGATTTAGCAAAAACAACGTTATATGACTTTCATTATAACTACATGCAGAATGCTTTGATAACTGTCAGTAGCGTACCCAGACATTCGTCTTGGGGGGGATATGAAACAAATAATAATAATATTTTTTTAATTGCAAAACAAGAATAAATTTTTATCTTCTCCCATAGAATAATGTGTCCATTGTTCTACTAATTTCGAGCTGAAATAGTATCTATGTACCAACCCCGATAGTTATGATAACTCACGCCTATAACTCACTTTAATACAAATATAGGAAAAACAGTTTACCAAATGAATAAAGAAGTCGGATCGATCGGGAATACTATTTCAGATATCAAGGTAACGTTCTCGCCATTCGTTTTAACATTTCCTTCGGTCTGAATATCCAAAAATTGCAATTGGAAACCGTGAATTTTTGATGTTTATTACGTGATTCGAATCTCGACCACAGCGATCGCTTTCGACAACTTTACTGTTGTCAATTTTGAAAAAGTCGAAGATAAAGTATAGTATTCGATTCGCGGTCATGGTCATAACACACTTGATGAATTACGCCACTCGCCAAAATTCATCTGCGTGTGTTATGACTTACATTACCGCTCACTGAATAATATATGTACTATAATCAGAAATTTTGGTTTGCTATCATAAAACAAAGTAAAGTCGCTTTGGTCATCTTGCTATATAATCAATAATTTCATTCTCGGAAATTGGCAATTCCCTGATCCCTGTGTATATAATTATGATTTTTCCTCTCAAAATCACTTTTTAAAAAAAAACAATTTATTTCTGGAGACAAGTTTATTTGCAGCAGGTCTGAATAATAATGAATCGTAAAACTATTCCCTTAACAACGGAAAGTGAAAACTGCTGACATAAACTACGTGACGATGCCTCGACGACACTCGAGGATGTTCATTCTAAGGTATGCTTAAGCCTATGCTACATAACACGTCCCCCTTTTTTTTAAGAAATAATTTCAGCATCAATGGTTGAATAATTTTTATGAGTTTTAACAATATTTGTGAATTTATCAATAAAAATCTTATACAGACAATATGCTATCATCATGATAATAATTAGGTTGAAAATGAAATAAATAGAAGATACATGGTTAGGGTGGATTTTCCAATTAAAAATAGTTTCCTGGAAAGACGAATTGTCAAATAATAAATCTGGTATAGTAAGATTTTCAATTGCTTCTGTTTTCATATTAAGGAGGGGCACATTATGAAAAATGTTGGAAATTTCTTCATTATAAAAGAACTTAAAATTATTCGTAATATTACATGCGGTTTCTATCAAATAAACTCCACTAAGTTTATAATATTCTGTATGGTCTTTACAAACTTCGCCGATTTGCACATTACCGGTCGATAGAAACTTTCTCGGTGATAACTTCACTAAATCATCTCTGCACTGAACACGATGTCTTTCACAATTTTCTTTCTTCTGGAAAATTAAGTCTTTCATACATCTGGGAACTGGTCGTAGTAAATTCTGTGGGCATATCCACCAATTTTCCACCTTGGGGCATTCTTCGTTGATAGACCATAAGATTCGTTCTCCCTTGGCCAATAAGTATTTGGGCTGTTCGATGAGGGTAACATTTCGGTATGGGACATATTGAAGATGATAGGTATCCAAAGAATTTGGAGAAGTTAATGGTACTTCGATTATAAAGATTACATGATTATTTCTTAACTGTACCGAAGTATAGCAAACAGAGTAAAAATCTTTTAAATAGTATAGATGTTTCATGAAATCTGTTGAATTTACAAAATCATGGAAGAAATCTAAAGGCAAAATACTTTCATGTAGGAGATGAAGTCTCGCAAAGCTGATGGCTGTGTTGATTTCGGTCAGAATTCTATTTATAGTTAATTCTTCGAATTGTGTAAGAATGAGTCGATTAATATCGTTCTGAACCAATCGATAATGATTATAATTTCTTATGATTTGACTGGTAATATTGGAATATTTTGCTGTCATAGATCTCACAACACTTATAATTTGATTTTGTTCTGTTTTTAATGACTGGATTTTATTTTCAAAAGAGTGAAAATAATTCAAGTATAAGGATTCATCATCACTGTCAAGTGTACCGAATAATATTTTAGCTATATGTCCACCAACATTTACTAAACCTCGTTTATGTCTAGAAGAATACAAATTTTTGAGTAGGATCTCATTTTGTTTTAATTGGGTTTTTATCGATTCCATATAGTTCGAAACCATACTAGTGGAACTGACTGAATCTAACTGATCTACTAAGATATAATGATCATTTAATATTTTGCTAATATCACTTAAATTATAATGGTACATCAGTATGTGTTTTGACTCACTGATATACGTTTTGTCTACGAAAAAGGGAATAACATTGTGTTTTATTTCTTGAAATTTTAACGATTTATAAGTCGGGAAGAATAGAAGAGTGAGGAGAAGAGAAATGGGTCTCATCATTTTTTTTTTGCTCTGAAAGAGAGAAAAACAATTATTATTTTCTCTGCTTGATTTTGTTCTTGTGATATATTTTCTGAGAATCAGGATTCTTGATACGAATATCATCTAGAATTTTTATATTAGTTCTTTTGAATTTTGGATCTAATTTTGCCTTTTTCGGTATGACTAAATAAGCTGGTTTCGTCTCATCTAGCTCTTTCACCTGTTGCCTGTTTTGATTGGTTTGGTCTAGTTTCGTTTTTTGTTTTTCTTTACGAGAGTTTAAATGATCTGCGATTTCTTTCATGTTTTCGCGATATTGATGGATGTATTCCGAAATTAATTCATGAGTAGATTTTTCCACTGGTGTGTTATAGTTCAAATCTGATTTAATGATTTGTAGGGGTGTATAAAATGACGCAGAGTGTATTGAATTATTGTAACTTAAAAGCGCTCTATTCATTTTTTCTGTCAATGAAATATTTTTTTCGTCTAATACTCTAATCTGTTCAATCAGAGTGGAATGAAATCGTTCAACTATGGCGTTGGAGGTAGGATTATAATTCGTTATAAAATGAAGTGCTATTTTATGAGTTTCTGCTAGATCTTGTATAATTTGGTTTTTGAATTCTGTTCCGTTATCTAAGGTTATCTTTTCTGGTATACCGTGATTGGAAAAATAACTAGTAAGTTGATTGGCAATTTCAGTTGCAGTCTTGCTATTTAAAATATAGCATTGACCATGTCGTGAAAATGAATCTATTATAGTCAAACATGGGGTTCTATTCATAACGATGGTATCCATGTATAAATGAGAGAATGGTTTTTCTCCAACTGGATTACTTTTAAAAATCAGTTTGGTCGGTTGTCGCTCGTATTTTTGACTTTGACAAATTTCGCAAGAGTTAATATACGATCTGATATCTTTGTCCATTTTGGGCCAATAAAAACGTCTCTTAATGCTCTCTAAATTTTCTTGAAAACCTCTATGTTTGGTTTTGGTTTCATGAAATAATTTGATTTTCTCTTGTTGTTCTTCTTCTGTTTCTATGTCTTCTAGAAGTAAATTAGAAATTTTGAAAGAAAAAGCGTTAGCTTTGAATATATTTTGTGTCATTGTCAAAAATATTTTTTCTAATTCTTTCGATCTGAAATATATACCATACTGTTTATTCGGACTGACATATTCCTTTAAGAATTTAGTGAAATCGTCTGATGTCTGTATTGAGACAATGAGTCTAATACGAGTGTTCTTATGCAATTTTAATTTTTCGATTTTGAAAGCGTTAGTCTTCTGAAATATTATTTGATTCATTGATGAGTTCAGGGAACGTTCGGTATATGGTATTTCTAATATGGGATCTTCTGCATTACTATGAATAGTTTGAGAGGAAGATTGTTCATCTTGGACATCTTCTGAACATGCTTTCGTAATAATTTCGTCTAATTCTTTCTGGGACAATTCTAGGTCTTCATGTGTTATCTGAGGAATAATTGATTCTGTGTCTAAATCATCATCCGAGGGCTCGTTTATGTTCAATTCGTTAATTTTCATGCGAGAGATTGCATCCGCATTATTGTTGACTCCTTTTCGATATTTGATCTCGAAGTTGAACTCTTCTAATTTTATTCTCCACCTCATCAATCGTGAAGATGCATCTTTGAGGGAAAATAACCATGTCAAGGGTCTATGATCGGTGTAGATAGTAAATTTTCGACCGAATAAATAGGATCTAAAATATTTTGTTGCCCATACTACCGCTAAAAGTTCTTTTTCTATTGTCGAATATTTGATTTCCGCTTCATTAAGAGTTCTACTTGCATACGCGACAGGAAGATCATTTGGGGGAGTTCCTTGTGATAAGATAGCTCCTATAGCATATTGGGATGCGTCAGTTGTCAACACAAAAGGTTTGCTAAAATCTGGGTGTTGCAGAATTGGATAATTCATGAGGAGATTTCGACTTGAATAAAATGCATCGATATATTCCTGATCATGAATATCAAGTTTATAATCCTTTTTCAGATATTTTGTCATAGGTTTAGTTAATTTAGAGAAATTTGGAATGAATTTCCGATAGTAACCTATCATTCCAAGGTAGGATTTTATTTCTTTAACTGATTTAGGCATGGGAAAATTTTTTATAATTTCAATTTTTTCGGGATTTGGCTCTACGCCTTCTTCTGAAATTTTGTATCCTAAAAATATAATTTCTCTCTGAAAGAAATAAGATTTATCTAGTTGAATTTCGAGATTCTCTTTCTCTAAAAGTTGTAGAACTGTTTGAATGTCGGCTAGATGTTTTTCTGGAGTTTCTGAGAAAATTAGTATATCGTCAATGTATACTACGCATATTTTATTGATTACTGGTTTCAAGATTTTATTCATGGCACGCTGAAAAGTTGACGGTGCATTTTTGAGGCCAAAGGGCATTCTCAGAAATTCGTAATGCCCTTCATCTGTAGCAAATGCAGTTTTTTCGATAGATTCTTTGTCTAATTATATTTGATGAAAGCCACTAGCTAAATCTAGGGCGCTGAAATATTTGGCATTTTTGAGTTGGTCTAATAATTCCTCAATGTTTGGGATAGGAAATTTGTCGTCGATCGTTTTTTCGTTTAATTTTCTGTAGTCTATTGCCATTCGCCATTTTCGATTACCTGATTGGTCAGTTTTCTTGGGAACAATTACGATAGGGAACGACCACGGGGAGATGCTTGGTCTAATAATATTTTTAGTTAACAAATCTTGAATTTGATTTTTAACTTCTTGTTTATGTATCTCCGGGTATTTATACCTTCTTACGTACACTGGATTTTCATCGATAGTCCTAATATGGTGTTTAACATTATTTGTGAAATTTAGTGGCTGGTTTGGTAATTGAAAAGCTTGCTTGTGACTTTGTAATATTTTTGTTAATTGATTTCGAATATTATTATCTAAATGGTCTAATTTAATGGGAAGAGTTTCATTTGGGCTAGTTTGTTGAAGATAAAATTTTTGAGTTTTTACATCATTTCCTAATTCATGGTTCTTCCAATCGAATCTTAATTTTAAATCTTTCAATAGATTAGCACCTATAACACCATTATATTGAGTATGGAATTTATAAATAACGAACGGATATGTGTTATCTAGGCCAAATGAATTAAGAGGAAAAGCAACTTTGTATTTACTATGGTCTTTTCCCACGGCTGTTCTGAAATATGAGTGTTCTTCATAGATATTTTCAGGGAATAAACTGTAAGCTACAGCTGGATCAATTATACACATAGAACTAAGAACTGCCACTATCAATCAATAGTTTACAGGCTGGGTTTTCTAATTTAATGAATGGTAAAGTTGCCAAATGTTCTTTCGTAAAATTTAGGTCATGTGATGCTTGTAGGCTAATGTTTGAAAATTTTGATCTCCTTGTTCGATATTTTCCACTTCGTTTTCATCACTTATGTCGTCATTACAATCAATTTCTGGCTCTACTTCAAATTCTTCAATTTCTAAATTTTCCGTATTAGTAAGCTCTTCTGATATGAAATCAGCCGGTCCGGTTTTTCTGAAAAAATGCCGGTTATTCGGGGGCTCTTGGCGAATTTGACTGCTAGCTGGCCTTTTAATAGGATAATTTCTTGTTCTGATTGACATTGGTTCCGGTTTTGGTAGATTTAATGGTTGATTTGGGTTTGGTTTGAACACATCTCGTGGTTTTCCGAAAACTTGACTATTAGTTGCAAATTTAGGCTCCGGTGTTCTATTAAATTTTAATGATATTGGTTGGGACTGCCATTCTCTACTAGTCGAAGGACGTTGATTATAAATTTGACTATTATTCTGCCGTTCGCTTGATAAAGCATTTGGATGAAAAATGGTGGTTTTTGGAATCGTTGGTAAATAAAGTTGTTGTCTTTTGATTTCTCTATTTTCTAATAGATTACATGTATCATCGAAAGGTTTTGGTTGCAGGTCTAAAAGGTTTCTGGAATTTTCATCTACGTTGTTGTATAAAACAGTATTTCCAATTTTATCTGATAAATTTCGGTAAACATTAATTTCTGTAGCAGATAATCCTTGTAATTGAATTTGATAGTCATATTGTAGTTTTATGGCTTTTACTCTTTCAATAAAATCTGTTAAAGATTCTTTTGGTTTTCGTTTCATATATTGGTACTCACTTTGGAGTACATCGAAGTTGATCTTAAAACCGAATTTACTATTTAATGTGTGCTTCAATTCTGTCCATGTATTGCAAGATGGTCCGGAATACACTATAGTTTTGGTTTGTTCAATCAATTTTGATTTTATCGTTGCAAAACAATATCTGTTGATCAATTCATTATTTGTGCTTCCGAATTGACTCACGAAATTTTGTGCTTCTATAAGGAACGTTTGTAATTCATTACGGTTTCCGTTGAATCTAGGTAATAATTCACCAAAATGTTTGACAGTGTTGAGATCTATTACAACACGATTTTCGTTTGGAGTAGTCATTTTCGATTGTTTCTTACTATATACTTTAAGTGAGTTAAATTGTTCGATTAACGAATCAATGATTATAGATTAATTTTTGATGGTCTACTCATGAAATTTAATGATGCAAGAAAGTAAAACAATTCAATGATGGAGGAGAAATTGATTTTATGAAATCAAAAAAATGTTGAAAATAAATAAAATGTTACCTTATCTTTTGGTCCAGGGATAGGATAGAACTGGGATTATTATGACAGCCCAACTTACTTGTTTTTTGACCTTTTGTTTTTTAACCTGGTGCTTGGGGTGCTACTTCCAAACTCCGCAGGGTGATTCTTGAGGGGGGTACTCGTGTCGCTCCAGTCGGGGTTGGTCCTCTGCCTCTTCGGTCTGGGATTCAGCAACTCTTCTTGGCTGGTCGATCACTGTACTCGTCTGAATCTGGTGCTCGGTGTTTCCTTTGGGTTCACGTCGTACCTGTGATTCTCTTCTTCGGATGTTGCTTAAAGGAATGAATTCCACGTGTGCCTTGTATCTGGATCGGTGTTTTTCTCCTTGAGAATTCAACGTCTTCTGATATTGCCTAACACACTAGCAACATCCCATCCTCGTCGCCAATTATGATTTTTCCTCTCAAAATCACTTTTAAAAAAAAAAAAACAATTTATTTCTGGAGACAAGTTTATTTGCAGCAGGTCTGAATAATAATGAATCGTAAAACTATTCCCTTAATAACGGAAAGTGAAAACTGCTGACATAAACTACGTGACGATGCCTCGACGACACTCGAGGATGTTCACCTTATTCTAAGGTATGCTTAAGCCTATGCTACATAACAATATACATCATGGCTAGCGGATTCCAGCAGCCGAACTTGTCATTTTTATTTCGCATTCATCAAATTTCCTTCCTTGGATGAAGTCCTCCAAAGAAGTTTGTTTACTGATGATGATTTTCCTGGACCTCTATTAAAAGAATACAACACACCTCTTTAACAATTAAACGAATTATGATGAATGGAAGGCAATGTCAACTCAGGACAAATTCCTACAGGTCGTCTCAAGGAATGAAATAGAAAAATGTCTACTCATCTACTTCATACCAGTAAACAAAATATCACCCTACTGATCCAAGTGCGAATTTAACGCAGTATTATCGGCTGACAAAGGGATCTGGAGCCGAAAACGTTATGTCTCCATAAGATTTATTTACACTTAAATCGCTTGTTTTGATGTGTCGCCAATCGCTGCGATAGTTGCAGCACTCGGAAGGCTTCATATGACTTTCATTTTTTATTAATAATTTGGTATACAGTCACCGAAGCGAATATATTATATTGTCAGGAACTTTACAACTCTCATGGATTTTACAGAGAATTCGCTTTCATCAAATAACACACTTTTGGACCTAACAATGGATCTTCCTGGGGTGGATATATCCCCCTTATCCTCCCCCCCCCGTGGATACGCCACTGATAACTGTATCGCACTGTATACTGATACAGACTCTCTCATCTACGAGGTGTTCGAAGATCCATATAAAATAAAAAGAAGAGATTGCCATAATTACTTTGATACCTCCGAATAACTTATACAGAATTCCACGTTTAAACAAGAAAGTTTTAGGGATGATGAAAGATGAAAACAATGGTATTCCAATGTCTGATTATTTTGGTCTTCGATCTAGATTATATGCTGTGAAGAATTCGAAAACGAATGATGATACTAGGAGGTGTGAGTGGGAAAAAGAAGAGTATGAAACTGATTAAATAAAATCCATGATTCAAAATAACGGGGATATGAAGAAAGCGAAAGGTTTTAAAAAATCAATTGTTAAGAACATTATATGTTTTCAAGATTATATAGAGTGTTTGGAAACGTGGAAACATAAGATTATTACCCAAAATCTAATTCAAGCTGAGGAACATCGAGTTTATTCGTTAGCACAACAAAAAATATCTCTGAGTCCTGGAAATGATAATAGTATATTATTTTATAAGGAGGAGAAGTGTTACTTTTCATGGCGAGCTTGAGTTTGTGGGTAATTGAAAGCGAGCCATGAAAAGTCACTTCTCCTTCGAATGAAATATGTTATTTTATTTTCAAACATCTTGAAATTCCTGGAAATCTAAGTAATATTGACATTTACGATCGTTATAATTGAGTGAAAAATGTAACATTTGTATAGTTACGGTTGTCTTGCACAATTAGCCCCTTTCATAACAACACTTTTCCTGCCGCCGGAGGGAAAAGTAAGCCATAGCAACTATTTCTCCGCCTAGGCGGAGAAATAGAACTTCTCTGTGATCCTGTCAGTCTAGAAATGACGTTGTTATCGAACGTTTGGAAATAATAGTATATTATATTATAAGGATTAAAAGTGCATATTTTTTTTACGAGCAATGTTTGCAGTTGCGAGGCGGAGCGCAGCGCAGCCGAGCGAATGCAAAATTGCGAGTAAAAATAGGCACTTTTAGTCCGTATGATATATACTATTTTTTCTCCAACCCAGTCCAATATCTGGTATTGTTGGTAAATATTGATTGTCAAGTAGACGTCAATAGATTTCAAATTTCAATTAGAGAGCTCAAATGCAATTACTTTTAGTCCTAGGATTAAAAGTAGCGTTTTTAATCCTAGGATTAAAAGCGTTGCTATGCAACGAGCAAATTTTTGTACGGTGAGGGAATTGATGGCTTTTGCACCAGAAAATAGTACAAAATTGTCAACATTTTTCGATGGTTGGAGAAAAAAGATATTTAGTATTTGAAACATTCCAAACTTCAGCTTGGGGACATTATTCGCTCAATAAACACAAAATGAGAAAACATTTCAGTTCCTCCCACTAATTAAGGAATTTCCGCACGATGCAAATCTACAGCCTGCTGTGCATATCCCGCGATCCTCTGGGATATTTCGATCTTTTGAAGATTTTTCTTAAATGATTTGGACATGACTCCCTCAACCGAAATCACCAATGGTATAATAGTGACTTTCGACAATTGCCACATATTCTTCAGTTCCATTGCCAAGTTCTCGTACTTCGTTATTTCGATGTTATGAGTCAATGGTACTGCCACATCAATTATCACCCCATACTTCTGATCCTTCTAAATGAATACAAGGTCCAGTCTATCAGGGCCGATCCTAGGGTGTTGGCCGCCCGCGTGCAGAATCCCTATGTGCCGCCCCAAAGACAAAAAAATATATTTTTTTTTTGACAGCAAAACCCATGGTTAGAAAAAAGCTGTACATATTAAATTTAGGGGGGGATAACTCCGTTACTTTTTCCGTTAATATTTTGATGATCCCTCTGCACTCAGTCATCTTTATGCTTTCTTTTACAATAAAGATGCAATTTACATACACGCATATATATTTTGTATAAGATGATGAATCATGTGCTAGATACTATAATAAATGCACTCCATCGCTTTTCCTCTCGATTATAAACATTTTGCTGTACCGCATCCATAGTAGATACAATTCTTTTACATACAAAGCAGAAAATGCGATTTAGTTTTTGGAATAGCACAGCCAGTCCCGACTTATTCTCTCACCGTTCACTAGACACTATAATGTTTTAATAAAATATGAAGAGCTAATATTCGACCACTTTCATCGGCTGGAAAATTGAAATTAGTCATTTGATTCGGGCCGTGTTCTATGAGAATATCAATAATTTTGTTCTTCAAAAGAGTTGATCTAGTGCCGTTTGAGAAAAATTCTTTCCTTCCTCGATCTCATCTTCAACTTCAGACTCTGGGTTACTGAGATAGATCAAAGATGTTGGTGATGGCGACAATCTTACAGTTTCTTCAAATTTAGCATCCATTGGTTCAATGTTCACAGGAATAACAGTACTTGTGGCGGATGACGATGCTTGAGTTTGCGAATAATAATCAAACTGAGATTTTGTCATTTCTGTTTCGTTAGGTTCAGTATTAGCCGATCTGAAATATTCTGTCAAAGCTCCAGCTTGCTTAGAGGATTTCTCTGTTTTTCGACTCTTCTCTCTTCTAGACCTGACTGCCTTTTAGTCTTTATAGAAATATAAAAATACAAATAACTCGGGTAGCTTAATACAATTTATAATAATTAATTTGCGAATTAGAGAGTTTCGAAAGAATTCAAAGAGAAATTAAGCTTAGAATATTTTAGATTTAATACGATAACGAAATCAAAACACTCACATAAAAAAAAGCAACAATATAATCTGTTAATAGTTTGTTAACTGACTGAATAACAACACCACATTCCTACTGCGGCGACCCGTGACCGTCTCAAATTTTAAAACAGTATAATAATAGGTATTGGATTTTGAGTTGATCTGAATATTTCAATGACACTTACCTTGGGCTATCTACACTTTTTTACAATAGAAAAGACTTTCCACACTCAAATTTGTTTGTTAGTAGAAGAGACCGGAACCCAGAACGGTGACAACGAGAAATGAACATGAAGCTATGGCAGTTGCAGCAGAAAGCATCATTACAAACCATCATAATTGCACCCCAGCGGTTTTTGTTTTCACAACGACGCGATTCTTTTCCAACATTTGGTCATTTTAACCAATCCTAAACTTTCCTATTCCGAGACTCAGATGGTAGTTTTTTTTCGATTTTTGCATCACGTTCTTCTGCAGCAAGTATTCCTTTATTCCTTTTTCTTGGTGAAGGGGATCAAGGAATATTTGATTTGACAAGATTGAAGAATTCAGTTTCATTGATTTTTTTTGTCGTATCATTCAACATTTGGATGATTAGAGTAATAATCAATAATTAAAAACAGTTATCTCTCTGTAAGATTTGTTGAAAATCATATTTTTTCCAAACTGACATACAGGGTGGGGCAGAAAAACCTATCCGATTTCAAAACGTTATAAAATTAAAACCACTCAGCTTGTCAAAAAATTTTTTTTATTAACATATCGCAAATTTTATGTCATTTTTAAATTTAAGTTTTGAAAAGCACATCACTCAAATGTCGTCCTTGGGAGCGGATACACTTATTTAGGCGCTCGCGGTAGCTTTCCATGACTTTCACCGTCATTTCCACAGGAATTTCTTCAATTGCCCGAGCAATTTCCCTTCGTAAAGCAAGAAGGGTCCTTGGTCGATGCTGGTAAACCTTCGATTTGAGGTAACCCCAAAGGAAGAAGTCACATGGAGTGAGATCCGGTGAGCGCGGCGGCCAGCCAACATCACCTCTCAGAGAAATGAGGCGACCGGGAAACAGTTCCCTGAGAATGTCCATTGATCGTCGCGATGTGTGGGCGGTTGCACCATCCTGTTGAAACCACACATTTTCCACGCCATTTTCTTCCATTTTGGGTCTTAGAAAATTTTCCAGCATGAAACAATAGCGCTCGCTGTTGACCGTTACGGTTTGCCCATTTTCTTCAAAAAAGTAGGGCCCCCAGACGCCTAGGCGGGAAAGAGCACACCACACAGTCACTTTTGGGCTATGGAGGGGTTCCTGATGGATTTCCCGAGGATTTGACACCCACACTTTAATCGTAGCGTGATGTGGAACAGGATCATGACGCCCGAGTCCGAAATGAATTCGAAAAGCACGTTGTGTAGCAATTATCGAACCGCCGCATTCGATAAACCGCTCAATAACAAAAGCACGATGTTCACCAGACCAAGGCATGTTGACTACTGACAAATGGCATAAAACCAGCTTTCTAACGGTTTTTACCCCACTACTCTACCTGCTCTCTCTTCTGAGAAAAAGGGATTTGAAATCGGATAGGTTCTTCTGCCCCACCCTGTATATAAAGGCGGCGGCCTGCGGCTACCCCTAGAATTTGGCCGCCCGCGTGCGGTGCACGCGCTGCACACCTGCTAGGATCGGCCCTGCAGTCTATTGTAGTCCACTGATCTATCTGTTGTTAAGGGTCTGTCCCAATAGAGAACCGCTGTTGATACTTATAATATGGCGACCAAGTATCGAAAAAAACATGTCTAAGAGCCAACTGATGGTAAACAATTTTTGCCACTAGGTTGTGTCGGCCCAGATATGCGTTGTCGGCAAGAACTCGACAACCTGCGATTATATGTTCAATAGACTCACCATCTGTGCCGCACTTCCTGCATTTGTCCTCCACGTTCAGCTTCAAACATCAGTGCTTCTCATAGTTGCGAGTTCTTATAACTCGGTCTTGGATAGCCGTCAGGAATCCCTCAGTTTCAGGATACAATGGTCCCGCATTCAACCACGACAAAGAAGCTAATTTATCGACATTTTCCCCCTCAAGGTGTTTGGGAAATCTGCCGTGCAGAGTTTACTCCCGCCATATACTTATATCTTCGCTTCTCATGGTGATATCGAATGTCAGTTCTCTGTGTTGTAGGTTCAGAGGTGTGTATCCCTGATCCTATGTTGTCACCAATTTCATCAGGCTTTCTTCAGACTCGAGCAGTCGCTGCCTCAAGTTTTTCTGCTGGGTTTTGCAGAGGTTATAAATGTTCAACAGACCTCGTCCGCCATCTCTCCTGGGTAGATAAAGCCTTTTCACCGATGCGTTGGTTTGCAGACATCGGAACTTTGTCATTAGGCGGCGGGTGAGTCGTTCCAACTCATTCAGATCAGCGTCTGACCACTTCAAGACTCCGAATGTGTAGGTCAGAGCAGGCGTAGCCCATGAGTTCAAGGCATAGATTTGGTTTCTAGCAGACAGCTTGGTGTTGGGCACTTTGGTTACCTCGCTCTTATATTTCGCAGTGAACTCAGCTTCAAACAGGTTTGGTCAATCCGTTGATTTTGAGGAATGCCCAGATACTTGTAGGTCTCTTCTGGCAACATACTATGGATATCCTGAAATTGTTCCTGAGTATTCTCCATTTTACCCTTCCTGATGTTGACTATGGCGCATTTATCGACACCGAAAGACATGTCAATGTCTTTGCTGAAGGAGCGCACTATATCTATCAGCGAGTGAAGTTGTTTTTGGTTCTCGCCGAATAGTTTCAGATCATCCATATACAGTAAATGGCTAAGTTTTCGCGGATTCCTCATTGCTGGTCTGTACCCTATGTTGGTGTTTTTCAAAAGACTAGATAGAGGATTCAGTGCTATACAAAACCACATCGGCGACAGGGAATCTCCCTGAAATATCCCTCTTGATATTTTTACGGTTCCAGCATTGATGTTGTTTATAAGAATATTTGTTTTCCATGTACTCATCAGATGTTGGATCACGGCTTTTATTTTCGGGCAGCTCTTATAAATCTCCAGTACTTTCAGAAGCCAATCGTGGGGCACCGTATCGAAGACGTCGGTGATGTTAGCTCCCGGCCGGCCGGCTCCAAGCGCTGCTATTACACCACGGTCAGTAGGCACTCTGAAGTCGTTTCGACGGAAGTTTTTATTTTTTTTTTCAAGAGTTTGAGATGGCGGCCAAGATATGTGAATAGCTTATTGAATAGATGACTGGAAGGACTATTCCCATGATTTTTTTCGTTCAATTTGGATGAACCTAAAGGGCCAGCTCCAAGAATCAAACTATGTGTATAGGTACTCTGAAGTCGTTTCGACAGAAGTTTTTATTTTTTTTTCAAGAGTTTGAGATGGCGGCGAAGATATGGGAATAGCTGATTGAATAAATGGATAGAAGGACTATTCCCATGATTTTTTTCGTTCCTTTTGGATGAACCTAAAGGGCCACCTCCAAGAATCTAACTATGTGTAGAGGTTGTCTGAAGTTGTTTCGACAGAAGTTTTTATTTTTTTTCAAGAGTTTGAGATGGCGGCCAAGATATGTGAATAGCTTATTGAATAGATGGATAGAAGGACTATTCTCATGATTCTTTTCGTTCAATTTGGATGAACTTAAAGGACCCGGCCAAGAACTGTGATTGACTGATTGAATAAAGGGATGAAAGGACTATTCGCATGATTTTTTTCGTTCAATTTCGATGGCCCTAAAGGGCCAGCTCCATGGATCAAACTATGTGTAGAGGTTGTCTGAAGTCGTTTCGACAGAAGTTTTTATTCTTTTCCAAGAGTTTGAGGTGGCGGCCAAAATATGTGAATAGCTTATTATATAGATGAATAGAAGGACTATTCCCATGAATTTTTTCCTTCAATTTGGATGAACCTAAAGGGCCAGCTCCAAGAATCAAACTAAGTGTAGAGGTTGTCTGAAGTCGTTTCGACAGAAGTTTTTTTTTTCGAGAGTTTGAGATGGCGGCCAACATATGTGAATGTGAAATTCTCATTGTTTTCTGCTCATCAGAATTTCAATTCAATTTTATTACAAATAGCAGAGACAACAAATAGCAATAATTTTAATTGCTGCATCATATTGACAAGGAGTTCTGTTTTATAATAAGCAATAGGCATGGACGAAGTTGAGTGAGTTTATCATTAATCAGTAAAAATTTATACTTGGTTTCATTTTGATTATTAATTTTCAGTGAAAGTTTGCTGTATCTCGTATGCCAAGAGCATTTTTCAAGATCATCAACAAGAAATCGGCATATGAGAAAAATTCATCATGAAGAACCTGTACCATTTAATCAAAAAGACATTCTATTCATTTCATTTGAATATATCCTACTACCTGTTAGATTGATATTGGCTTGATTAATGGAATGGCTAGAATTTATACAGTGGACTTAAATTTGTACACAAGTAGACAAAAATGCACAATGGTGACAAATTCAGTGATTGAACCTTACTTTAAATAGCAAAAGTTAATATTTGAGAATTGTAGGTAACATGTAATTAGTATGTAAATATTCACTTTGCTTGTGGTATAGAGTTTCACAAAGCATTCATGTAGGTCATAATGGCATTCAAATCCATAAGTAATTATGCTTTCGAAGAACTCCTTTGCAGATTTCAGTGTAGTGAATGATTGAATTTTGTCACCCTACAATAATTTCATAGCTTCAGGAAGAATGATGTAGCAATAGAAGTGATATGTATGAGATAATGTGCTGAATTGATTGAATAAATATATACCACCGCTCCTTTGTTATTATTCAGATTAAGATATAATCATATATTTTGTTATGTCAATATGTAGAATATAATGACAATCCAATGAATGAATTTGGAGGCTATTATGTAGATAAGAGATTCAACACAGGCAATTTGTTATATTTTTCAATAATATGCAGTACTTTCAGTCATATTTAATTGAACAGTGTTAAAGTTAAAATTTTATATACAGTTCAAATACCTATTCATTAATGTGCCTGAATTACATAAAAACCCTCACCGAATTCTGGATCCAATTCTCGAGAGAATTTAAATAGATTTCTGATTTTAAATACTTTTATTACTGGTAGATTTTAATATTTGAAAAATCTGTAAGGCAACAATGAACATCTATGGAAATCAAATATTAATCAAATATTATAAAAGAAATGAGGTGAATAGTTTTTCCTTGATTGCACACATTCTTACCGCGTATGGATGTTCTGTTTTATTGCATTCGTATTAGTGAACCCATACCTACCTGTACGTCGCGATAATTTGAGACCCCGAGATGAATCAGCTGTTTTTGAATAATTTAACGAGTTTGAATTTTTCAGATGATTTTTAGTTTGTTATTCATAAGGTGAGTTGGTGAATTTCTCTTTTGTATGGTTTTTTGTCAGTTTTATTTTCTCTGTGATTTCACTATTTTAGTTGTTAAATTGTGATGTTCATCGTTTTGTCGCTCTGGTTTCTTGAGTTTGAGTAACTTAATTGTCCTAATGTATGTATTCATATTATTGTTCATACCATTGTTCGAATTTCAGCCTGAAGAAGAGAAGAATTTTCTCGAAACGTAGCTGTTGAATAGATTGTAAATAAACTGTTCCTTAAGACTGAAAACTGTGTTCTTCATCTATGGAAATCTTTCAAATGTATTTTCTTTCTCAAAGTCGAGAATTTCGAAATGTGGCAGCGATTTTAGAAAGTATACAAATGTAATTATCTGATTCTTTGGTGTTATCTAGAATAATTCTTTCTCATCAAATAGCAGTCGTGAAGTTTCAAATGTCTTCTTCCATTTAAAAAGATCTTGCATGAATTCCAACCAATTCAATAGTTCGAGTTCGAAGTCAATTATTAATATTCTGATAGAGAGCACACAACCCTTTCTACGACAGAGATGAATTTCGATAAACATAACCAAAATGTATTTCACGTTGACAACTGTTGAATCGATTTTATACACGTAAACCATGCTGACGTATGACGTGAAGAGAAAATCGAACGGGATAGCGTGCTCCCCTCCTATTGGTCGAAATACGGCACCGTTGGTGTCTTTTAATGTATCCTGTTATTCAGATCGCGCGTTTTGTCTTTTGTCGTTCTTCATAAACGAATCTTATAGTGAAATAGTTGAAAACGGTTGGAACTTGGAACTTCGAACAGTTTGATTTTTATTGAATAGAATATGTAGCAAAATCTATTTCAATTTCTCATTATGGACGTTTCAAATAAATGCTCGACTTTATTGCAGAGTGAATCCACTTATTTGCATTTGCGGCATATGTGGAAAAGAGTTTACCAGCGTACCTATCTGTTAGAAACAGGCATCTCCGGACAATCCATAATGATGATTCCGCTAAAAAGGTGAAAAGCAATGTATTTTGTGTTCTCTTTGTTCTACTGATGAAAACCAGGAAACGTTTTCTACATATGATCATTTGAGAATAATTCATGGTGTTCTGTATGATTGATATTTCTTACATTTCCCCCATCCAAGAAAAATATGATACAACACACAGTTATATTGCCATATTTCAAAATACATATGCTAAATTACCTACTTAAATTCTCACTTTTGAGGTTTTTGTAAGCGCATATGTGCTTTTTCTAAATGCAAGGGCGGATATAGCTTTTTTTAATGAGGGGGGGGGTTATAACGATTGAAAATCAGGTTCACAATTCATGAAATTTTTTTATGTGCACCACATTGCGTAACTTCTTCTAAGGACTTTGATACTCATGGGGGGGGGGTAATTACCATAATATGAATCAAACTGTTCGAAGTTCCAACAACCGTTTTCAACTATTTCACTATCAGAATCAGATTCATTTATGAAGAACGACAAAAGACAAAACGCGCGATCTGAATAACGGGCAACGGCTTCTTCTCACGATCTTCCACTCGGGTGCATTCGGAAGCACTCGGAATCGAGTGAATCTGATTGGTTAGGCATTCGTGAGAATTAATGTATGCTCGAGAATCGGCGACGGCGACCAGTGAGCCGCGGTGGGAGGTACGTCAAATTCGCCGCAACGTTGCCAGATTGGGTAATTATTCCTGTATTTGAAGGATAGATCATTGTTTTATTTCCTTCATTAGCACTTCGAGTGTTTATATTGTTGTTTCATCAAGTGAGATCTGGGCCGCGGTGAGTGGTCCGTCAAATTCGCTGCAACGTTGCCAGATTGGGCAATTATTTCCGTATTTGAAGAATAGGTCAATAGTTGATCCGAGTACATATAAGATTCATGAATTTCAGTAGAAACAGAATCCTTCTATCTAAAGCCAATTTCATGAATACCCAGATTTGCTAAAATCAAAATTCACTTCGAAAATATTGGGACGGAGTGGACTCAGCTTCATCTGATGATATTTCCTCCGAGTAGGGGGGGAAGGGGGAATTCCCTCGCACGGGGGAATTCTGCGCATTGATATTCTGCAACTCAGTTCAGGTATTTCAAAATATAGATACAGCCACAGAAATATAATAAACATATAAATAAATAAATATTTTATTATATTTCTGTGGATACAGCGCACCATCCCGTATTTGCCTTGCCAACATCCTCCCGTAATTTAAAGGTATTCGTGTTTTTATTTTAGACCAGGGAGCCGATTGTTCGTTTCACGACGCTCTGATCTAATTTTCGAGAGAAATTGGAGTCGTGGAAAGTACTTCTATTATTAATTTCTAATGAATCTATTGCATGACTATTTTCCTTCATATGTGTAGATTATTTAATGCAAAAGAACAATTACATAATTGTATTTCGTCATCTACTGTCAGTGATTAGTTAGGTTAGGTGACTCACACCGGGGGAATAACGCTAACGCTTCTATCTCGAGCCAATTTCGAGAAAACTCAGATTTGGTAAAATAAAAATTCGCTTCGAGAATATTGGACTGGATGTTATGAGCTTCATCCGATGATAGTTGATCCGAGTACATATAGGATTCATGAATTTTAGTAAAAACTGAATCCTTTTATCTAAAGCCAATTTCATGAAAACCCAGATTTGCTAAAATCAAAATTCACTTCGAAAATATTGGAAAGGAATGACAGGATGGACCCAGCTTCATCCAATTATTTATATCTTTATTTTTTATTATTATATCTTAAGAATACTTACTTTAGAAAGAACATTTTTGTTTTAAAATACGGTGACAAGTTTCCTCTCACATGTTTATGTTAGGAATTAGGAATGTTGATTGTTTCTTGCAATTATATTATTGCTCATTATTTTTATTGAAAATACTATTTTATTTTAAGTTCAAATGCAAATAAATGTTGGTAATATTCACATGTGGTGTTATCATTTCCAATGTCTCTGATGGTTGCAAGGATTGCGAAATCTGTAAATTTTTTCATGAGTTCAGGACGGCGGCCAAGACTTGTGATAAGCTGATTGTATAGAAGGATAGAAGGACTATTTGTATGATTTTTTTCGTTCAAGTTGGATAGACCTAAAGGGCCAGCTCCAAAGAATCAAACTATGTGTAAAAGTACTCTGAAGCCGTTTCGACAGAAGTTTTTTTTTTTTGAAGAGTTGAAGATGTCGGCCAAGAACAGTGATTGACTGGTTGAATAAAGGGATGAAAGGACTATTCGCATGATTTTTTTCGTTCAATTTGGATGAACCTAAAGGGCCAGCTCCAAGGATCGAACTATGTGTATAGGTACTCTGAAGTCGTTTCGACAGAAGTTTTTATTTTTTTTTTCAGAAGTTGAGTACGGCGGCCAAGAATTGTGATTTTCTGATGGAATAAAAGGATAAAAGGACTATTCGCATGATTTTTTTCGTTCAATTTCGATGGCCTTAGAGGGCCAGCTCCAAAGAATCAAACTATGTGTATAGGTTCTCTGAAGCCGTTTCGACAGAAGTTTTTATTTTTTTTTAAGAGTTGACGATGCCGGCCAAGAACTGAGATTGACTGATTGAATAAAGGGATAAAAGGACTATTCGCATGAATTTTTTCGTTCAATTTCGATGGCCCTAGAGGGCCAGCTCCAAGAATCAAACCACAGAATACCTAACTACACAGAAGCGTCATTCCGCCTTCCCGCCAAAACTTAATTTGATGACGCTTGTGCCATGCTAGGTAGTACATACGTCAAAGTGAACTTTAAACTTCCCGCTGGACCCATAGAGTTATGAATATAGTATAGAAATATGTGGCTGGACCGCTCAAAAGTGACATTTATGTACTACCTAACAGAGAATGAAGGTCACGAAAATTTGCCCCTTGCTTTAAAATTTTATATACAGTTCAAATACCTTTTCATTAATGTGCCTGAATTACATAAAAACCCTCACCGAATTCTGGATACAATTCTCGAGAGAATTTAAATAGATTTCTGATTTTAAATACTTTTATTACTGGTAGATTTTAATATTTGAAAAATCTGTAAGGCAACAATGAACATCTATGGAAATCTTTCAAATGTATTTTCTTTCTCAAAGTCGAGAATTTCGAAATGTGGCAGCGATTTTAGAAAGTATACAAATGTAATTATCTGATTCTTTGGTGTTATCTAGAATAATTCTTTCTCATCAAATAGCAGTCGTGAAGTTTCAAATGTCTTCTTCCATTTAAAAAGATCTTGCATGAATTCCAACCAATTCAATAGTTCGAGTTCGAAGTCAATTATTAATATTCTGATAGAGAGCACACAACCCTTTCTACGACAGAGATGAATTTCGATAAACATAACCAAAATGTATTTCACGTTGACAACTGTTGAATCGATTTTATACACGTAAACCATGCTGACGTATGACGTGAAGAGAAAATCGAACGGGATAGCGTGCTCCCCTCCTATTGGTCGAAATACGGCACCGTTGGTGTCTTTTAATGTATCCTGTTATTCAGATCGCGCGTTTTGTCTTTTGTCGTTCTTCGTAAACGAATCTTATAGTGAAATAGTTGAAAACGGTTGGAACTTGGAACTTCGAACAGTTTGATTTTTATTGAATAGAATATGTAGCAAAATCTATTACAATTTCTCATTATGGACGTTTCAAATAAATGCTCGACTTTATTGCAGAGTGAATCCACTTATTTGCATTTGCGGCATATGTACTACCTAACAGAGAATGAAGGTCACGAAAATTTGCCCCTTGAAGATCAAAGTGCCGAGGCTGAGTGACGCTTCTGTGTAGTTAAGTATTCTGTGATCAAACTATGTGTAGAGGTTGTCTGAAGTCGTTTCGACAGAAGTTTTTAATTTTTTTCAAGAGTTTGAGATGGCGGCCAAGATATGTGAATAGCCTATTGAATAGATGATAGAAGGACTATTCCCATGATTTTTTTTGTTCAATTTGGATGAACCTAAAGGGCCAGCTCCAAGAATCAAACTAGGTGTAGAGGTACTCTGAAGCCGTTTCGACAGAACCTCTACACATGGTTTGATTCTTGGAGCTGGCCCTCTAGGGCCATCGAAATTGAACGAAAAAAAAAATCATGCGAATAGTCCTCTCATCCTTTTATTCAATCAGCCTATCACAATTCTAAGCCTCCATACTCAACTTTAAAAAAAAAATAAAAACTTCTGTCGAAACGTCTTCAGAGTTCCTATACACATAGTTCGATCCTTGGAGCATCCTTCGAGTTCATCCAAATTGAACGAAAAAAATCATGGGAATAGTCCTTCTATCCATCTATTCAATAAGCTATTCACATATGTTGGCCGCCATCTCAAACTCTCGAAAAAAAATAAAAACTTCTGTCGAAACGACTTCAGGGTACCTATCCACATAGTTCGATCCTTGGAGCTGGCCCTTCAGGTTCATCCAAATTGAACGAAAAGAATCATGGAAATACTCCTTCTATCCATCTATTCAATAAGCTATTCACATATGTTGGCCGCAATCTCAAACTCTCGAAAAAAAAAAAAAAACTTCTGCCGAAACGACTTCAGACAACCTCTACACTTAGTTTGATTCTTGGAGCTGGCCCTTTAGGTTCATCCAAATTGAAGGAAAAAAATCATGGGAATAGTCCTTCTATTCATCTATATAATAAGCTATTCACATATTTTGGCCGCCACCTCAAACTCTTGAAAAAGAATAAAAACTTCTGTCGAAACGACTTCAGACAACCTCTACACATAGTTTGATTCTTGAAGCTGGCCCTCTAGGGCCATCGAAATTGCACGAAAAGAATCATGGGAAATAAAAACTTCTGTCCAAACGGATTCAGAGTACCTATACACATATTCCGATCCTTGGAGCTGGTCCTTTAGGTTCATCCAAATTGAACGAAAAAAATCATTGCGAATAGTCCTTTTATCCCTTTATTCAATCAGTCAATCACAGTTCTTGGCCGACATCTTCAACTCTTGAAAAAAAAATTAAAACTTCTGTCGAAACGGCTTCAGAATACCTATACACGGGTGATGTGGTGAATGCTGCCACTGTCAATGGGTTCAAGAACATGTACGACCGATGGAGAAGAAGTGCCTGAGCTGATTCCAAGACTGGCAAACTTGTATTATATATATACATATATGATTATTTTAAATTCTGTATTGAGTGCATAGGTTTTACCTCCACTCTCATTGTTTATTAATAATAATAATAAATACACATAGTTCGATCCTTGGAGCATTCTTGGAGTTCATCCAAATTGAACGAAAAAAATCATGGGAATAGTCCTTCTATTCAGCTATTCACATATCTTGGCCGCCATCTCAAACTCTTGAAAAAAAAATAAAAACTTCTGTCGAAACGACTTCAGAGTACCTATACACATGGTTCGATCCTTGGAGCTGGTCCTTTAGGTTCATCCAAATTGAACGAAAAAAATTATGGGAAAAGTCCTTCTATCCATCTATTCAATAAGCTATTCAGATATCTTGGCCGCCATCTCAAACTCTCGAAAAATAATAAAATCTTCTGTCGAAACGACTTCAGACAACCTCTACACATAGTTTGATCCATGAAGCTGGCGCTTAAAGTTCATCCAAATTGAACGAAAAAATTCATGCGAATAGTCCTCTCATCCCTTTATTCAATCAGTCAATCACAGTTCTTGGCCGCCATCTTCAACTCTTGAAAAAAATAAAAACTTCTGTCGAAACGGCAGAGTACCTATACACATAGTTTGATTCTTTGGAGCTGGCCCTCTGCTAGGGCCATCAAAATTGAACGAAAACAATCATGCAAATAGTCCTCTTATCCTTTTATTCAATCAGCCAATCACAATTCTTGGCCGCCGTACTCAACTTCTGAAAAAAAAATAAAAACTTCTGTCGAAACGACTTCAGAGTACCTATACACATAGTTCGATCCTTGGAGCTGGCCCTTCAGGTTCATCCAAATTGAACGAAAAAAATCATGCGAATAGTCCTTTTATCTCTTTATTCAATCAGCTATTCACATATCTTGGCCGCCATCTCAAACTCTTGAAAAAAAAATAAAAACTTCTGTCGAAACGGCTTCAGACAAGCTCTACACATAGTTTGATTCTTGAAGCTGGCCCTTCAGGGCCATCGAAATTGAACGAAAAAAATCATGGGAATAGTCCTCCTATCCATCTATTCAATCAGCTATTCACATATTTGGCCGCCATCTCAAACTCTTGAAAAAAAATAAAAACTTCTGTCGAAACGGCTTCATACAACCTCTACACATAGTTTGATTCTTGAAGCTGGCCCTTTAGGTTCATCCAAATTGAACGAAAAAAATCATGGGAATAGTCCTTCTATTCATCTATTCAATAAGCTATTCACATATCTTGGCCGCCATCTCAAACTCTTGATAAAAAATAAAAACTTCCGTCGAAACGACTTCAGAGTACCTATTGACCGTGGTGGAATAGCCGCGCTTGGAGCCGGCCAGCCGGGAGGCAATTATGTTTTTCTTATTACCTCTTATTTATAAGTGCGAATTTTGAATGTACGTGCACAAAACTTGTCGACATCTTGTGAGTATAAATTATGTCGAAAAAATCATCATTCCCGACCCCAAAAAAAAATCCACATACTAATTTTGAATGGAAGCGGGTTATAATCACAAAACTCATTGCCCCCATTTTATTTGGAAAAGAAAACATTTCCGATCCCAATAACCCTCACATTCCAATTTCGAATGAAATTGAGATAAAGCATGTCTCACTTCTAATGGGAGAGGTAGAAATTTGAAATCATAATCTGAGGATCAAGGGCGGATTCACGAGGGGGTAGGTTGGGTGATTACCCTCCCCATGAGTAGCGAGGACCTGAGAAAAAGTTACGTAATGTGGTGCACATAAAAAATTTTATACATTGTGTACCTGATTTAATGATTTTCAATCGTTATTATCCCCTCCCCATGAAAAAGAGCCATATATATACAGGGTGTCCCACTAGTGCCGCAGCGGACGATATACGCGTAACGGTTTGAGTTTGGCAAAATTTTTTGTTGCAGACTCGATGTACTCCAAGAAGAGCACAATCTGAAAATATTTTCGAATATATCGGGTGGCCCACAAAAAAAGAATAGAGGGTGACTTTGTTTTTTCAAATGGGACACCCTATATTCAATAGTGTTTTTCAATTCTCTGAAACTTCCTGCATGCTTTCGTATACTTTACACATATTTTTATTCACACAGTTTTCGAAATATTCGCCATTTCGTCAAAAAAATGATACTTGTAGAGGCTATGTTATCCAATTATATTTCACGAACCCTTGCAAATTCCAATAAGAGCTTTATATGGATTGAAAGACAAGACTTCAAAGTATCCTTACCAGCTATAAAAAAGCGGCTCCATCATATAGAGTGTCCACAAAAAGACTATCAACATGACGAATTTCAAATCGATTTTTCTTCATTTTTTTTAATTCAACGAATATAATTATTTTTCATCATTTTAATCACCATTCATTTTACTTCATTGTTTGTCGAATGCATATTTTTAACAGAATAGCATTTTCAAGAGCTTTTTCGAAATGTTTCCCTAAAATTCACATATACGAGTTCAAATAGCACATATGGCTTTTCTGTGGTTATTGAGAACTGTCAAATTATTCCACTGAAAATTAGCATCATTGAAGCTTCAATTCATATTACCATATTATAGCGAAATGAGGAACTAGAAAGTTTGGATGTCTACTCAAAAATGTGATGAAATCAGTTACTGAAGACAGAAACTTGCTTTTTGTACCCATTTTTTAAAATAAATTTTTGATAATTTTCTATGTTTCTACATGAAGAGTAGACTCTTGCAAAAATTTTAAATAAGTCTCAAGATTGGCAGCTTGAAGATCTGCGTGCGTGCTTGTGAAACTTTTGAATACCATTTTTTCGAAAAAAGTTGTATAAGGATAAGAGCTGGCACTTTTTCGTATCCTAAAGTTTCGAAACTCGTTTTTTTTAGCATTCATAACTTGCACCTTCAAATCCATTGGTATTTTTTGAAGTTTTACATCATTGTGTGACTATTCATCCAATCCGTAAAAACTATGATGATAAGAATTGAAGCTGCAATGATGTTAATTCTGAATAGAATAATTTGACAGTTCTCAATAACCACAGAAAAACCAAATCAGCTTTTTGAATTCGGGAGTAAAATGAAATGAATTTAGGGGAAAAATCCTATTCTGTTAAAGATATGCATATCATGTATTTGACAAGAAATGAAGTAAAATGAATGGTGATTACAATGATGGAAAAAAATTATATGCAGTGCATTTGAAAAAATGCGGAAAAGTCGATTTGAAATTCGTCATGTTGATACTCTTTTTGTGGACACTCAATATGCTGGAGATGCTTTACTTACTGCGTTCGCTATCACCAAATCCGGACTGGAGCGAGAGAAAATGGACACAGAACATCTAATAAAAATACGGATCTCTCTCTCTCTCTCCTCTCTTTCGGCCATAGAGAGAGAAATACGAATTATCGGATGTTCTATGTCCAATCCACCTCCGAAAGGGAATACCGAATGCGCCTATTATAGCTGGCTAGGATAGTTTGAAGTCTTATCTTTAAATCCATATAAAGCTGTTATAAATTTTTTGTCAAAATGGTCAATATTTCGAAAACTGTCGAATAAAAATATGTGTAAAGTATACGAAAGCATGCAGGAAGTTTCAGAGAATTGAAAAACACTATTGAATGTAGGGTGTCACATTTGAAAAAACAAAGTCACCCTCTATTTCTTTTGTGGGCCACCCGATATATTCGAAAATATTTTTAGGTTGTGCTCTTCATGGAATATATCAAGTCTGCATCAACAAATTTTGCCAAACTCAGAACGTTACGCGTATATCGTCCGCTGCGGCACTAGTGGGACACCCTGTATATACACTGAAAACGTTCTGACATGACTCAAAATGGTCATTCTAACTTACATACACTGCATGCCAGCACCCATGGAATAACCGACATTTAGGAAAAGTGATACTAGGAGGCAAAAAATAGGCAGGAAATCTCTTCGGATTCGTAATCGGTACAATAATTTTATGTATTATACACCATTTTCCTGAAAAAATTTCAGTCCTGAAAAATCTGAAATTGTCTCACTTTTCATAGAAATTTTCAGAATTTCAAAATGATTTTCTTCAGAATTTAAATTTCATCAGAAAAATTATATTTCAAAGTTTATTGTCAGTAGTTCCATCGCTGCTGGATTGCAGTCTATATATTTCAAAAAACCTTCAACTTAGTTGGTACATATGAACTCCCATATGATGTATTTTAGAAGTGACTGTTAAATTCATTGAAACACATGTGGGCCATGAGAACGAGCTGCGTACTAAAGACTTAACAACAGATCAGCAAGACTGCAAGAAATGATACAAAATCATAAAATAGAGAGGATGAATATAGTTACACGGGATAATATTGCATATACAGGGTGTTTCACCATAAACTGGACAAACATATATAGCCGTGTCCGTGTAATTGACTCCAAGAAAGTCATTCTTGCCTTATGGCATATACCCTGCTTTCGACGTATAAGCGAGATACAGGGTGTTAAATGTCAACTTTGAGCAATATTCTGTGAACTGTGGTAAGTTATGCGTGATATTTCAAATAACGGTTTCTGGTCACACCTTAGTATTTTTTAGGGCTCAATTCAATTGTGTTGTAGAATTTGGAAAAAAAAATCAAAATGGCGGAAAACCTGCAAAGTTGGACTTCTTCTGTCTTGGTTGCCACTTTGGAAAGCATAATCTCAACGTACTCGATTTTCTAAGATTTTCCATGGAAAAATTGTTTCAAAATTCGATCTCAACTTTTTTTCAAATGTCCTCAGTGAAAAAAAAATTCGCCCGAAAATTTTTGGAATTTTTCATGGTTGAACTATCTTCAATTTTGAATACTTGGGTGGAAACAGAATGAAAAAAAAATCAATTGGTTTTCTTTTTGTAGCCTTCCGAAGATTACGCTCGGAGTACTTTCATAATTTTCATTTTGAACACTGGAGGCCGTACGGAGGCCAAAATTGTGCTGATGGGCTGACAGAAAAGAAAAAACCAATTGATATTTTTTCATTCTGTTTTCACCGGAGTATTGAAAATTAAAGAAAGTTCAACTATGAAAGATTCCAAAAATTTTGGGCGAATTTTTTTTCAGTGAACACATGTATAAAAAAGGTTATTCGAATTTTGAAAAATTTTGGTTATGAAAAATCTTGGAAAATCGGGTACGTTGAGAATATGCTTTCCAAATTGGCAACCGAAAAAAAAATTCAACTTTGCAGGTGTTTCACCATTTTGAATTCTTTTTTGCAAAATTTTACACCACAATTCAATTGAGCCCTCAAAAATGCTAAGATGTGACCAGAAATCGTTATTTCAAATTCACGCATAACTCAACACAAGTTCACAAAATATTGCTCAAAGTAGACATTAAACACCCTGTATCTCGCTTATGCGTCGAAAACGGGGTATCTGTCATAAGGCAAAAATGACTTTCTTGGCGTCATCTGCACGGCTATATATGTTTGTCCAGTTTATGGTGAAACACCCTGTATTATTCGAAAATTCAATATGGACAAAGGGAGACACGACGATGATATGATAGCAACAGCTTTGAAAGTATAGGAATGGAACAGTCAAGGAGAAAATCATATTTCTCTTTTCAAGCAGATTGGTATGTGGTTACATTGAAAAAATTTACAGATTTCGCAATCCTTGCAACCATCAAAGACATTGGAAATGATAACACCACATGTGAATATTACCAACAATTATTTGCATTTGAAATTAAAATAAAATAGAATTTTCAATAATAATAATGAGCAATAATAATTGCAAGAAACAATCAACCTTCCCAATTCCTAACATAAACATGTGAGAGGAAACTTGTCACCGTATTTTAAAACAAAAATGTTCTTTCTAAAGTAAGTATTCTTAAGATATAATAATAAAAAATAAAGATATAAATAATTGGATGAAGCTGGGTCCATCCTGTCATTCCTGTCCAATATTTTCGAAGTGAGTTTTGATTTTAGCAAATCTGGGTTTTCATGAAATTGGCTTTAGATAGAAGGATTCAGTTTTTACTAAAATTCATGAATCTTACACGTACTCGGAGTTAACATCATCAGAATAAGCTGAGTCCACCTCGTCCAATATTTTCGAAGAGAATTTTTATTTTACCAAATCTGAGTTTTCTCGAAATTGGCTCGAGATAGAAGGATTCTGTTTTTACTAAAATTCATGAATCTTATATGTTCTTAGATCAACTCTCATCGGATGAAGCTGAGTCCATTCTGTCCAATATTTTCTAAGCGAATTTTTATTTTACCAAATCTGGGTTTTCATGAAATTGGTTTGAGATAGAAAGATTCTGTTTTCACTAAAATTCAGGAATCTTATATGTTCCTTCTCGGAGTAAACATCATCAGAAGAAGCTGAGTCCACCCCGTCCAATATTTTCGAAGAGAATTTTTATTTTACCAAATCTGAGTATTCTCTGAATTGGCTTGAGATAGAAGGATTATGTTTTTACTAAAATTCATGAATCTTATATGTAGGGGAGGACGAGGGAATTCTACGCACCTTAGGGAAAATGCTCACAAAAACCTTCCTATGTACACACAAACTTTCATAATTTAACTGCTGAATCATGAACCCATTTGGAACTTTTTCATCACAAGGAAAAGGTTCAACTACCTTTACCAATTGAGAAAAAAAAATTCTGAAAACTGTCTTTTCGCGGTCTTCTCCCACGTACTGGGTAATACCGCGCATGCGATGGTATAATTATGCGCATATATTGAACAGCTGAAAAACTCGAAAAAATATTTCATTATTTAGGTAATAACCAAGTACAATGTAAATTAAACAAATTTCCATGAATAGGTACAAAAAATATTATTGAAGAATTACCCCGCTACAGCTGCGCGTTATTCTCCCAGTGTGAGTCACCTAACCTAACTAATCACTGACAGTAGATGACGAAATACAATTATGTAATTATTCTTTTGCATTAAATAATCTGCACATATGAAAGAAAATAGTCATGCAATAGATTCATTAGAAATTAATAATAGAAGTACTTTCCACGATTCCAATTTCTCTCGAAAATTAGATCAAAGCGTCGTGAAACGAACAATCGGCTCCCTGGTCTAAAATAAAAACACGAATATCTTTAAATTACGGGAGGATGTTGGCAAGGCAAATACGAGATGGTGCGCTGTATCCACAGAAATATAATAAAATATTTATTTATTTATATGTTTATTATATTTCTGTGGCTGTATCTAAATTTTGATAACTGAACTGAGTTGCAGAATATCAATGCGCAGAATTCCCCTGTGCGCGGAATTCCCCCGTCCTCCCCTACTCGGAGGAAATCAAATGAAGCTGAGTCCACTCCGTCCAATATTTTCGAAGTGAATTTTGATTTTAGCAAATCTGGGTATTCATGAAATTGGCTTCAGATAGAAGGATTCTGTTTCTACTAAAATTCATGAATCTTATATGTACTCGGATCAACTATTGACCTATTCTTCAAATACCGAAATATTTGCCCAATCTGGCAACGTTGCGGCGAATTTGACGGACCACTCACCGCGGCCCAGATCTCACTTGATGAAACAACAATATAAACACTCGAAGTGCTAATGAAGGAAATAAAACAATGATCTATCCTTCAAATACAGGAATAATTACCCAATCTGGCAACGTTGCGGCGAATTTGACGTACCTCCCACCGCGGCTCACTGGTCGCCATCGCCGATTCTCGAGCATACATTAATTCTCACGAATTCCTAACCAATCAGATTCACTCGATTCCGAGTGCTTCCGAATGCACCCGAGAGGACGATCGTGAGAAGAAGCCGTTGCCCGTTATTCAGATCGCGCGTTTTGTCTTTTGTCGTTCTTCATAAACGAATCTGATATTGAAATAGTTGAAAACGGTTGGAACTTGGAACTTCGAACAGTTTGATTTATATTATGGTAATTACCCCTCCATGAGTATCAAAGTCCTTGGAAGAAGTTACGCAATGTGGTGCACATAAAAAAATTTCATAAATTGTGAACCTGATTTTCAATCGTTATTAACCCCCCCCCCTCCCACGAATAAAAGCTATATCCGCCCTTGCATTTAGAACAAGCTATAATGCAAAAAATCATTTTTTGAAACAATCTTTTATAAAAACAACCCTCATCCGCCATTTTGAAGCCGCCATATTGAATTCCTCAATTTTGACGAATCGTAATTTCCGACCCAGAACACTCCTAGATACCAATTTTGAATAGAATCGGATCATAATTACGAAACTCGTCCGCCCTATTCTAGCCGCCATCTTGAATTTTTCAATTTTGACAGAAGAATCATCATTGTCGAACCCAAAAACCCCTAGATACTAATTTTGAATGAAATCGGATGATAATTACGAAACTCATCCGCCATTTTGGAGCAGCCATTTTGTTTTTTTCTATAAAAAATATTTCATGATGCATTGTCACCAGAATTATGTACACCTGCCAAATTTCAAATCAATCGGACGATTAGAAGTGTGTCATATTTAACTTGCAAGATTTGATTACAGACAGACAGACACCGGGATAGGTGAAACTAAATAAAAGCTTGTAAAAAAAGCACATATGCGCTTACAAAAACCTCAAAAGTGAGAATTTAAGTAGGTAATTTAGCATATGTATTTTGAAATATGGCAATATAACTGTGTGTTGTATCATAGTTTTCTTGGATGGGGGAAATGTAAGAAATATCAATCATACAGAACACCATGAATTATTCTCAAATGATCATATGTAGAAAACGTTTCCTGGTTTTCATCAGTAGAACAAAGAGAACACAAAATATATTGCTTCTTCACCACTTTAGCGGAATCATCATTATGGATTGTCCGGAGATGCCTGTTTCTAAAGTGTGGTTTACACGGGTAGAGTAAATGGTAGTGTTCACTAGCATACTTTTTTGCGAAAATACTCTACTCATTTCAGTAGAGTAACTGTTTACACGTTGCTAGTAATTTGAAAGGATAGTTCGATTTTACGTGCCTAATAATGAAAAAGCAGGTTAGGCAAAAATATGGGGGCGTTATTAGAAAATGTTTAGTGCAAGCGGCAAATATTGTATTAAATGGAGTTGAGGAAGTTATGGAGGAAGAAAATAGATGGGAAAAAAGAATTTGGGCAAGGGATTGGATTGAGAGACGTGATACATTGGAAGAATCTGCTAAATTTTTAGGAGAACTGGCATCGGAAGACTCAGAGAAATATAAATCGTGCTTGATATTGGCACCTGAAAGTTTTGAAACTTCTGAACTTCATAAACTTTTTTGATTTTTTTATTTTCCCGAATTCTTGGTTATATGTACATCTGAAATTTTTATTTATTGTTTCAATTCGGCAACACCAAAATTTTCTCTGGCCATATATGTATTTGACAATTTCGACGTAGGCGGCTGATCTCATTGCCCTATTTCTATAATCAGGACTGCTAATGTTCCATATACATTCGTAATTTTTGTACACTGAGACTTATTTCATGGTTTCATTTTCCGCCCACATTTTCGCTTGTATGTAAACAAAACATCAAACGGAAAATTGGCCGAATAACACTAGGGTGTCCAGTAACACGCACTATACTCTACTGAAACCAGGCAAGTGTCTGTTTACATTGGGATAGTCAACTAGCAAACCAATAGAGTAGAGTAGAATTGTGGAAGTGGGGATGGGATAGTCGAGTATACCATCCACTCTACTCTACCGTGCACTATCTTTAGTACTCTACTGTCAAAGCTCAGCCTGTTTACATTATGCTAGTAGGGGGATAGTAAATACAAAATAGCAAATGCAAATAAGTGGATTCACTCTGCAATAAAGTCGAGCATTTATTTGAAACCTCCATAATGAGAAATTGTAATAGATTTTGCTAGATATTCTATTCAATAAAAATCAAACTGTTCGAAGTTCCAACCGTTTTCAACTATTTCACTATCAGATTCGTTTATGAAGGACGACAAAAGACAAAACGCGCGATCTGAATAACGGGCAACGGCTTCTTCTCACGATCTTCCACGCGGGTGCATTCGGAAGCACTCGGATCGAGTGAATCTGATTGGTTAGGCATTCGTGAGAATTAATGTATGCTCGCTTCTCGTATGCTGGCCCAATACACCCTATGTCACCTATATCACGCGATAACTTTCGAATGCTTTTTTGGTCTACTAGCGACACCTTTGTCTTTTGACCTTGAACGAAAACTCGAAACTTGCCTGTAATATACGAACATAAACATTTCCAATGTTAAAATGTTGTTTTTGTATTTGGTATTCTTAATCAGGAGAAAGTTACCCTGGATTGAAGAAAGAAGATTTTTCGTTATGATTCATGAATAGTAATATGGAACGAAAACTAAAAGAGTTAAAGAAGATCATTTGTATAGATGGTACACATGGCACGAATAGAAAATACACTTGGTAGGTATCTGAAAATAATGTTCATAATTAAAATTCGAATTTCATACTTCGAAGTCGATTGATTCCTCAATCAAAGGTGCTTCGACAATAATTATTAAAATTATTAGACAAAAATAGAACCGCGCAAAATATAGTAGGTGCATTAATGGAACTAGAGGGTGATCTGTAGGAGGCGCGATGATAATAGCTCTGTTAGGGGGCTCAATAGACCTTATTATTACTATCACATTAAATAGAGTAAACAGGATGCATTTACAAAATTTTGAAAATCGGGACCTAGTCAAGGCATTTATTGACAGTGGCGAGAATTCAACTGCTGGTTCTCAATTATATTTTAACAGGTAAATCTGGATTTTCACCAAGAATTTTTTTATTTAGATATCCCGAACGGCATTAACCAGCACAAAAAATTTCGGGAGGCTGAAAAATAATCTCATTAATTATGGTGCCTTCACTAAATCTCGCCCCAAAGAGTATGAAAATTATTTTTACATACCAAGTGTTATATTATATTATTTCACACAAAAAATGCCATTTGATGGTGAAATAAAACAAAGCGGGTCCCATTTAAGAAACTGTGAGTTTGAGTTATAACTTAAAAACGACAACCCAGAAAAAGTCTTCGTGTACGCCAATAAGTTTTAATCTTGAAAATATCAAAAGTGGTTATCGAGATACCCAGTATGCCCGAAAATGCCATTTCAAAATAACCCCGTTACTTCCAAAGTATAATACAAGGTGGCCCACCCCAGACGCGGTTTTCATTTTGAGGCAGTAAATGGATACATTTTGAAAATATTTTTTCGTGAAATGTAAAGGGCAATCAGATGCACAATTTAATATTGTTTTCACATATACAGGATGTTCGATAACGAAGATATAAACCATAGTTACACTTTTTTAAATGGAATACCCTATATATGAATTCAAAAATTGAATGGCAAGCTCAAATAATGATGAGTTTATAAAGACCATTTTATGCCTTAGAAGAACCATTGTAGAGAAAATGGCGAGAAATCGAAAAAAAGGAGTATTTTTAATTTGCAATTAATGTATAAACCCTTCGAGCCAACGAGACAGACAATGTTTTTTCGTGTAGACATATTGGCTACCCTTATGCAGAAGAAAAAAATTCAACTCTGGAATATACTGAGTGATCATAATTATTGTTCAAACATTAACTACAAATAATGGTCAAAAACTTTCCTATTTCAAATGGCACACCCAGTATTTCTGTTCCTTGTTGAACGTAAAAATTGATATCGAAACTATCTTCATCAGGTTTCCCTATACCTAAACCTAATAGTTTTCAAGTAATTTTCGATTTTTAATTCAACTAGTTAACCTACTATTATGATAAGCGATATTCATAAGTAATATCATAAGTGCATCCAATTTTTCCGAAAAAAATCGAAAAAACACGTTGCTAAGTAATATTTTGACAAGAAGCATGAGTGCAGGTGGCAATAAAAATCCGAGTCGAAGACGAGGATTTTTGCACCTGCACGAATGCTTTTTGTTAAAAAAATAATACTTTGCACTGTGTTTTTTCGATTTTTTTCACAGGAAAAATTAGATGCACGAATGTTATTTGACAAGACTATTTCATGAGTAACAGATTATTCTGGATGCATTATGTATGTATTATTAATTTTCGTTGACAACAACTGTCAAGTTTTGCCGCGGGTAAACCCGAAAAAACTGCTGACAGCAGCTGTCATACAGTTTTTCCATCTAGAAACCATTTGTGATTCAGAATTGCGCGTTTCTGATTGGTGGAAATTAAGACGAGGGAAATAGTCATAGAAATACTTGGAAATATTCGTGGGGAAATGCTGACAATATTATTTGAAATCTGTTAAACAGATATGAAGATCTCGATAATGGTGTTGCGGTCACGCAAGATTTATTATTCCTTTATAAATTATTATCTACTGTTTTTCTGAATATCAATTCTTTTTTCAATTATTTTCAAATTTATTTCGCCTAGAAGGTATTAGGTGTCATTATCATTCAATCTTTTCCGGTACATGCCCTTGAATTTTTTTTTATTCCGATCGTTTTGATTTGAAGTTGAGCCATACATTCAAAGAATCATGTAACAAACGATTCATTTAAAAAAATATTTCCTCAGGCGATGAACCTATGCTCCCGTCCAACATTTTTCCGAGCATTTTCCCTATTCTTCACATTTTCAATATATTGAAGCCTTTTCAATATTTTCAAAAGAGATCTGTCACAGTGAACCTCTGCTCAGAGAGTGAGTTGAGTACCGAGTGGAACGAGTTTCACCAGCATAAGGACATTCAGTAGTAAGGTAGTATTGGAAGGTATTTTGTGAACATCTTTGAGTCTACTAATACTCAATCCAACAATTGGAGATAACAAGTATGGAGAATCGAAGGTTCATCGCCTGAGCAAATTTTTTTTTTAATGAATTGATATTCAGAAAAACAGTAGATAATCATTTATAAAGGAAGAATAAATCTTGCGTGACTGCAACACCATTATTGAGATCTTCATATGAGTTTTTCAGATATCAGATTTCAAATAATATTGTAAGCATTTCCTCACAAATATTTCCAAGTATTTCTATGAATATCGCTAATAATAGTAGGTTAACTAGTTGAATTAAAAATCGAAAATTACGTGAAAACTATAAGGTTAAGGTATAGGGAAACCCAATAAAGATAGTTTCGATATTAATTTTTACGTTCAACAAGGAACAGAAATACTGGGTGTGCCGTTTGAAATAAGAAAGTTTTCGACCATTATTTGTAGTTAATGTTTGAACATTAATTATGATCACTCAGTATATTCCAGAGTTAAATTTTTTTCTTCTGTATAAGAATAGCCAATATGTCTACACGAAAAAACATTCTCTGTCTCGTTGGCTTGAAGGGTTTATTCATTAATTGCAAATTAAAAATACTCCTTTTTTTCGATTTTTCGCCATTTTCTCTTCAATGGTTCTTCTAAAGCATGAAATGGTCTTCATAAACTCATCATTATTTGAGCTTGCCATTCAATTTTCGAATTCATATATAGGGTATTCCATTCAAAAAAGTGTAACTATGGTCTATATTTTGTTATCGAGCACCCTGTATATGTGAAAACAATTCTAAATTGTGCATCTGATTGTCCTTTACATTTCACGAAAAAAATTTTTCAAAATGTCTCCATTCACTGCCTCAAAATGAGAACCGCGTCTGGGGTGGGCCACCCTGTATATGTATGTCTCATACATCTGTTTCCATCGAAATATTCAGTTTCATCACTTTTTAATTTGCTTTTTACTGTTTGTATCTGTTTCTTATTCGATTTCTTCGTAACAATGCCACCGAAAACAGATACAGGCATTAAAGCATTAGATAAGTTGGTCGAAAAAAGGGCCAACATATTTTCTACTATCACCCGAATTTGGCACAGAGTAAAAGACTACGATGTAACAAAATTGTTTGAATTACAAGCATACCGAGAGAAAATTTCTGGGTATGAGGCTAAATTTGAAGCTATACAGGAGGAAATAGTTGAGTCCAATTGCGAATTATCGACCGAAGATCGTATAGATGCGGCGAAGTCAGAATTGGCGTTTGCCGAAATACCAGCTCGAATAACGGGACTGTTTTTGTCTTTAAAACGACAAGAAAGATTTTCAACGCCTGCATCAAATTCGCAAACTTCGAATTCAAATTTCGAATCCTTTTTGCTCCCCAAAATTAATATTCGCCCCTTTTCTGGCGAAAGCGCTGAATGGCCTGAATTCTTCCAGTTGTTCAATTCACTGGTTCACGAAAATAATAGTTTAGCATCCATTCAAAAATTCCAACTTTTAAAATCATACTTGAGAAATGATGCTCTCTCGGTCGTATCAAGGCTACAACTGTCAAATGACAATTATGAGTTGGCATATCACGCATTGAAATCACGCTTTCAGAATCCTCGTATGTTAGCAACAATGTACCTGAACGAAATTCTGAATTTCAAATCTTCAAGTAATAATTCTGTTTCGCATCTCAAAGAATTTTTGAACTGCCACCAAAATTCAGTTAATGCAATAAAAGCGCCGAATATAAAGGATTTATCAGATTTTCTTCTATTTTCGATAACATTGCGTAACGTAGACCCATATACAAGAAAAGCTTTCGAGAGTCAACTCAATTCATCTGAGATTCCCGAATATAGTGCCTTGATTGATTTCGTAACGCAGCAGTTAAAGGCTCAGGAATTTTGCGAACAGAGTTCTCCCAAATCTGCAACCAAATCAGCACCATTTAATTCAAATAATTATGGTAAAAATGAGACAAAGAATGTTTTACTCGCAAATTCTGCATCCACCTCTCAAAGTTACAATGATTCACGTAGATTCCCGAATTCCAGAAAGTTTCGTTGTCCGAAATGCAACGATTTGCATCCATTATTCGCATGTGCCTCCTATATAAATTTGTCAAGACAAAACAAATTCGAATTTTCGAAAAATTCCAAGCGCTGTTTCAACTGCCTTGGTCTACACAATATCAAAGATTGCGCTTCCAAAAATTCGTGTAGATTGTGTAACTCAAATCGGCATCACACCAGTCTCCATCTCGAAAACGAATCTTCTTCCAATGACGGATCTGCCAATCAATCAAATGAACCCTCTCGTACTGCAGGAAAATCAAATCATGTTGAAAATCAGCCTTCAACGTCTCATTCCATTCCTTCAAATGATGTAATCAATTCTTATCACATCAATAGGAAATCGGTCTCCGTAAACCAAGTACTTCTTGGCACTGTTCAGGCAAGAATAGAATCCGCTGACGGTTCGATGATATCTGTAAGAGCAGTTTTAGACCCTGGATCCCAGATTTCAGCCATTAGTCAACCCTTAGTCAAAAGATTAGGTTTAAAAATTGATCCTGTCAATGTATCAATTTCTGGAATTGGTCAATCAAATGCTCGACCGTTAGGTTTAGTAGAATGTAGGTTGTATCCTAGATTGAGATCCGAATTTTTACAGGTGGATGCCGTTGTATTGCCGGAAATACATTCCTTCTGTTCCCTTGTCACAAGAAGTGTTGAAGCACTTCCAACATTTAAATTTGGCTGATGAAACTTTTCATCTTTCTCAACCAATAGATGTGCTGTTGGGCGCTGATATGTATTCGCTGATTTTCGATCGCGACGGCCGAATTTCGTCTTCCGAGTATCCTACAGCCGTTAATACATTTTTCGGTTGGACTATCATCGGCCCTATAAAGGAATCTTATTCTAAATTCAAATCGGTTCTATTCGCCCAATCTGCCCTCAATGATCAGCTACAGAAATTTTGGTCATTGGAAGAGGTTAGAGATCCTATAGATGATTATGTAGAAAAACATTTCCTGTCCACTCATTCTCGTGATGGAAATGGTCGATACATTGTTTCCTTACCTTTCAAATTGGAGGATACGTCTCCAGCTCTCTCTTATAATTCGAATAGGTCGTTCAAATCATATTTGTCCCTAGAGAAGCGATTAATGAAAGATGTTGAATCTTACGATAGTTATAAGAATTTCATGCTTGAGTATCTAAAACTTGATCACATGTCACCTGCTAGCACATCTAATAAATATGTGATACCACATCACGTCGTTCGCAAAGAGTCAAGTTCGACAACAAAGCTTCGAGTTGTTTTTAATGCTTCCGATATTGATATGTCCGGTTCATCATTGAATGACAGACTATTAGGTGGTCCTAAACTTCAAAAGGACATTCGCATAATCTTACTTTCATTTAGAATGTATCCCATAGCTATTTGTGCCGATATTGAAAATATGTATAGGCAGATTCTGTTGTGTCCATCTGATCGCAGATATCAGCATGTCTATTGGCGTTCGTCTCCTGATGAACCTGTGACCGAATTTGAGTTGAATACGGTCACTTATGGTTTGAAACCTTCGGCATTTCTGGCAATTCGAGTTTTGAATCAGCTCGTTTTTGATGAGGGTGAAAATCATGCTGAGGCATCGCAAGTTATCCTCAATGATATATATGTCGATGACATTATTACCGGTGCATTCGATTTTCAACAGGCGGTGAAATTGCGTAATGAACTTCGTGAATTACTTAGCATGGGCGGTTTTTCATTGAAAAAGTGGTCTAGTAATTGTCCTGATATCTTGGATGATTTGCCGCCGGACCACATTGAATCACAATTAAATTTCGACGACGATTCAACGGGAATTAAGATTTTGGGTTTAACTTGGATTCCAAAAATAGATTCATTCGGTTTCAATGTAAAGGAATTCACTGAAAAGCCAAGTAAACGATCCATTCTTTCATACATAGCCCGTATTTTTGATCCAGTTGGGTTTTGGCTCCCATTGTAGTTGTAATGAAACTGTTGATGCAGATGTTGTGGTCGGAAAAATTGAGTTGGGATGAACCCTTACGTGGTTCTCACTCTGACGAATGGTCGAGAATCGTCGGTGATATTCAGGCACTTTCAATGTTCAGGATTCCTCGGTCTGTCATTTCTTCACACGAGTGTCATATCATATTGGCGGGTTTCTGTGACGCATCTGAGAAGGCATACGCAGCCTCTGTTTATCTTTCGGTTACATTTGAAAATCGCATTTCATCGCACTTGTGGGCCGCCAAATCAAAGGTAGCTCCATTAAAAACACTTTCGGTTCCTCGATTGGAGCTATCTGCTGCCTTTCTGTTGGCTAAATTGGTCAGAATGATTCTGAACACTAAATTTCCCCTTAGGATATCTGAAGTTCGCCTGTTTTCAGATTCTCAAATTGTGCTGTCATGGTTGACAACACCCCCTCATCGCCTCAAGACGTTTGTTGCTAATCGTGTAGTTGCGATAAACGATTTGATTCCTGACGTTTCATGGCATCATGTGTCCACCGAGTCAAATCCAGCTGATTTGCCATCTCGAGGTCTCACGCCTCAGCAATTTCTTACCACAAAATTTCACCATTTTTGGCTTCATGGTCCTGATTTCTTGCTTACTCCAGTTTCCAATTGGCCACCACTTTTCAGCGGATGTGATCTGGATTCATCTCCCTTAAATGAGTTGAAAACTAACATTAATGTTGCAACCGCAAATGAGACTCCAGTAAATCCGCTTTTAATGGTTATCGAGAATTTTTCAACTTTAAATAGGGTAAAAAGAGTCTTCGCCTATATTAGAGGATTCATTTCCAATTGTCGCCAAAAACACAATTCATCGTCACGATTGTCCGGTCCAATTTCTCGGGATGAGCTGGAGGAAGCTCTTCATTCCGTAGTCTTGGTCACACAGCATCATCACTTTGATCAATTGCACCAGAATTTATTTAAAAAAAAATCAATCGAGAAATCATTATTATTATTATTATTATTACAAGAAAATTAGAGCTGAGGTTATCACCTATAAAAGCTCAGAAAAACAAATAAAATTAACAAAAGAGAAATAAATCGCATAAGCTATAAACTAATAACTATAAAAATAAGGACTGTAATTCCGTACATCGTACATAAACTACATACATAAATCCAGAATACAAAATAAATATAAAGTATGACTACGTAGTCAAACGCCGAATGCACCATGAGTCATATCTCGATTTGAAGGTGTTTACTGAAGGGGCTCCAACAACACTAACCGGCAGACTATTCCACACGTCAAAAACACGATTGGGCAGAAAATGTTGTCTTGCTGTTGTTCTGAAGACCTGTTTTCGTAGCTTGTATTCATGCCCTCGCAGGTGGTTTCGGTACATTTCGTACTTTAAATCCATATATTGATTCTGCAGGATTGATCAGGGTGGGAGGTAGACTACAATTCTCTCCCTTATCACAGAATGCCAAGCATCCAGTTTTGCTTCCGAAAAATTGTGCGTTGTCGCGTTCAATATGCCTCCATTTTCATTTGATCTCGCTCCACTCCGGGCCTAACACGACTATGTCTTTAATTCGGCAGAAATTTTGGATATTGTCTGTACGAAATTTGGTACGGGAATGTATCAGAAAATGCATCACATGCACAAGATTTCGAGGTACAACCTATCAACCCTTCATGGCTCCTCTACCTGCACCCAGAGTAAATATTTCACGTCCTTTTAGTAAGGTGGGTGTGGACTTTGCTGGCCCCTTTTCCTATCGGTCAAATAATTCACGCAAACCAATGATGAAAGCATATCTTGCTCTCTTCATTTGTTTTGTTACCAAGGCAGTTCATTTGGAACTAGTCTCGTCCCTTACTGTGGAGGCTTTCTTATCGACTTTGGATCGATTCATCGCTAGACGAGGCCTACCCCAGGAAATTTGGTCCGATAATGGTAGTAATTTCGTCGGAGCTTCACGCTATCTCGATGAGGTTTCTCAATTCTTGAGGTTAAATAATGTCGATATATGCGATAATTTGTCGACTAGATCCATTAGTAGATGGAGGTTTATCCCTCCATATGCCCCTCATTTCGGAGGTTTGTGGGAGGCGGGTGTCAAGTCTGCAAAGCGTCTACTCCTCAAATCTCTAGACTCTACTGCTTGTACATTTGAGGAACTCGCAACGATATTCACTCGCATTGAAGCGGTTTTAAATAGTCGACCAATTTGCCCTTTGTCCTCCGATCCTTCCGAATCCGCGGATTTCTTAACACCTGGACATTTTCTGATAGGCGCCCCATTGTTGTCTATTCCCGAATTGATGCTGGACGATGTTCAAACGCCCATAACATGGGGAGCAACATAAAAAATTGTTTCAACAATTCTGGAAACAATGGTCACGCGAGTATCTACACACATTGATTCAGCGTAATAAATGGGAAACTCGAAACGGTTGTCCATCTATTGGAGATTTAGTTTTGATAAAGGGCATAGATTCCAAACCTGCCACTTGGCCTATCGGACGTGTAGTCGAGTTGCATCCGGGACCCGATGGTACGATACGAGTTGCGTCTATAAAGACCGCAACCGGTCAATATACGAGAGCACTAACAAGATTGGTGCCTCTCAATATTTAATTTCGTTTTCTGTGCGATCTTTCCAAATTTTCTCGGTTTCAATTCGTTAGATTGAACTCTACTGTTTCCAAAGTTCTGTAAAATTCACACAATTTTACGGCGGCCTGTTTTGTTCACGCCAGTGAACGGTTAAAATAAAATATTCAGAATTTTCAAAATTCGAATAATTAAAATAATTTCTCCATGCTTGGAATCCCCATGTGGATCATCCTTTATGTAAAAGAATTCGCGTCAGCTGTGGAGCACATAGATATGTCGTATATTTGTTTCATTTTCATATTTTTCATTCAGTTCATTGATTGACTTCATGAATAATTCTGCATCCGTTAATTCCAAATTTTCTGCTTCCTTTTCGTGAATTCGGAAAAGTTTAGTTTTCAGTGATTCGCAATTTTTAGTGATTTCGATTCAATCGAATTACATTCTTTTAAAACTTTCATTTGTGCGAATTATTTCGAACAAAAAGACTGTTACCAGTGGCGTGGTTATTTTATAATACCGCAAGGATAAGTGTGCACAATTTGACATTTTTAGCAACGGATTTTCACGTCAGCTTCATTCCATATTCGTTTGTCGAGCTCGTGCAATCTTTATATAGGAATAGGAGGCATCGACAGGATCCTAGCTGTTTGCTGATATATAGGTAACTATATTTCATTTGTTATTTTTGAGTGCATTTATCCTTTCATTTATGTTGGGTTTCAATTAATTACATATATATTATACAGTCCACAGCTCTATCTCTTTCTCACTCAAAAAATTATATTTCGAAAAATAAAACTAAAATAATTGAACCACACTTCAGTTGGTTAACTGAAACTCGCCCCAACAATATACGGTAAAGTACCTAATGAGGAATAATAGCTACTTCAACCTAAAAAATGAATTTTGTAGAGTAGGGAAATTACTGGACTTACTAGAAGAACTTGTTAGCTACAAAATGTCGAAGAAGATAGTAGAGACTGAAAGTCCTACTGTACACTCATATCAATCTATGTCAATGGAGAGGCACATATCAAGAGGTGCGTCAAGTTGGTGACACACCCCCCGAATTTTGGTATTAAATTGTTTTGGGAATTTTGTGCCCATTTTGTGCCAATTTGTGACGTATGTTATGAATTTTGTGCCCGTTCCGTTCTCGAGATATTTCAAGTTTTCCAAGTGTGTCACCAACTTGACGCTGTGACACACTTGTGGAAATTTGAAAATTTTTTTCTTTCGATAAATTGTGCACATTTTGTGCCAATTTGTGCCGTATGTTATGAATTTTGTGCCTGTTCCGTTCTCGAGATATTTCAAGTTTTCCAAGTGTGTCACCAACTTGACGCTGTGACACACTTGTGGAAATTTGAAAATTTTCTTCTTTAGATAAATTGTGCCCATTTTGTGCCAATTTGTGCCTTATGTTACGAATTTTGTGCCCGTTCAGTTCTCGAGATATTTTGAGTTTCGTTCGTGAGGAGCGTCAAGTTGGTGACACCCCTCGAATTTTGGTATCAAATTGTTTTGGGAATTTTGTGCCCATTTTGTGCTAATTTGTGCCGTATATTATGAATTTCGTGCCCGTTCCGTATTAGAGATATTTCGAGTTTTTCATGGGAGTCACCAACTTCACGTTGTGACTCACATAAGGAAAGCTGGAAATTTTTCTTTTGATAAATTGTGCCCATTTTGCGCCAATTCGGGCCGCATAGTATAGATTTTGCATGCTTGCAGTTTTCGAGATATTTGAAGTTATTCCTAAGAGATGAATAGATGTAGCAGAATTCAAAGACGAGCGTTAATTCCATGTCATAATATTATGTGATCATTTTAAAGAATGAGTTGTTGAACTGGCAGACATTCGGTGGAAACAATCAAATTTCAATGATTCGACGACCTTTTCACTCAGAATAATCAATTCAATATAATAATTGAGTTGATGAATTAATATATAGCTACGACGTGAACCTTGAAAAGGGATATACCAGACGTCATTTGCAGTGAATTGCGTCGAGTGAAGCATGGTCCGAAAATCTATGGTTACGAAGATATCGCTATTCTTCAACTCTTTCGAAATTTTCTGCTTCGTTATCGAAAATAATTAATTTTGTGAAAACTACTGTAATGAACTTCGTCATTTTTATTCATTTAAGACCTATTTTCATATATTATTCCTTCCATAATTATTCGCGATTTCAATGGAAGGAAGGTTTGATTCAATAAGTTCAATATTGTGAACAGAACCGCAAGTTGTAATGAAGTCCGTAATTAGTTTTCATTCATAAAAGTCCTGTTCTCATTTATCATTTTCCCAATAAAATATCCGTGATTCCAAATAAAGGAAAATTTAATTCGATAAATGCAACAATATAAACATCGCCGCAAGTATAAAAACGCTCGGGCACATGCTGAGCGTTGCGATAAGGGGCTCGTATCTTGGTTGATTTCACGTTTTTCAACGGCCGGGGATTTAAAAAACGGAGATGGAATTGTCGAATTTTAACATAGTATGAATTCTTTCGATTTATTTCTGGAACAATCTGACGTCAATCTAAACCAATCAGGGGACGAGATTGTTCCCCTCTTTCAAAATTTTCGAGTTTTCAGCGCGTCATGACCCCACCATTTCCGAAGGTTTTATAAGGGCGAAACGACCTGCGGAAGGCTCTTTTACTCTCTTTTGCTTCTCTTTTGCGATCTTTTGCTGTCTTACGCTCTTTGAATTATTTTTCGCTTTTCTTCATTTTGAATACCAGTATAGTTTTCCAGTTTTATTTAACGATTATAGAGAGTTAGCATTGATTCATCCGAGTTGATTTTCCGTAGAAAATAAAATCAGTGCTAGTGAAATTCGAGACAGGACTCCTAATTAGTTTGTGCAGTGCATACTTCAGAAAACCGGTAAGGCCCCGTTCATATTTCTTACATGGCACCATCCGTTAAATATCATTCTAACAATTGAATCATTGTGTGTTCCACGACTCTTAAACCATTTTTTTTTATTATTTCTTCTCTGATTTATGATTTTATTTCCTTGGTGGCATCTTAATCTCTGTAATTATCAGCAACCTTTTTGAGAATTGAGATCGGCGAGATCACAACGGGGTTACGATCGCGCTTCACCCCTTCTTAATTCGCTAAGGGTTGACGGACATACAAGAGACTTCGTTGGTTCGAGTGATTCCCTTTCACTGGGGTTACTCACCTGAACGTTGTTGGTCCACCGCCATAACCTACCTGTATTTCACCCACATTATTTCCTCGATTTCATACTGTCTCACATTTCTTTGTGTCCTTAATCTCTGTGTTTATCAGCGACCTTTTTGAGAATTGAGATCGGCGAGATCACAACGGGGTTACGACCGCGCTTCACCCCTTCTCAATTCGCTCAAGGTTGACGAAAACACGAGAGACTTCGTCAAGTCAAGGGGTTCCATTTTTCTGGAACTACTTGTCGAGGCGTTGTTGGTTCACAACCGTCCCCTATTGATATTTTGCATCATTTTTCATTTCAAGGTTATATCTTGCGTTATTAGTCCCTTGTGTTTCCTTAATCTCTGTATTTATCAGCGACCTTTTGGGAATTGAGCTCGGCGAGATCACAACGGGGTTACGACCGCGCTTCACCCTTTCTCAATTCATTGAAGGCCGACGGATATACAAGCGACTTCGTCCAGTCGAGGGGTTCCATTTCTCTGGAACTACTTGTCGAGGCGTTGTTGGTTCACAACCGTACCCGATTAGTATTTTACATCCCTTTCATTCCAAGATTATATCTTGTATCATTACTTCTTTGTGATTCCTTAATCTCTGGATTTATCAGCGACTTTTGGGGATTGAGCTCGGCGAGATCACAACGGGGTTACGACCGCGCTTCACCCTTGCTCAATCCACGGAAAGTTGACGGGAATCCAGGAGACTTCGTCAGGCCGAGAGGTTCCAGTTTCTGAGACCACTCTTCCGGACGTTGTTGGTTCACTGCCGTACCTGACTTGTTTTCGACCCCATTTTACTTTCAAGATTTCATCTTGTGTTCCGATTCCTTTGTGGGGCCTTAATCTCTGTGTTTATCAGCGACCTTTTGAGGACTGATATCGGCGAGATCACAACGGGGTAACGACCGCGCTTCACCCCTTCTCAGTTCGCTTAGGGTTGCCGAAAACAAAAGAGACTTCGTCAGGTCGAGGAGCTCCATTTTCCTGGAGCTACTTGTCTGGACGTTGTTGGTTCCCAACCGTACCCGATTCCTATTTCACTCAGCTGTGCTCGACGATTCGTATTTCACGGCGACGTCCTTGTGGGTTGACATCGGCGAGATCACAACGGGGTTACGACCGCGCTTCACCCCTTGTTAACTCACTAGACGTTTGCGGATTACTAGAATCACTTCGTCAGGTCGAGGGGTTCCATTCTCTGGAGTCACCTGTCCAGACGTTGTGCTGACACAGCTGTCCTGTTCCCTATCTTTTTTTTTTACATCTGAGTGTGGAATACATCGTTGCAAGTGGTTAGATTATATGATATTTTCCGTGGCCTGCCGAATTTTGAAGTTTGACTTTGTTACTCCCGTACTCTCCTATTTACCGTCCAATTCTCGCATTCGTTCATCTCGCCCGACCGTCTCGCTCACCCGATCACCGTTTATTCTTGAATTTATTAATCATTGTAAAATACCGATATTTAAGTCATTTCTTTTAATTTCATGTTTACTCTCAAATGAAATCAGTTTTAGTTTTTGATTCTTAGTGTTAATATATTTTTCCTCATTGTCATTTCTGCTTGAAGTCAGTAAACTTTGTAAAATCCAATTTGGTGTTTTAAGTGAACCTTTAACTTTGGCAACATTTACGATAGAAACAGAACTTTTAATCGCTAACTTCTTAGATTGAACCGAACCCTTCTCCACTGTATAAAAGCTACCTTGGCAGAAGTGAAGAGTTCAAGGCGCCACAACCTTGTTAAACCTATTGTGGCTGGCGCTCGAGCATTTATTTCCCGTAAAGGTGACTGCGCCCTTGAAGTACTCCTCCCAATTAAGGGATCTTCACACTACTCGACTCTAAATATTCAATGAATATTTTGTTCAAAGCTGAGGAGATGGTCCTCATCTCTTGCGAAAAAGTATTCACTAAAAATTCAGATAACCCGAGATAATAATAATAATATAATATAATTTTTTAATAATAATAATATTTTTTTATTTTTTTTACAGATCTATAAAGAGCATAAAATGAAACAACGCCAATTTAAATTGGACTATCTACCGAGGTAGTCGTTCAGACAGTAGGGTTTCATCTCAATCAGAAAATTCTTGACCCTCCTCTTGAATAAGCCCATAGGTGTACATGTTTTCACATCATCTGGAAGTTTGTTGAAAAATCTTATACCTGCATAATTTGGATGGTTTTCTGTCATGTGAAGCCTATGCTTGGGATAACTAATGTTAAGCTTTCTGGTATTATAATTGTGAAAAGAACCCAATTCTGGAAACAGGTTTTGGTTTTTGTATATGTGCATTATTGTCTCAAAAATGTACAGAGCATATATTGTCAGTATCCCTTTCTTTTTGAAGATGCCCCTGCAACTTTGGGTATATCTTAACCTGAATATCGCCCTCAGTACCCTCTTCTGAATTCTGAACAGTTCCAAGATATTATAGTGGCTTCCCCATACAACAATACCAAATCTCATGAGGCTTTCAAAGTTGGCATAATACATAATTCTCATTGATTCCTCATTTACATACTTTTGTATAACTCTCATGGAGTATGCGACTGAGTTAAGTTTATTCCCTAGTTTTTCAATGTGTTCTGTCCATACTAGATTTTCTTGTATAGTGATCCCCAGAAATTGAGTGGCGTTTTCTGGTTTTATGTCTTGAAGTGACAGTGTAATACGGTTGGGGGTCTCAATTCGTTGTTGTTTAGTTCGAAAAAGAAGAACATTAGTTTTTTCCGTGTTCATAATTAACCCATTATTTAAAAACCATTTTTCCAATTGTTGAAACTGGCTAGAAGCCTCGGTTATCAAATCAGGATAGCTCACATTTGAAACCAATATATTTGTGTCATCTGCATAACTTGTAATCTGACATGTACTCCTTGATCGAACCATTCCAATTACATCGTTCACATATATAATGAATAGCAGTGGCCCCACTATGCTACCCTGTGGTACTCCTATATTATTCTCTCTGATTTCTTATTTATTTACTTTTCCATCTTTGACAATTTTTATTCTTTGAGTTCTTTCACTTAAGTATGATGTTATCCACTTCAGGGCATTTCCTCTGATCCCATATTTCTCCAGTTTGTCCAGTAAATGCCGATGTTTTAGGTAGTCAAAAGCCTTCGGTAGGTCCAAGAACAGTCCCAAGAGTAATTCACCGTCCTCAAAAGCTTGTATTATTCGCTCAGTGAATTGTACGACAGCAGTTATCACAGATTTCTCTTTTACATACCCATGTTGATGGCTGCTCAAGATGTTGCAGGATTTCATGAACTGTATCAACCTATCATACATAGCTATTTCAAAGAGTTTGGAGAACGATGGAAGGACACTCACTGGTCTATAATTTTCGAAGTGCTGATTATCCCCTTTTTTGAATATTGGAGATATTAAAGCCAGTTTGAGTTGCTTAGGGAATATTCCATGTTTGAACGAATTATTTATAATATAGCTCAAAATTTCAGCTACTTCTATTATGCATGACTTCACTAGGCTGATTGGTATCTCATCATCTCCACTAGTGTATTTGTTTTTCATTCGGGCAGCTAGTTTTTTGATTTCTTCTGTTGTAGTGAGTGTCAAGTAGATGGACTCAACATTTGCAGGGATTTCGCAGGTGAAGTTGTTGATATTTCGATTTTTCAACAGGTTAGGGATGACTCCTATTAAAAACTCATTATACTGGTTGGCTACACTGATTGGATCACCCTCGAATGCGCAGTCACTTCTCTTGTTTGATCCTTTTAGTTCTCTGAATATTCCCCACATACACTTCGTCTTATTGTCAGATGTCTTCAATTTTTCTTCATATACCATAGCTCGCTTTTTGGATAACATTTCATTGTATTCTCTTTTTGCCGCATTATATCCAGTTTTTGCCATTGGTGTCTTAGATCTTACTGTTTCCCACAGCTCTAATTTTCTTTTGCACTCTATTACTTCAGGGTCCGTCATATACATTTGTTTTCCTTGCCTATATTGTTGAAGTTTCAAGAGAAAAACATTCATAAAGTAGTCTCAGAAAAACTCCAATAAATGCGTCCCATTGTCCATTCACCTCACCTTCTGCACACTCATAGACGGTTTCCCAGTTTTGTTGTGATAGTCTAATCTTAAAATTCTTCTTGTTTTCTGGGGAAAAGAACCTTCTGTACACTTGTTTAGGTTTGGTTTCCAATGTTGTTAAAAATGACAATTTCTGGCCTTTGTGATCTGAGATATTTAAATGTAGAATATCAGTTGTGAATGATGTTTTGATGTTAGTTAATATATTATCTAAACCAGTTTTAGATGTTGCTGTTATTCTTGTGTATTCATCTATTGTATGCTTGAATGAATATGAGCCCAAGCCCAAGAGTGAAGTCATCCTATAGAGTTCATTGCTTGCTACCCTAAAATCAATGTTCATATCTCCTGCAATGAAGGCTATTTTATTTTCATCAGTTAATATTTCAAGCAGTTGCTCAAGTTTTCCATAAAATGTATTCAGGTTTCCTTTGCTTGGTGGTCTATATATAATTATTATCATGTATTTGTTCTGATTTATTGTGCTTTCAATTCCTGCACATTCGAAGATGCCATCAATTGATAGAGTGTTTATGTTTTTTGCTAGTTTGAACTTTGTTCCCCTCTTCACATATACGGCTGCACCACCATATCTTTTTTTTCTGCAATGGAAGCTGGCCAGTTCAAAATTGGGAATGACATGGTGTTTCAGTTCATGTTCCTTCTTCCAGTGCTCCGTAATTGCTAAAAATTTGCAAGTTGAGTGTACTTTTAAAACTTCATTCAATTCATCTATACAATTTCCAATTGACTGCACATTTTGATGTATGAGACTGATTTCTGTAATATTGTTATGCTTTTTTGTATCTGTTGGTTTCTCATTGGTATCATTCACATAAAAAACGTACCTTGTTCTTTTAAAAAATCATTATGCTTTGTGAAATTGAAACGTTTCACTCCTACTCCACAGGGCCAGAATTCAGGTTTGTACAATTCTTCTTTTTTTGTTATTGGAGCTGTAACAACGTATCTACGTAATTGGTTCTCTGTTGTCGGTAACTCCTTAACTATGACTTCCAAGTTTTCAAAACCAGCGCTACTTGAGATGTAATTCTTGATTTTTTCTGCGGTTGCTGTTCGTTTGACTCGGTAAATGTACAACCATACCCGTCTACTTGCACCAGTGAAATCCGTTTGTCTTGTACCCGTACCGATATTTCTTGTAAGATTCCTCCAAGGTTTTTGTTTTCTATGGGATACTTTGATGAAATCATTGTCCACTGTTTGATTATTTCTGAACAGTTTCGATTCATTTTCAGCATGGGACATATCCTGCATATTTTCCATGGTTTTACCATCGACCCTTGCCTTTGTGTATCAGATCGGTTTGGTTTTCTATTAATGTTGTGTGAGGATTCATTTTGTTTCAGATCTTGTTTTACTTATTCGGAAGTTTTATTTTGTTGTTTTTGTTTGTTGACATTTAGGTTATATTGGCTTCCTGATGGTGTTTCAGAGACTTGAACTACCAATTTCGGAACTACCTAACTGTTGTTATGTTGGTCTGTGTTGGTATCATTTTGACAGGTTCTCTTCACCGCATCTGAATATTGCATTTCATTTTTTACATCCTTTCCTTTTTCAATGTTGTTTATATATTCTTTCAATAACCTATTGTTTTCCCTCATAATATTTAAGAAATAATTCCGTTCTTTTCTTGTACCTCCAACAATAATTTTGTCAGGTATTGAATCTTCAATTTCAAAATTTCTTCCCTTTTCGGCTTATCAGAAGTCTTATCACAACATTCTACGTACTTGTCACTTATGATTTTTATATTTCTCTTCTTCGTGCATGAAATATGATATAAACCTTCGCAATTTATACACATTTGAGTTTTGCACAACTTTTTGGCACAGCATTTATAATATGTTTCCGATAGAACGGCACTTTTCGCACTTTTAATGCTCTCGCTATCGCTCGGCTCATCATCACTCGCCGCCATGATGGATATACAGGGTCCTAAATGGCTGCACCTGTTTTCCTCATGAAATCTTGATAAAACAATTGAGAATTACTCGAAAAAAGTATAATGAACTTTGTGTTCAAATGTAAGGAGAAACTACCCTGTTTCATCAGCTTTCCAAAAAGGTACATATGTCAATAATTCCCTCATGCAATCAAAAATATGGCCGGAAAATCAAGCAGACAACAGAGTTTTTCGAGTCATTTAGATATCCTATTATCCTTTATTTCACTCGGCGTGATTCGTAAGCGGTTCATGGTTCGATCACTTCGAGAAATTCTCGGAATAGATGATATGACAAATCACAGATTAAATTACCAAACTGTTAGTTGCTTTAATAATACTAACCACAAACAAATCCGTATAATAAACATAAACATAGACATAAATTTAAACAAAAAATTAACAAAACTAGAGATCCTGCTCGAGTTGTCGCCCTCGATTTCTTATGTATGCACGCAGTCTACGGCGTACTTCAGAAATTGTTACTCGCGTTGAGAAGTTTCTCTACATGCTGGGCAGCCGCCAAAATTCGCTCCCTCAATTCTTCAGCTGTCGTCACTGGTGTACCTACTATACACTACAGTGGCTATATTACCACAGTGACGACAACTCGTGTCTCTTTTTCTATTGGTCGGCCGCCATGTTTTGTCGAAATGACAGTGCGCAGATTTTCTAACCCGTCTATGATTGTTATTGTTTATTTTCTTTCGAGAGTTATGGCCATTAAGCTAATGACTGATCAATCAAGATGAATTTACTATTGGCAAATAATAATCTTCACTTGTGTATGTAGCTCTTCAGTTTTTTCTGAATAATAATTTAAGTTCGAAGTTAAAGATAACCAGTATTTTCGATCTGTATCTTCGGGAAAATAGATAGCACGATTCAGTTCATTTGCAACGTCATATCTTAGATCGAATTCATGGAACATAATGTTACTTCCTAATGAAATTGAGACCTATAATATGAAATATTGCCGTAAGTTACCGATGTAAAATTCAAAAATACCGCCAAAACATCTCGACAAAACATGGCGGACTTTTGACAGTTTTATAGCCAGTTGTCGTCACTGTGGTTATACAGTCACTGTACTATACACTAGCTGTTTCATGTAACCCCAAATGTAAAAATCGCATGGGGTCAGGTCCGGACATCTGGCCGGCCAAGAAATTGGCCCACCACGTCCTATCCAACGTTGGGGATAGTTTTGGTCTAGCCACAACTGCACGTTTCTGAAGTAATGAGCTGGACAGCCATCATGCTGAAAAATAATTCGTGATCGAACTGTCAGCGGTACATCTTCTATAATTGCAACCTAAGCTCGTCACGCAGAAAATTTTCGTACGAGATCCCATTCAGGTTATCAGTTATAAAGTGGATATTAACTCAGAAAATATCCATTTTAGGGCAAGGGTGTGATGCATACACTTACATTATTTTTTAACGTAGATTCGATATCTGCCATAAAAAAATGGGGTTCTAATTTGAAAAAATTGATTTTTCACGATTTTGTCATCCCTAACTTTGAATGCGATTTTTTCAGCCCCTGTATCATGAATCGCGATTTCGATTTCCAAAGTGGATACATCAATCTTACATCTTGAAAAATCCCAAAAATGAAAATTTTCCATGCAAAAACCTCGAAGTTATTCTTGTTTCAGCGGAGCTCTATTTTCGATTTTTTTTTCGAATTTTCCCGCTCAGAGAGAATTTTCCAACCAAAACTGAAAAATGTTACATCAAAATAACTTGAAATTTTCCAAGGAATCTATTTCTGCAATAAAAAAATGGTGTTCTAATTTGAAAAACGGAAGTTGACGTCATTTCCGGAAAAACCGGAGGTGCTCATGCCTTGAAAATATTTTAGATTTCATCAGCATAGTAAAATACTTAAGTGCTGAATTTCATGAAAATACGTTCAGTAGTTTCCCGTTTAAATATGGGTGAGGTTCCTCGTGAAAGACCCTGTATAGGCCGCCTCGAGGTAACTATGAACTGTTCTTTCAGCAATTTTCTTATGTGCTACATCGCTGTGCGTGCAAAAGTGACTATATTTTTGTGATATAAGATGATATTCACAAAAAGTTACTTTGTGACCTCCTCATAGGCCACGCACTTAAGATCACCTCTAACAGATATACAAGGAAATTCACTAACATAAATGGCCAAATGTCATCATCCCAGATTGACTATATTATGATCAACGATCACCTTGAGAGCTTTGGAGTAGCCGTCCTTGAGACCCACTTTAGTGACCATAAGGCCCTGTTGCTGGAGTGCTCCATAGATGACACTATTGAGGATCACACTAATGTACAGAATAATTACTTATACAGAAGTTATTCCCCTGAAAATTTGTCGATCCTGCGGGAGGTTATCTCAAGTTCAAGTTTCAGTGAGGTGTATTTGCGTGCTGATGTTGATGAGTGTTTCCGGTGTTTTTCTGAAGAATTGGAGGGTCTGGTCGACAACTACTGTCCTACTACATGGTCTAACATCTCTAAAAAGCCAAGACTAGGATGGATAACGCCTGCATTAAAGAAAGCGAGCGAACAACTAAAAAATCTCCATTGGCTATCAAAAAACTTAAATAGTAAGAATACACTCGAACTATATAAATCTGCCAAGCTTCAGTACAAAATTATGTTGAAACAAGCTAAATTTGACTATTATGATGGTAAAATAAATTCTAGCAATAATACAAACAAAATATTATGGAAAATTGTTAACTATGAAACTGGTAAACTAACAAATAGATTCAAGACTATAACTCTTAAAGTAAATGACGTCATATTTTCAGAACCTGAAGTAGTTGCTTCAACTTTTTGTAATTATTTTTCCATATTTGATTGATTCGGTCTTCACTTGATGGAAATTCATTTTAAATAAATAATAATAATTTATTCCCCAGTATCCCCCCAATAGAAACCATTCAACTAGTCGACCAACTACTCACTAAAAATAATTGCAACCCTATCATAAAAGTCGATATTTTAAATTGTCTCGAAATTTGCTTAAAACAGAACTACTTTCAATTCAATGAAACTATTTATTGCTCCGACGAAGGTCTAATCATGGGTAATCCTCTAAGTCCAATATTAGCCGAAATTTTCATGGACAATTTAGAAAAGAAAATCTGCACACATCCATTATTTAAATATTTCCTTTATTGGTACAGATATGTGGACGATATATTCTGTTGCTTTATAGGTACTAATAGACAGCTGAGCATGTTTATGAAGTTTATCAATGAAATACATCCTAACATGAAATTTACAGTAGAAGAAGAAATGAATAGTAGAATAAACTTCCTAGACATTTCAATTTCTAAACTGAACGACACACATAACTTCAGTATATTTCACAAACCTACCCAAACTGATACCACCATTCACATCACTTCTAATCACCCATATAGTCACAAGATGGCCGCTTACAATTCTATGATCCATAGACTAATAACTACACCTATGAATCACGATCATTTCAACACAGAATTAAACTTAATCAAACAAATAGCAATCAATAACGGTTATAACCCTTCCATCATAGATGAGATCTTGTCCAATAAACAAGTAAAACATGCTTTGCTGTTAGCGTACCCTCCCCCCAAAAAAGATGACACCAAAAAGTATATATCTTTAACCTACGTTAATCGAACTTCCGAGCGTATTGCTAAATATTTCAAAGATAAATTCAATCTCAAAGTATCCTTCAAGACAGACAATAATTTGGGAACTTTCGTCAGAAATAATAAAGATAAAACAAACAAAGATAACAAATCTGGAGTCTACAAGCTAAAATGTGGGGATTGTCACATGGTTTATATAGGCCAAACCGGAAGATCTTTCAAAAAGAGAATCCATGAACATCAGAAGAGCTTCACATCTAACACCACCCATTCTACATACGCCAACCACTTGAAAGAATGCGGACATGAGTTCAACAACAATTATCAGATTCTCCATACAGAAAACAAGAGTTCTAGACTCACACTCTTAGAATCTCTAGAAATAAACAGGTATAATTCTAAGAAGGTCCTATTGAATGAACAAACAGATGTGAATAGATCACCGCTATTGAATATCTTTATACAATCCTGGAATAACCAGCGGCACCCTCCAATATAATTTTATTACCTCATTTAAAACACATTTTCCGCTCAACTATGTTATCAGTACCTATTTAAACGAATGTTATAATTTGGGAATACTCAGTTCAGCATCCGACTTGAAAAAGCTACAGTGTAGTGAAACAATTGTCGTCATTTAACATCAATAAATTTTGTGGAAATTAGCAGTTTATTATTATTTAATTATTTTTCCACTGTGAATAACATTGCTCTGTCGAATCACTTTGGTAATTCTATAAGACATTCATGCACCTTAACTAAAATGTCAAACAACACCTTTTTCTTCTTCCCCGTAACAGAAAATGAAATTTTGAAAGCCATTAAATTATTAAAAAATAAAATAATGTTAGCACTGATATTGTATCAGCCAAAATTTTGAAGCTAATATCTGGTTCCATTGCACAGCCTATTTCTCATTTGTTGAACTTATCGATATCTTCAGGAAAGTTTCCTTGTTCATTAAAAAAAAGCAACTGTAATACCTGTACATAAGAGAAATGACCAACAAAATATTGCTAACTACCGTCCGATTTCAATTTTGGGCGTGCTCTCCAAGGTCTTTGAAAGAATTGTTTACGACCGTATGATGAATTATCTGGATAGGTTTAAGAAGATAACAAATTGTCAACATGGTTTCAGAGCTCGAAAGTCAACTCAGAGTGCTGCTGTTTCTTTTGTGGAATACGTCTATGAATCACTGGACCATGGACTTCATGTGGCGGGTATATTCTTTGACCTGTCCCGTGCATTCGATTGCTTAACCCACAAATTGATATTACACAAATTATACAGCTTGGGTTTCAGAGGCATTTTCCTTTATTGGATTGAAAGCTATCTAGTAGACAGAAGTATATCAGTTAAGATTCAGAATACTTTTTCGAGGGAACGGCAAACTGATCTCGGAGTCCCTCAGGGCTCCGTGTTGGGTCCACTTCTGTTTATATTATTTATCAATGATCTTCCCGATCATATTACTGCGGAGAGAATAGTCATCTTTGCGGATGATACATCTTTGGTGGCCTCAGCTCGGAGTCCTGGGGAGCTCTCCGAGAAGTGTGCTCTATTGGTAAATAGTTTCGATAAATAGTGTAAAGCAAATTCACTCATATTAAATTTGGGGAAAACTAAATTTGTAGTCTTTAATACATCATCAAAGATGGCGGGCAATGACGACGCGTCTGATAATGGCTCTGAGAAAATTCTTGGAGAAATTGAGTTTAAATGCTATCAGTGCAAAAAGAAAGTAGTGGATTTAGTCAGGTGTTACAAATGCTTCGATATTTTCCACCGCAAATGCCTGGAGCAGTCGGCAAATTTGAAATCGACAACTTGCAAGCATGAAGAAGGTAACATTCATAAACTCGCGAAGGAAATCAGCGAACTTCACAAAGAGAAGAACATTATGAATATTGAGTTACTTTATCTGAAGGAACTGTTGAAGGAGGTACAAGAAAAAAACAAAATTTTGATGGATAATAATTCCCTATTAATTGAAAAAGTCAGGATTCAAGGTGAGAATACTGATAAGAAAAAAATAGTCAACAATGTAAACAAAGGCAAAAAATTATCGAATGGAGAACATCAACAAAGTCAAAATGTGAGCAACGAAGTTAGCAATAGCATTAAGAAACATACTTACGCTGAAATGTCAAAACCTAAACCCATGGAACTACTGTCATCAGGAACTAACTTGACAGAACAGAAGTCGACTGGGCAGCTGACAGATGATAGCAGGTCAGAGAATCGAAACGACATGGAAATAGAAAAACAATCAGTTCAAACTAATGAAAACAAAACCTCAACTTTGCAAGAAAACAATGAATGGAAAACACAAAGACGTTATAGGAACAAGATGAAACCAAAAAGCAATATTATATGCACAGGTGTCAACAAAACGACCAATTCTTTCATAAAAGGAGCAATGAAACGACGATGGATATACGTTGGCAGAATACAAGGTAAAGATACCTCAGAGCAACTTATCAAAGATTATCTCAGGGACAAAATTAATAACGAGGAAATTGAGGTTAAGAAGCTGAACACGCAGGGTAAGAACTCTGCATTCAGTGTTGGTGTTCACACAGAAGAGTCATTCAGTTTAATTTGTAGACCTGAAAACTGGCCAGAAGGAGTTCTCGTAAGAGAATTTCATTTCGTAGCTTATTTCGAAAATCTGAAATATAGAAGTGAAACACTGGATAATCAGACATTGAAAAGAAACCAATGCAAATATACGAACGAGAGAAGGCAATTTTCATCATCTATAGACAACACACAAAACAATAACATTGGCAATCATACAGACCCCACCTGCAGCATAGTACAGGTGAATAAAGTACAAAGGAAAGTGGACAAGGCAAATTCGAGAGGAGAGACTAATTACACTCAAGAAATATGTATTTTACATCAAAATTTACAATCAATGAGTACAGCATTCAACAAACTGGAACTTTTAATTTCTGAGGAAAAATGTGATGTAGTTGCAGTGTCGGAGCATTGGAGAGATGAAGAGGAGCTCGGATATTATAAGCTGAATGGATATGAGCTGGTTTCGTGTTTCTGCCGTGAATCCGGACGTCATGGAGGTACCGCCATTTACTGTCGTTTCAATATTGAGGCGAGAGAAAGATGGGAGTTTAGATCGTTAAGTATAGCAAATGTTTTTGAGTGTTCTGCAGCACAGCTAAATTTAGGAAATATTAAAATTATAATTGTCTGTATATATAGGCCAAATTCTCCACCTCATGGAGATATAGATATTTTCTTTGAGAAGCTAACTTCTATACTGGAACAGTGTTTGCTGGAGTCGGTGAGAGTTATTATCGTGGGTGATTTTAACATAAATATTTTGGATAATAACAGGTATACACGTGAGTTTAGGCAATTGCTTGCTTCATTTAATATCAGTATAACAGTCAACGAGCCAACTCGTTCTGCCTCTATGACTTGTCTTGATAATATCTTAACCAATATAAGTGGTACATCTAGAGTACTTGAAGCTCACATATCGGATCATTCGGCTGTAGAATTCAAATTTGACATCTTGTCGATGCGGACAAACCGCACTGAAAGTATTTTAACTAGGCAGATCAATGATAAGTCTATCAGTAATTTTCTTTCAGATTTGAGGGAGATTGACTGGGATGGGCTATATTCGATGGAATCGTTACAGGTCAATCAGAAGTGGGACCTTTTCTTCAGTCTGTATAAACAGTGCTTCGATTATAATTTCCCCAAAATCAAGATCAAAGTTTATAACAAAAAAAATAATATAAAAATGACAGAGGAGGTAAAATATTTGAAAAATCTGTTGGATAAACTTTTTGTTCTGTACAAGTTCAGACCAGAACTCAGATCGGCATATAATGTTGTTAAAAAACGATATGACAGTGAACTATCGTCAATGAAGAAAAGGTTTCATGATGAATTGATTGGGAATTCCAGGAATAAATCAAAAACGGTATGGAATATTGTTAACACTATCACTAACAATAAAAAAAAATCATCTCATGCGAAAAATATGACAGGGAATCCCACGCAGTTAGTTGAAGATTTCAATAATTATTTTGCGGATATTGCACCAAACATCTGTAGAACTCTTCCACAATCAAAAGTCTCTATCACATCCAAAATTCCTTGCAATAACTCTATATGTTGATGTTGATGAATATGAATTGGTGGCTACTGTCAACTCATTGAGAAACAATAATGCGAGGGGCTATGACGACATTAAACTCAGTGTAATAAAACATTCAATACATGTTATTGCACCACACCTTTGTCACATAATGAATTGTGCCTTTAAGAATGGCATTTTCCCCGATTCTCTTAAGATAGCTGTTATAACTCCTTTGTATAAAAACGGCGATAATAATGATTTAGGAAATTACAGACCCATCAGCTCATTGTCATCTTTTGCAAAGATTTTTGAGAAAATACTCTCAAATCGATTCCTAAATTTTTTCAGAAAGTTCAAGATAATTAATGATTGTCAGCATGGTTTCATCAGAAATCGAGGTACGGAGACAGCCTTATATGATTTAACAAAAGCTATCATATGGTCTTTGGAATCGGGGGAGGTGCCAGTGGGTCTTTTTATCGACCTCTCCAGGGCATTTGATTGCGTGGATCACACCATTTTGCTTACGAAAATTGAACAATACGGAATTAGAAATAATCAGTTAGAATTAATTAAGAGTTACTTGAATGGTAGAAAGCAGAAAACTACTTTAAATGCTGGTGGTGCTTCATATGTATCTAAGGATAGACAACTTCTGATGGGGGTGCCTCAGGGCAGTATACTTGGACCCCTTTTGTTTGTAATTTATATAAATGATTTCACTGGAATATTTGATTTGACCCGTTCTCATGTGGTTATGTATGCGGACGATACGAATATATTGGTAAAAGGTAGAGATTCATTGTCTTCAATTAACTCAACGAAAGCGATTCTTAATCATGTGAGTCAGTGGTTTGCCCACAACAAACTTGCTTTGAATGTGAAAAAGACCGAATGCGTCATGTTCTCTCCTGGTTCCCGGGATTTTAGCTCTCAATCGTTCCAGTATGATACTGTTACAGTTAAGCTTGACAGTTCCAGTAAATTTTTGGGTGTAATGTTGGATTCAAGACTTAGATGGGAGGAACACATAGATTATGTCCTGAAGAAACTCTGCTCAGTAAACTACTGTTTGAAGGTAGTGAAAAAACAAGTGGGTGAAAATATACTTTAAACAATATATTACGCAAATGCACAATCAATAATGTCGTATGGTGTCATTTGCTGGGGAAGCTCTAACCTGACTTCAATCTTCATTATGCAGAAGAGAATATTAAGAAATATGTTTGGATTAGCTTATAGGGAGTCCTGTAGAGGCATATTCAAGAAAAATAATATATTGACAATTTACGGTTTGTATATATATAGATTACTCTTATTCTTTCATAAAAATCAACAGCTTTATAAATCCTACAAGAATACAAACAACTCTAGACGATTAGACCCATATTTTTACCCCAAACATTCTCTATCGTTAACTGAAAAACATCCTGAGTATGCTGCATTAAAATTATATAATGCTTTACCTCAACTGTCATTACATAAAGAATTCAAGAACCATATATATAAGATAATACTTAACTGTGAACCTTACAATATGCAAGAATATTTTGATTTTTGTAAGGGAAAGCCCTCTAATGAATTTGATATTTGTTGAACTTTTTCTGTACATTTATTTTTGAGTTTTTGGTATTGGTACTTTTTTATATGACCATTTTCGTAACTTTATCATGTAACTGTGATAATTTGGGAAATAAAGTAGTTATTATTATTATTATTACCAGAGCTACAATAGAACAAAGCTTTCGTATTGTTATTGGGGATCATGAGGTTGCCTCCAGTACTAATGTCATATTTTTGGGGACGTCACGTACCTGGACGCATCCTTAAAATGGTCTAACCACATAGATGCGGTGTGCAAAAAACTCAACTCTGCTTACTATGCAGTAAACAAGGTCAGAGACTCTCTTCCAACTCAATCTCTTGTTGATATTTATTACAGCTCTGTATATAGTCACCTGAGCTATAACGTTGTTCTCAGGGCCCGTATTCTCGACGAGTGATCTTTCGGTGCGTATACGTTTGCCATACATAATAACACAGAAAACGTATACGCACCGAAAGATCACTCGTCGAGAATACGGGCCCTGGGGAAATTCGGTCGACTACAAAAGAGCATTCATATCGCAGAAGCGCATTTTGCGTCTGATTTTTAAACTAAAGCCACGGTTTATCAAATATAAAATTCTCACCCTACCCTGTATTTTTATATTCAAGTGCTTGATGTATGTATATGATGATTTGTCAAGTTTTACTAAGTTAAATAGTTTTCATAGGTATAACACTCGTAATTACGAAACCTTGTTTGTCCCTGGGCATGTCACGGCCAAGTATGAAAATTCTCCTGCCTATCGAAGTATAAAAATTTACAATCATCTACCTAGTAGAATTAAAAGGCTGAACCGTGACAGGTTTAGAGAGACCATAAGATCTGTCCTCGCTAACAAGGGCTACTACACTTCAAGCGAGTACCTCATGGATAATACCATTGATAATTTATAGGTGTTTTTTTTTGTGACTAATCCAATACATTGTTTAAATGTCTTTATGGATTAATAAACTTTCTTTCTTTCTTTCTTTCTTTCTTTCTTTCTTTCTTTTCATTTGTACTCCATGAAGCTTCATAATATCGTTCAATTTACGACCTCCTAATTGAATATAAAGAGGGTTCAAGTAAGCGGATAGGTGAGAAATTCAATTAAAAATAATTATCCCTAGTCTACACAGGTGAGAATTGGTATAAATTCTTCTAATTTAGGAAGCGTTAATAATTATTTTCATTTTGAGAAGTGCAGATTAGTGGTAAGAAAAATTATGGATTTGGCAACTGTGTATAGTCGTCAGTCGTTGACGTATCCTAGGAGTATAGAATACTCCTAGACTTAACTGTAAGAAACGCCATTCTTTGGTACGCAGGGAAGACGTCGAAATGACAAATAAGAAAGTTTTGTTTCTATTTTTAATTTGTAGGCGTGGTTGCCACATCATTATTTGTATTTTCAGAGAATGAGTATCAACTTCAATGAAAATTAAGTTGCTATATGACAATGTTTCAAAAACACTATAGTGATCACATCAAATATGATACTAGTACTGAATATATTTATGAGTAAATTCAGAGATTTTACAAAGACTTGACAACAGCGGCGTGTCTATCAGTTACTCTGGGCATCACAAACTTCAACCAATCATATTACAAATTGAGCCACTGACGTCACAGTAGAGGGTACGTTTGAATTCACGCGTGTTGAAATCACATTTTCAATATCGAATAATTAATCAGTTCTTCACAATTCAGAGTGAATAAATGGTTGCCAATGTGTTATAAACTGTCCTTCATTACGTCATGTAAAGAAATGTTTTCCAGTGCTATTAGAAGCCAAGAGGGATTTAATAATAATCCTAAAGCGATTCAATTTAAAAGTGCATTCAGAAAGCTTTTGTTGAAAAACGAAATGGTGGTAATGGTAACTGTTTAAATGATCATATCGATATATTGAGTGTTTCATCGAAAAAAATTAATAATAGCGATCCAATTTGCGAGGACGCAAATTTTGATATTCCAGAAAATAACCATGACTATACAGGGTCTTTCACGAGGAACCTCACCCATATTTATACGGGAAACTACTGAACGTATTTTCATGAAATTCAGCACTTATAAATATTTCACGATGCTGATGAAATCTAAAATATTTTCAAGGCATGAGCACCTCCGGTTTTTCCGGAAATGACGTCAACTTCCGTTTTTCAAATTAGAACACCATTTTTTTATTGCAGAAATAGATTCCTTAGAAAATTTCAAGTTATTTTGATGTAACATTTTTCAGTTTCGGTTGGAAAATTCTCTCTAATCGGGAAAATTCGAAAAAAAAATCGAAAATACAGCTCCGCTGAAACAAGAATGACTTCGAGGTTTTTGGATGGAAAATTTTCATTTTTGGGATTTTTCAAGATGTAAGATTGATGTATCCACTTTGAGAATCGAAATCGCGATTCATGATACAGGGTGTGAAAAAATCGCTTTCAAAGTTAGGGATGACAAAATCGTGTAAAATCAATTTTTTCAAATTAGAACCCCATTTTATGGCAGATATTGAATCTACGTTAAAAAATAATGTGAGTGTATGCATCACACCCTTGCCCTAAAGTGGATATAACCTCAGAAATTATCCATTTTAGGGCAAGGGTGTGATGCATACACTCACATTATTTTTTAACGTAGATTCAATATCTGCCATAAAAAAATGGGGTTCTAATTTGAAAAAATTGATTTTTCACGATTTTGTCATCCCTAACTTTGGAAGCGATTTTTTCACCCCCTGTATCATGAATCGCGATTCCAATTTTTAAAGTGGATACATCAATCTTACATCTTGAAAAATCCCGAAAATGAAAATTTTCCATTCCATAACCTCGAAGTTATTCTTGTTTCAGCGGAGCTCTATTTTCGATTTTTTTTTCGAATTTTCCCGCTCAGAGAGAATTTTTCAACCAAAACTGAAAAATGTTACATCAACATAACTTGAAATTTTCTAAGGAATCTATTTCTGCAATAAAAAAATGGTGTTCTAATTTGAAAAACGGAAGTTGACGTCATTTCCGGAAAAACCGGAGGTGCTCATGCCTTGAAAATATTTTAGATTTCATCAGCATCGTGAAATACTTATAAGTGCTGAATTTCATGAAAATACGTTCAGTAGTTTCCCGTATAAATATGGGTGAGGTTCCTCGTGAAAGACCCTGTATAGGAACAATCTGGTCTCTGAATACCGATTCAGAGGGTGTCGTAAAATACATGTCAGGATTTGTAGTCAGCAAAATTATAAAGAAAGGCATTTGTTTAATTTGTAAAAAGCACATGTTGGGAAATTTATCTCCGACGTTAGTGGCCATAAAAGACAGAGGAGATAAATTTCTCATACCATCCGAGGACGTGCAGAAGCTATGTATATTGACGGAAAAAAAATCAGACAATGTGATAAATAAAATTTTCAACAAAAAAAAAACATAAAGTTAGCGATAATTGCGGCATTCTCGAGGGAAGCTGATAAGATTTTCGATACAGTTGAAATGAAAAATCATATCAAATCTCAAGATATTTTGAATGATCACTGTGTGCAACTGATCAAAGTTATCACCGAATATTTCATAAACATCAGATTTCATTATGAAGCGTAAATGAAGAATTTTGGGAAGAATGACTTCATAAGACAGAAATTCACAAAACTCATACATTTTAGAAACCAGTGATTGGTATTACATACATACAAATGGGCACAAGTTTATGTTCAGGGTGAGTGTTTATATTTTACTCAATGGCTATCTCAGTTAATATTGATCGTACAAAAACGTTTAATAATGGGCAAATTTGTAGTATTTTTTATGGGCATTCAGAATTCTGTACTAAGAAATGGATAAAAGCATCGTAAACCCAAAAAAATATGATAACTGTTATTTTTTAAATGGTACACCCTGTATTTAATTTTCCTAATCGGTAGAGCCCTTTCTTCTGATTTCAAAAATTTATACTTTATAGAGGTTATTTCCGGCAGTTTTCTAAAAATTCAGGTTTTTCGTTCAAATCTAAGGCATCTGTAGAACGGTCTGTGGTAGAACGCCACTCGAGAATGCCGTGATTTTAATATCAATTTTGAAGTTTCCATGGATAATAAAACAATTGAATTGGCAGGAACGGACCATTCTATGGCCTCCTAACAGTCCCGACTTAACATCATTGGACACTTTGTTATGGGGTATATTTCAAATCTGAAGTGTATATGGCTGTTATATTGCAAAATATTGACGATATTTGCCAAGTCTGAATATTCTGCTCGGCGCACACTTCTTGCCCTCAGCCGGTCTTTTATTAAGCTCTCTTCGCTCATTTCACTCTGCATCGTGATCTTTTATTATCAGAGCGAGCAAGAAGATCAGATATATTCGCTCCCGCTCAGAAGCGAGAGCTCTTCCAAATGTCATATTCCTAGCCAAAGACGCAAAGAGCACGGATATCCGTGCGCAAAGAGTAGATTTGGGGCTTTTGCTCTATGAGAGTATGAGCGTTCTTTTATTATTCTCGCTCTACAACAAATGTGATGACGTCACAAATACTCTTGCTCGCTCCGCAGATCATTTTTTCAGACTTAGCAATTGCATTCAGAATAGAGTAAGAAATTGACAACCTCAATAATAATCCAGAAATATTGAGGAAAACCCTCAAAAACTTAATGAAAAGATATCGACTGTGTGTAGAGGTGAATGGGGGTCATTTTGAAAACTCAATTTAACTTGCATTTAATAAATAAATGGAATAAATGTCAGTTATTTTATTATCAACTGACATAAAGAAATCGCATCTTTGTCGTGTGGCGTTCTACAGCTGCCTTTGATTCAGAGAAAAAAAACCTAAATTATAAGAAAACTGCCGGAAATAACCTCCATAAAGTATATACTTTTGAAATCAGAAGAAAGAGTTCTACCGATAAGAAGAATAAAATACAGGGTGTACCATTCAAAAAATAACAGTAATCATAAACTTTTTAGGTCTTTGTCTAGATTATTACAACAAATCGAATTTATTCCACAAAACATCTAACCAATCACTAATTGGTAAATCTATCGAAATTACCAAATATCCAATTGATAATCAACCTCTCCAATAGCATTGTTTAAACAATGTTGTATTCACAAGTCACAACAAATCAACAAAAAATAAACGTCATAACCCTAACCCTGATCACGATTAAATTTTTTTGATTTCCTACACGTCGACTCAACTGACTTATGACGTAGAAAAGAATCAATCGCAACACTGGACCGCTCCTATTGGTCAAATTATACGGCACGGTTATCCACTTTCAATTGCTTCTTCATCTTGATTGTTAAGGTGCTGTGCCATTTGGTATTCATAGGGATGAAATTTCAAGTCCTTTCGAAGAATTCGATCTTTGCTTCCCTTCGATATTGCTAGGATAAGGCTTTGTCGATTAGCAGACCTTTTAGGAATTCTCGTAAACGCAATTCTAACTAGTTTAATATTTTCTGCTTTACGAACTGTTCTTCGTCGTCCAGGCTTCTTCAAATTTCGTACAGAACCATTTTCACGCCAATGACTAACCCATAAATTATTAATTAACAGTTTTACGATTTGGCGCGTGATTCATATTGTTGTTATTAAAGTGATGCCGGAATGCACGCCTAACTTCTTCTATCGAATTGCTTCTGATGTCAGTTTCTACACATAATACACGATGTTGGACTTTGTGTTTGTATTCCATGAAATTTCAAACGGATGTTGAAATAATGCGTCAAAGCAAAAAAATTGAATGATTTAAATAATTATTGATGGAAACTAATAAACTACTCGTAGAAAAATGGCGTTCCACGAAATTATTAATTTGAAACTCATTTGTGGCAGGCGCATACTTGATTAATAATTCATTTAAATCCAAAAACACTACACAAGAAGTTCCCACAGGAAACAACTTATTTAGTAATCTCGTAGGGAATTTATTGATGAAATGAAATGATTGATCTATTATGGGGAACCCAGTAAGATTTTTATTCTCGTAGTTGTCACCCATCTTCGTTCGTACTCACAATTTAGGAACAGCCTGTATTTGCAAACGTGACAAGATCCAGAGTGAGACCAACGCGAGGGACTAGATCCGAAAAGACAGGAAGATTGTCAGATTGATTCGAAGGCAGAGAATATTCGAGACATTTTGTCGCAAATGGGAGACATAAGGGTAAGCAATGAATTAGTTGGTCCGGTGCATTTAAACATCAATGAATCTGTATGGAACATGAAAATTATCCGCTTCAACAATCAGAACTCGAAAATAAGTCGCCTTCGATCTATGGATTTCCCAATTGAAAAATCCTCGGAACTCTGCAACCGACATATCCGTATATGTTTTCAATCTGCTCTCCATCGATTCCTCCGAAAAGAAAAATAATGAGTCCAATGCGGAAATGAGTTACGAGTGTATGTAACGGGGTGTGTTTCGGACTTTCAATCTAGAAAGCGACGTAATAAGTCGAGCAGTTGTTTTTCAGCGGCGAACAAACGCTACGCCACCGCGTCGCCAACTAGAACTTGTTGAAGTTGTCAGCATCAGGAGCCGCTTTGTGAGTCCGTTCTTTGAGACATCTAGCGGCTGTCAGGAACAGCGCGTGCAATTTGTTTTCCAATATGGCGACCGTACACCCTTCAAATACACTCTTTCTGCTTTAACGCGCCCTATCGTTCGGCGGCTCCTCCTGCTCCGCTCAGGGTCCATATTTTCTCCCGTTGAAATTCCTACGAAATTATTTATAGTGGAAATGTGACCCTGCTAAATGCCTTACGTCAAGAGATTATAGTTATATCATTTCGCCAAGATGTGTGTATTTTTTTAATTTTGAGGCGGACAAGGTCTTCACCGACTAGGTTCGATTCACTGAGCACAAATTCGTGTCAAATTCAATTATGTTTTTCCTTCCGACCGTCATCACGATAGCTCTTGGACAGATGAATAGAAGACTTGAAATTTTTGAGGTGGAACCGGATCTCGAATGCTGCGATTAAAGTTCGTTGATGGTCAAAATTGGACTCAGTTTCGTACAATTTGTTTTAACTTGCTAAAAATTATTCTTGTGTACGCAATGCGTGGCTTATGACCATAATTTCAAGAATCTGTTCTGAATAAGATGCTGTGATTCCTTCCCTAAAGTGGGTTTGAGATAGATAGATAGACCCCACTTTTTGGTATCGACACACGTAATGCAGATCAGTACGCTACGCCTCTTCGTTTGCGCATCTTCCTGTATTTGATCATTTGTTTACAAAATAATCTTCAGAAATATCAAAGAAGGAAATTATTTCGATGGAAGAAACATGGCTTTTTGATGGCAGATATAATCGGACAAAACTAAGTGTTTTTGTTGAGAAATATCGTTTTTTGACCTTCTTATTCAAATAAGGCTAGTAGGTACTTAAGTGTTCTCCAAATGTATCAACTCAATTTCAATCGAAAACTATGAACTTTGAGGTGTTTGCAGAAAATCTCATCAGGCACATATTTGGCCAAACTTTTTTTTTCAAATGGCTATATCTTTTTACCAGAGGCGAATTTGGGAAAAATGAAGAATAGGTTTTTTTTTGGTCTCACTCGTCTAGGAACCGGGTTTTTAACATTGGAAATGTTTATGTTCGTATATTACAGGCAATTTACGAGTTTTCGTTCAAGGTCAAAAGACAAAAGTGTCGCCAGTAGACCAAAACAGCATTCGAAAGTTATCGCGTGATTTATTAAGATAGGTTTGTTGGGAGGATACATTAAATGACAAATTGTATCGGGAAGGTTCGGATCAGTTCGTGAATCTCCGACACGGCATTTGAATACCGCAACGCTCTTAACTACGATCCGCATTCCGAAGCGCATTGTTTATAAACAATGTTCTAGCTGTCATGTTATTCGATTCTTCAGCGATTGAGAACTTTGTGTTTATTATATCCAAAAATATTCTACATATATATTGTAGAATTTCTTTGATTATATCATAGTTCTTTAATCTATGTATTATTCTCAAATTTATTGAGTAAAAGAGAGGCAATTTTGTTCTATGGCAGAAAAGGAGCTGGAATAAATACCTATATGGTTGAAATAAATATTTGAAATACGATAAAATGGAAGGAAAAAAGGATATAAGGTATTTATGGTTATCTAGTTATAACTTGAGATCCTCGTTGAATATTGCTTTATTTTAGGGTAGAAAAGCTATTGGATTAATTGGACCAAATAGTGTATGTGAAAATGTGGAAACAAATTCTTCACGAAGAAAAACCAAATGCAAACAAATATTAAATGTAATATATTTTCTATCATAAGGTTACTGTGGAAGCACATCATGTCCTCATGATTGAAGAATATGTGGAGAATTTTCGTAAGAAAGAAGGAATTCAGATGAATGAAGATTGGTATATTATGAACCCTCAACTAGTCGAATGGCATACCAGGATGATGTGAAATTCTTCATAGAAGAATTAGCATCAAAACCAGAAAGTTCAACGTCATTTAATTGTTACGATGAAAATGTAATGCAGTTCAAACTGTTTCGAGTTTTTCTCTTGAATATTTGGTAGTGTTTTATACCCTTCTGATGAGGAATCAATGAAAAGAATTAAATGGTGGGACCAGGAAGGTAGGGAGAAATTGAACACATGGCTTGCACAGAAATCCAAGGTGAAATTTGCAAAAAAGGGAGAATAGCAAAGCATACATATCCGAGCAAACAATAGAATATTTTTTAAAGTGTTCTATAGTAAAATTTCTTCGACTGAAGTTGTAGAATATTTTCAGAGTTTTACTGAGCATATTATTTCAAATCATCTTCCAGGAAACTACTTAGCCAGCATGGTGCAGAAGAGATTATTTTGTTCATTTTTCTGCTCTTGCATTTCTCTTATCAGATTTGAACTCAGGGTATCTTAGAGAAGGCTCGGTTTCTCTTTTGAGAGAAGCTTTGCACCAACCCCAGCAAACACTTTCTTTTTGTTTTCGTATTATATATTCATTGCTCTCAATCAAAACAATGAATAATGTATGTTGGTGAAATTTTTTTTTTCTTTCATTTTGAATTCTACAATGCATACCTACCTATTCCATTCCGATTCTAGGGCTTTAAATGGAACAATATCATATTGATTTCTTCAAATGCGAAAGGAATTGAAATAGAGTATTATTGTGAAGCCACTACACCTCACTTACTATCATATATGCATATGAAATTCTTAGTTTCTTAAATGGCGAAATAAACATGGAAAATAATATGGCAATTCGATCGAAATTCAATTAGGTAAAAATTCTAATTTCAAAGGAGCGAATAATGCTTGAAACTGTACCATAGTGAAATGCATGCTGAGAAATGATTTTCAGTAATCGGTTCTCACATTAAGGGAAATTTGATCGATTTATAACGTGTACAGGGGCGGATCTAGGAATTTTTTGAGCTGAAATTGAATCAGGTTACAATTTCAACAGATAACTTACTTCAATTAATCCAAAATCCAAGACCTAATTCACTCACGGTTTCGGTAAAACGTGTTGAAATAATACTTCAGTGGGAAAGGGGGTTGATTGATTTCGCGTAGTATTCCAGAATCTGAAATGTTTATTATTTCTATTTTCGTTTCCAACATTGTATTTCTGACATAGCCTTATAATATTTAATATTGATTTCATTGATTTCTGACCGACGACAGGTCAGTGTCAAAATCAGATGTTGGCGATGCGATGAGAAACCGGCCAGCGCGCAGGTCAAGTTTTGCCTTACATCGGCATTCTGCAACTCTCGTGCCTATTTGTCATTTAATGTATCCCAACAGGCCAGCATACGAGAATCGGCGACCAGTGGGAGGTACGTCAAATTCGCCGCAGCGTTGCCAGATTGGGCAATTATTCTTGTATTTGAAGGATAGATTATTGTTTTATTTCCTTCATTAGCACTTCGACTGTTTATATTGTTGTTTCATCAAGTGAGATCTGGCGGTGAGTGGTCCGTCAAATTCGCCGCAACGTTGCCAGATTGGGCAATTATTTCGGTATTTGAAGAATAGGTCAATAGTTGATCCGAGTACATATAAGATTCATGAATTTTAGTAGAAACAGAATCCTTCTATCTAAAGCCAATTACATGAATACTCAGATTTGCTAAAATCTAAATTCACTTCGAAAATATTGGACGGAGGGGACTCAGCTTCATCTGATGATATTTCCTCCGAGTAGGGGAGGACGGGGGAATTCCGCGCACGGGGGAATTCCGCGCACGGGGGAATTCTGCGCATTGATATTCTGCAACTCAGTTCAGTTAAATTTCAAATTTTAGATACAGCGCACCATCTCGTATTTGCCTTGCCAACATCCTCCCGCAATTTGAAGGTATTCGTGTTTTCAGTTTAGACCAGGGAGCCGATTGTTCGTTTCACGACGCTCTGATCTAATTTTCGAGAGGAATTGGAATCGTGGAAAGTACTTCTATTATCAATTTCTAATGAATCTATTGCATGACTATTTTCCTACATATGTGTACATTATTTAATGCAAAAGAACAATTAATTGTATTTCGTCATCTACTGTCAGTGATTAGTTAGGTTAGGTGACTCACACCGGGGGAATAACGCGCAGCTGTAGCGGGGTACTTCTTCAATAATATTTTTTTGTACCTATTCATGGAAATTTGTTTAATTTACATTGTTGTTGGTTATAACCTAAAAAATTAAATATATTTTTTCGAGTTTCTCAGCAGCTCAGCTGTTCAATATATGGGCATAATTATACCATCGCATGCGCGGTATAACCCAGTACGTGGGGGAATACCGCGAAAAGACTGTTTTCAGAATTTTTTTTTTTCTCAATTGGTAGAGGTAGTTGAACCTTTTCCTTGTGATGAAAAAGTTCCAAATGGGTTCATGATTCAGCAGTTAAATTATGAAAGTTTGTGTGTAAGTACATAGGAAGGTTTTTGTGAGCATTTTCCCTTAGGTGCGTGGAATTCCCCCGTCCTCCCTACATATAAGATTCATGAATTTTAGTAAAAACATAATCCTTCTATCTCAAGCCAATTTCGAGAATACTCAGATTTGGTAAAATAAAAATTCTCTTCGAAAATATTGGACGGGGTGGACTCAGCTTCTCCTGATGATTTTTAATCCGAATACATATATGTATATCTCAAACCAATTTCATGAAATCATGAAAACCCAGATTTGGTAAAATAAAAATTCGCTTAGAAAATATTGGACAGGATGGACTCAGCTTCATCCGATGAGAGTTGATCTAAGTACATATAAGATTCATGCATTTTAGTAAAAACTGAATCCTTCTATCTAAAGCCAATTTTATGAAAACCCAGATTTGCTAAAATCAAAATTCACTTCGAAAATATTGGACAGGAATGACAGGATGGACTCAGCTTCATCCAATTATTTATATCTTTATTTTTATCATTATATCTTAAGAATACTTACTTTAGAAAGAACATTTTTGTTTTAAAATACAGTGACAAGTTTCCTCTTACATGTTTATGTTAGGAATTAGGAATGTTGATTGTTTCTTGCAATTATTATTGCTTATTATTATTATTTATTTATTGTTTGCCGCTTCGACAACAAGGCCATTAGCGGTTTCAGTTTGATATGTCTACAAAATGTTTAGTATTATTCATAATATAGGTATTATACATGTCATGGTGGTATTGTGTCATAGATGTAATCATATTTTAAATTTGATGCTTTTAATGAATGCTATTGTATTGGTGCAGGACGGTGAACTGATGTTGAGGGCTTCTTCCATTTTGTTGCTAACGTTGTGTACTTTTTTTTGGGCTTCGATTAGTTGGCATTCTATGATTATATGACGTGTGGTAAGTTGGGAGTTGCACATTTGGCACCGTGGAGGAGATTATTATCAATGAAAATACTATTTCATTTTAAGTTCAAATGCAAATAAATGTTGGTAATATTCACATGTGGTGTTATCATTTCCAATGTCTCTGATGGTTGCAAGGATTGCGAAATCTGTAAATTTTTACCATAATTTTACCCCCCTCCCCCCTTTAACTTTGTTTCTAAAAGAGGAACGAAAAAATGTTTTTCGCAAAAGTTTCATGAAATTGACGAATGTTTTTTTTTGAATGATTTCAAAAAATGAAATATATACAGAGTGGGCAACATATTGATTTCAACTTCATTTTTTCAAATGGAACACCCTGTATATTTTTCTTTATTTGGCTAGTTTTTTTCCTCTTAATTTCGAATATATAACATATGTTTGGTCTATCTCTCTTATTCTGAGTACCACAGAGTTTCAAATTTTGAGAACCAATTTCTTCAGTTGACATTATTAATTCCATACTACCGTAGTTTATTATTTTTTATTGAATATTGTTAGGTATAGGTACTATGAAAAAATATTGCTTTAAATTAAATTGTTTGAATATAAAGAATTTCGGAATGATTTAACATAATATGTATTTTTTTTATTAAAATCAGATTGTTTCTTCCTAGAGCTATTTATTGTGTGACTAGTTTCGCTCTGTATTGTCAGAGCATCCTCAGACTAGATTCACTGAAATTACAACACAAAACATAAGACTTTTAAACATATTACAATTTTTGAAATTATTCTTAAAACTCGTCTCACCTGAACTCTCTCAACTTCGAATCGTCAAATGATAAATCAAATAAGGATAAAAATTACCGTTCCCCATAAAACGTGTTTTCTCCAAAATTTTTTTAAAATTGAAGGTTATGAGCATAGAGAACATATTTTCCGAAATAGAAGGTTATAAGCATAGAGACAATATACGACAAATTTCTATCATTAAGTTGTTACATGACTTGACATTTTTTACTCTTATTTTATACTAAACATTTTATCAAACCATCACTGCCAAAATCTACTTGAGTATTTAACATAACATTATTGTCAAATTTTTTATGTCGTAAAATTTTTAATCTCTCTAACCTATTTTTTTCTTTATTGTTTACCAATAATTTATTGATGTTGTTTGTTGGTTTGAAAGCAATCTTTATGGAAGTATCTTTTTCTAAAATCTTCTTTATTTTTTATGAAATTCCTCCGATATATGATAAGGGAACAAATTTTGTATTTTCTCTATCGTCTTACTCTATTATAAAATTGTCTTTAATTAGCTTTTTTTGTACTTTTTTATTGAACATTTCTTGAATTATTTTTTCTTCAAAGCCATTCATAACTGCAGTCTAGTTAATAATCTCCAATTCTCTGTTAAATTTGCCCTCCTTCATTTCGTACTTTCATTTCGAAACTTTGAAACTAAAAGAGACAGATCCACATACGCTTATATTCGATATCAGGAGAAAATATCCAATTAAAATAGGGAAGAATATACAGGTTGTTCCATTTGAAAAAATGAAGTTGTATTCAATATGTTGTTCACCCTGTATATATTCCAATTGACGTAATCATTTTCAAAGTATTCATTTGATTTCGTATAATTTTTATGGAATATTTTCATGTATCTGTTTTTGGAACAGAGTTAGAGGGGGGGTCAATTTATAGTAAAAAACCCGGTACAGTTGAAATATATGTACAGGGTGGGCGAAATTGGTGCTACATGAACTAAAACTTTTTAACCCGAGGAGATTCGAGAAACTGATAATGCCATCAACTGCATTCCTCTATCTTCTTTTGTTTCCGAGTTATAGGCCAAAATTGAAATTTGGGCGATTTCAACTTTGGTCATTATCTCCGTTTCTGTTGATGCTAGGATGTTGAAATAAAAACATTATAAAGGCACTTTTCTGATAGCAATCCAGTGGCGTACACTGATTTTTTCTAAGATGTTTATTTGCTGAGTTATAACATAAAGTTGTGTTTTTTCTTATAGAAACAGTAGTTTAAAATGACTTAGAAAGAATCGCCATTTTTTTTTTCGTTTTAAAAATGTATCATATGTCATACATCGGACTCAGATTCGTTAAGATATTATGAAAAATATGGAATTCAAATTATTGAGTATTAAGTAGGCTGAATCATAGAATTTTGTGTCTCTACGAATGGTGTAATTATTATTTCATGGTTGGATACTTGATGGTGTGATCTCTGATCTCTGTTTGAAACAACTGTCAGTTATTAAAATTTGACATATTCGGATTTATGGTCAAAGCACCTATAATTTCTTCGGTCTGGTCATCCTGGTTCTTTTTTGAATATTTCTTCGAACGTGGCTTCTTAAGAGAGCCAAACACAGCCAAAGTATCTGCCAAATGTTTGAAAAAATATCTAATATTTGGTTAATGACGTTCGGGGAAGCTTTGAAAATATGAATCACTTGCTGCCCCACTATTCTCATTCGCTAAAATGAAACATTTTAACATATCATATTTTTCGTAATTTTGGAATATCTCCATTAGGTATGCCGCCAACGATGACTTCAAATTTTAATAACTGACAGTTGTTTCAAACAGAGATCAGAGATCACAACATCAAGTATTCAATCGTGAAATAATAATTACACCATGCGTAGAGACACATAATTCTATGATTCAGCCTACTTTATACTCAATAATTTGAATTCCATATTATACAAACCATATTTTTCATAATATCTCAACGAATCCGGGGGTGATGTATGACATATGATACATTTCTGAAACGGGAAAAAAATAACAATTCTTTCTAAGTCATCTCAAACTACTGTTTCCATAAGAAAAAACACAACTTCATGTTATAACTCAGCAAATAAACCTCTTAGAAAAAATCAGTGTACGCCACTGGATTGCTATCAGAAAAGTGCCTGTATAATGTTTTTATTTCAACATCCTAGCATCAACAGAAACGGAAATAATGACCAAAGTTGAAATCGCCCAAATTTCAATTTTGGCCTATAACTCGGAAACAAAAGAAGATAGAGGAATGCAGTTGATGACATAATCAGTTTCTCGAGAAAAGAGGACTATAAGGTGCAATTCATTTTTCTCTATCTCCTCGGGTTAAAAAGTTTTAGTTCATGTAGCACCAATTTTGCCCACCCTGTACAAGTCAAAGACTCAACCTGCATCAGTTGAGGGGTCTATACGAGACTATTTTACTCATTTCAAAAACTGACCAATCACAGTCCAACGACAGCTCGTATTATCGCGATAATACCAACTGTCTCTGAATTATGATTGGTCTGACAACTTCGGTATTTTCAGCGATTGAACCACAGACTAATCTGTGATTGAACTGTGGATACCAACGGTTTGACAACTAATAAATATAAATTGTAGAGGATACATTCTTCTTCTTCTTCTTCTTCTTCAGCCCGTGTCCATCCACTGTCGGATATAGGCCTCTTCCAGGTTTTTCCATGCTGGACGATCTGTTGCCAATCTCATCCATTGTCCTCCCGCCACCTTCCTGACGTCATCGATCCATCTCTATTTAAGTCGGCCCACACTTCTTGTTGTCCCTCTTGGTCTCCACATTATCACTCTCTGGGTCCATCTGTCCGGCTCCTGTCTCGCCACATGGCCGATCCATTGCCATTTTAGGCTTGCCACTCTCCTAATAACATCTGTTACCTTGGTTTTTTCCCGTATATGGCTATTTCGTATTTTGTCCTTCAAGGTGACTCCCAGCATTATTCTCTCCATGGCTCTTTGTGCGACTCTCAGTTGCTCTGCTGCTTTTTGGGTTATTGCCATTGTTTCCAAACCATAGGTGAAAACAGGCAAGACGCAGCTGTCGTAGGCTTTTTCTTTAGATTGATGGGTACCTCTTTGTCTTTGAATATGTATTTCATATTTCCGAATGCCACCCACGCCAACTGGATCCTGCGATTTATTTCCACACTTTGATTTTCCTTGCCTAATTTGATTTTATGACCCAAATATATATAGTGATCCACATTTTCTATGGTTACGTTGTCGATGGTGATTTTATATTCATTGTTTTGTTGCTCATTATCTTGGTCTTACTCAGGTTCATTTTTAGGCCTATTCGCTTAGATTGTTCGTTTAACTGATTTAGCATGGTGTCCAGTTCTTGGATATCAGTGCTCAGCAAGACTATATCATCTGCGAATCTAAGATGATTGAGGAAGGCGCCGTCGATGTTTAAGCCCTTTTCTTCCCATTCGAGCTTCTTGAAGACATTTTCCAGTGCTAAGGTAAATAACTTGGGAGAGATGGTATCTCCTTGTCGTACGCCTTTGCCAAGTTGTATTTTATTTGTTTTGAGATCGTCATCTATTTTAACGTGGAATGTAGCCTTATGGTAAATATTCCTGATAATGGCAGAATATCTCGAATCGATCCTCGCGTCCTCCATTGCTGTTAGAAAATACCAGGTTTCAATGCTATCGAAGGCTTTCTGGTAATCTACAAACGCCAGATGTATGGGTATGTTGTATTCTGTTGTTTTTTCAATGACTGTTTTAATTGTTTGCAGATGGTCGTTGGTGTTGAAGCCCTTTCGAAAACCTGCTTGCTCTGTTGGTTGATAGGAATCCAGCTTTTTAGTTAGACGATTGTTGATAATCCTAGAGAAAAGTTTATGCAGGTGTGACAGCAGGCTTATTGGTCTATAGTTTTCTAAATTTGTGTGATGTCCCTTTTTGTAAATTAGCACAATTTCTGCATTTTTCCACGATTCCGGAATTTTTCCTTCCATTAGGCATGTATTTAGTAGCACGCTTATTGTCTCTATTAATGATTTTCCGCCCATCTTCAGCATCTCCGGTGTTATTCGATCTTCTCCTGGGCTTTTGCCATTTCTCATCTGTTGGAGTGTGTATTTAATTTCTGATGGTGATATTTCCGGTATGTCCTCTGAGCCTACGTTTAAGATGTGTTTAGGAGGTCCGACTTGGTTTGGTATAGTCGTTTGGTAAAGCTGTTCGTAGAAATTTTGTATTTCCCGTTTAATCTCCTGCCTATCTGTAACCATCATTCTATGTTTGTTCTTTATTTTGATAATTTTTCAATCTCAAGACTTTCATACTTTTATTTTCTTCTATAGTTTCCAAGATTTTGTTTGTTTTATACTCTCTTAGATCTTTTCTTATTTCTTTTTTTGTTGTTTTATTTAGATCCTTATATTCTGGGGCATCTCTATCAGCTTTTCTTTTTCGCTTTATTAGTTCTCTAGTTTCGGGTTTTAATTTAGTTTCTGATACTGTTGCGTCATGATATAAATGTTGCTTGAGCGATGGCTAAATGTCATTAACTTACGCGTAAACGAAGTCAACATTGGTGGCTTCATCTCACTCCGCAACGAAAACGCATATTGTTCTTATTCGTGGAACAATTGATTGCTAATTTTCCTCGTGAAAAGTTATTTCTCGCACGCTGATTACCCTTTTGATATTTTCGCTAATTTTGATATAAACCGCTTTTGAAAACGTTCGCATTGAACGTCGCTTTGATATTGTTGATTTCGCAAAATTTGTGGTTTCAACAACGCATCCAGAAATCTGAAGATTGGAGCTGATTTTCAGCAGCCAAGGGTCCCTGAGAAGAGCTGGGATTTGGAGCAGAGCTGCCCTACGTCTTTAAAATCTGACGGTTAGGTAAGTCATCACTGTTGACCGATATTTTCATGAACATTGATTGTTTTTTCAACATTTCGCCATCGCTCCAGCTTCAGAACGCTAAGATTACAGTTCGCTTTTCTCTCAAATTAAAATTGAGCTACCGGAATTAACATTGGTCCTTTTCGCGACCGGATATTGAATTTTCGCCTTTCTCATTCATTTTCCTTTGAAATCAACTTTTAGTTGATCGCCCTTTGTTTATTTGAACATTTTTTGCATTTTTTTACGCATCTGGTATTGAATAACGTAAGTTTCGCTTATCGCAATTCGCAAATCAACACATTAGTTGATTCCACGCATTTCACATAATAAATTTTTTGGGGTGACATCGTTCCCAAACAACACACTCACATCTAAATGACATCTAATCGATATCAAAAGTGATCTAAAGCCATCTTGCTCTAAATTCTGATTGAAATTAGATTATCTAAATAAGATGTTTTCTATACATGATGTCTAGAAAACATCCTTTAGATGCATTATCTAAGACCAGAAGAATTTTTTATATCCTGCAGATATCCAAAAATGTATAGCTTTTTGATTACACATTTAAAAGCCGTATATTGAATATCAAATTTTTAAAATCGTGGAGGGGGTATTTTATTTAACGTTTAATGGACATCTTTTGTTTTACGTATATTAGACATCAACATTTGGCTGTTTTTTGTCATCTAAAATACATGAATAAAACATCTAACTCATATGGTCATAAAACAGTAGATTGATTGACATTTTTTAGATTTATACTGTATATATTGTCTTTAAACGTACGGTTTTGTATGTCTCAAATATGTCAATAATTGTATTTCAATTCGTTCACACGTTTTCAAAACGTTTATATGATATCTAATTGATACTATCGAAAAAAGAATAACTTTTTGACGTGTAATAAATATGCCATGTCACATCGATTTTAGACATCATTATTCGACATTATTTAGTCATCTAGAATACATACATAAAATATCTAACTTCGAAGGTCGAAGAATTGTGAATTGATTAATTTCTTTAAGAAGTATTATTTATATAAAGTCACTCAACCAAAGATTATGAATGTTTTCAAGATGTCGATGGAAATATTGCATTTCGACCATACGTTTTTAAAATGTTTATAGAATATCCATTTGATGCAATAGAGAAATGAGCAATTTTTTCATGTTTTTCGGATATGCTATGCTATAATTTTAATAACATCATATTGAAAATAATAATTTATTTAGGTATGAATTCGACCAGCAGATACGTATAGACATACCGGTTGTTTTTAAATTCATGCGACAAAATTAAGCACATGAAATTTAAGATGGGTCCTCCCTATAACAAAATTTTCTCAGCGCATCCCCTTTCGGAATATCACCCCTAAAAGTTAGTGACTGAAGAAAAATCCTTGAACGTGCACGGCAATCCATGACACGTAAACTACGTTAACATATTTTGGCATTTCCAGCATTCAGCATTCAATATGAATGGTTTTACATTTTAAATATTTTCTACCCAATTTATTGAAAAAATTATAAATTATGGTCCTTTTTTTCTCTTCAACTATTGGATGACACGGGGTGTGTTTGTGAATGAAAATATTTCATGTTTCTTTGGTGTGCAGCCTGACAGAGAGCTATACCGGCTGTCAACGGGATATGGAAACACGCTATATAATGTATCGACTTCGTTTTTTTCTTCATGTGGAATACGTTCACTTGGGCATAATTTAAATGAGAGAAAATATGTGAAGTACACTTCTGGTTATACCGGAAATGATTTCTTTCAAATGGCTCACTAGGTATATTTTTTCATATGTGTTATTATTTCAGTTTCGTCCTAGATGATTGAAAATGTCATCGTTGAATTTTCATTCCAACATCAGGGAAAAATTGACCCCCCCCCAAAACAAAGTCTAAAATTTGCTAGTTTTTTCAGCCTTCAATATTTTCGGAATGATAATCTTTTTCTTCAGATGTAAATGCATTGGAAACAAAGTATTATTGAAAAGGCCATTTTTTCTGCTTATTTCGATACATAATAGATCAAAATCGCATTAGTAATAAATTATCAAGATATAATACTCTGAATCTGGCAATCTTGTCAGATGACGCATATTGTGCTCTGGAAATGAAATATAAATATAAATTCTAATATTTCGATACGACCGTAAGTAGGTGGGTCAGACAATTTATCTACGTTAAATTTAAAAAAACGAAATCGATAACTTGAATAGCACCTATTCAAATGTGAGCGTGTTTCCATATTCCGTTAAAATATAAAATATAATAAAATAGGTTATCCTATGCGATCACGATGAGAAAAGAGAGCGAGATGCGAACTCCTATATCGGGCTCGATCACGTGGTAACGAACCGCCGAACCGAACCGACAAATGTTAAAGTTCATATAGGCCGTAATACATATAGGGATAGCGGATGGATAGGGTTATAGATAGGAAGACATTTTGAACCTGATCATTTCGTTAGAACACTGCTTCGTCAAAAGGTCAAGTCGAATAGTGATTGTTTTTGCTTTCGCCTTAGCTTAGTGAATATAGTATTTAGTGATCAGTGCTGTCACAATTGAAGAAGATGAGTGCAAATATTGCTTATGGTACCTAGTTCTAGTAAGTATAATTTCTTCATCATTTAGCTCTTGAAATGTAGATGGTTCAGATCTGGGATCACTGTTATAAAAATGAGATTTATTTATAATTTTCAAAAACTAACCTGCATTTTTGGATTCAAGCAAAATAGGTATTATGGTAGATCTCAAATGAAAATATCTTCCATAGATGGATCATCTATTGAGATCTATAGAATGATGTTTTTTAGATAACCGTTCAAAAGTGAATATGTAATGTTGAATTATATAGGAACCTACTATTCCTGGTGTAGTACCTAAAATGTGTTCCTCCTAATATGTGGTGGCATTGAGATAAGCTAATTATTATAAAATTGGATATTTGTTATCTTTCATGATCCGATGATCTAGAAAAGTCGATTGAATGATATCTTTCAGACAACCGTTCACTAGTGAATAACTTTTGATTAGGTACTACTCCCTGAATATTATACCTATAACATGTGTTCTACAGAAGAATATGTTGATTAATTAATGATTAACTATTGTAAATTATGTAGGTATATTGTGATTAGAAATCTGTAACCTTTCATAGAATGATCATCTGAAGGAGTCTATTGAATGACATCTTTTGAATAACCGTTCTATTGAACTGTTATGTCTGTTATCACAATTCTGAATATTCTGTTTATTTAGATATTATCCCAGGTATATTATACCTGAAATCCCCTCTTTTTGAACATATGTTTATAGTTTACACACGATGATCAGTTTTGAAATCTTTTCAAATATTTTAGGTTAAATATTTCAAGATCATCTGAAATTTCAAATTATAGAATTTCATAATTTGCGTTGGAGATTTCGTAGGGCTGAAATTATAAGTCTCTATCATAGTAGTAATATTTTTCTGAATAAATAACTTGGAAAGAATATTATCTAAGAAGTCTATTGATAGACCTCTTTGAGATATTGATTGAGTAATAAATAATACGGAACCACTCGACTTGAAAAACTTGCTGAAAAATATTACCATTACACTTAAGACAAAAAGTCGAGCACAAAATATAGATTCAATCAGGATTTGAAGAATAATTGAGTTTCTAGAGTTCGAAATCTTCGAGGAAATGTTTAGATGTTTTTCAGATCATCTTAGACATTTGTTGTGATTGTTTTTAAAAGTTGTACTTAATTGCAATAAAATAAAAAAAAATCACTTATTTTGGTTTGTGTGTTGATTCCAGAGGCTGTTTATAATCTGTTCGAGAGTGAAACCTCGGCAGATCTCAACGACACGACCATAAAAAAGGCAATTCAAGACTGGTTACGCCTTGCAAACCAACGATACGAATATGAGACAACGAAGAGAAAATCCTCACAAAGTGCCAGTGCCTAGGACATTGTTATATATATATTTTTATTTAAACAAATTGTCTCGACTACATTGGTCATTGACACAATTTATATTTTTCATACATTTGAATTGTTTATTTATTTTTTTATTATTATGAATATACCTATTTATTTTTTCATCAGAACTTGTTTTTGCTTTCCTAACTGCTATGAGAGATTTCAACTGTGTAGATAAAATATATTATATCTGATAATTAGCAGGGCCGCCCACCACAGAAACATGAAACAAGAAGCATGACACAGTTTTCATTGATAAAATAAGACTCGAGGTGTTTTTATGAATGAAAATGTTTTATGTTTCTTGTTTCGCGTTTCATGTTTCTTTGGTGTGCTTATAGTATCAGTAGTATCATATATGTATGTATTCTTCATACTCACAATCTGATCTGATGGAAATGCAATAATATTGAAAATATTCAGAAGTTATGAAATTTAAATCTATATCTGCATACTTTTGAAGTCTCTCACCAAATCTCCTTAGGATAACCATGATCCTGAAACTATCAAATGTCATTTTTTTTTAATTTTCAGACCATATAACCCTTCTTCGAAAAATCAGTACCAGGTCATTAATATGACGTTTTTCAAATCATTACATCAATATTGTTTTGGAATTGACAATATTTAGATGTCAAAAACTATACACTACAAAGACTTTTTAGGGACATTGAACAAACGTTCATCTTATGTCATCTAATATACGTGTACAATATTACCAACTATTTTCAAAAATAATATTCCGTCTAATAGACGTCCAATTTCGATCATGACGACAATGCTCCAAAAAAGATCTATGATGTTATATATTTTAGAGGTCATGAGTGTGGATGTTTTTCGGATCATCCAAATATTATCAGATTGTTGATCGAAAAAAAACGACAAAAATCTAATGATATATAGACATTAGCGAGTCATCACAATAACATAAATCCTAAAACGTCTATTACATGTCAAACGTGATACTAAGTTAGGATAAACTAAAAAAAAACAGAAATTTCACTTGTACTAGAAAGACTTTTTTTTACGTAAAATAGACGTCTAAAAAAGTAATATTTTTCAACGTAAATCTCGCGGACATTTTTACGTCGAACCTAGGTTAGAAATTCAATACATTTTGATGTTTTATAGATCATCTAATAATCTATTTCATATAGTCTATAAAATGTTTAAAAGATGTGTGTGTGTTGTTTGGGTTTATGCACATTCTATGTGAAACGATTATTAATTTTGAAAATTTCAAAGTTATTTTTGTGCTGGTTTCAGCAACGCATTTTGGTGTTTTGAACCACTATTTGATTATATAAGCAATTCGATTATATTTTTCCTTCGCCACATAAGATTCCTCATCCAAGCATGGCAGATTTTAAACTGAAAAGGGCGAAGTTCATTAGAAACTCTTGCATCAGTGAACTAGCTTCACTTTTGGATCTTGCCAACAAAGTAAAATCAGATCCTTCGGTTGGAACTTCCTTTAAAATTCGCTTCACTGAACTTGATGAGGTTCGTGAAGAATTTAACAAGCAACACCAAACAGTAACTGCTATTCTTTTACAAGGTGACGATGTTGATCTCACTGCTGAGGAGGATATTAGACGTGAATTTCAAAATGATTTCTTCTCCGTTAAAACAGTTTACGCACAATTGTTCGATCCAAATGGAGAGTCTCTGAACGTTTCAGCGCAGTCTGTTTTAACTCGAAAGCAGAGTCTTGCCTCTTGTGCTCCAGGTGCACCAAGGTCACCAAATGTTCGTCTTCCTCAAATTGAATTGAAAAAATTTAGAGGCGATTACACTCAATTTGTGACATATATCGATGTCTTCGATGCTCTTGTGCATAATAATTCTTCTTTAACAGAAATTGAAAAGTTTAATTATTTAATTTCCTCATTGGAAGGACCGCCTCTATCTTTAGTTCGCACGTTACCTATGACCGCTGGTAATTATCAAATAGCTTACGATTCCTTAATTAGTCAATTTTCTAATGAAAGATTGAGGGCTCAAGCTCATTGGAATGCAATCGAAAATACGCCTAAAATAAATTGCAATAATCAACTCGCACTTCGCAATGTACTAAATACATTCACTGAAAATTTAGCCGCACTCAAAAATATGGGTTTTGATGTAGAGTCTTGGGACTTTGTTATGTTCATGTTACTGATAAAACGTCTGGATAATGCAACCGTAGCACGCTTTGAACTTGAAAATGGTTCTTCATCTATTCCCGAATTCAAAACACTTGTTGAATTTTTGAATAAATATTGCATTGCAATGGATACTATAGGAACATCTTATAGTTCGAGTAATAACTCTAAATCATTTAACCAGAATAGAACTCCTTCTAGCGCAAAATCACGCATAGGATCCTACTTCTCCAATGATAATAGTACTAATCAGCACACAAAAAATACTACCATATGCGCTCTTTGTAAACAAGATCATGTCTTACATTCTTGCTCTAAATTTTTGGAAAAAACCCCTCAAGAACGTCACTTTTTCGTCAAGCAAAAGCATTTGTGTTTCAATTGTTTGAGTAATATTCATGATTTGCGCTCGTGTAAATCCGTGAACACCTGTCGAAAATGCCGTGAACGCCATCACACACTACTGCACCTTTCTCAACCTTCAGGTCGATCTCAAGTCGATTCAGCAGTGCCTTCGACCTCTTCTGAGGGGGCAGTTTTGACAGCATCTGCTGGTGTTTGTCAGAAGTCATCTGCTGTTCTCCTATCCACTGCCTTAATCGATGTTCGGGATAATTTTGGCGAATATCATAGTTTTCGCTGTTTGATTGATAGTGGATCTATGTCCTCATTTATTAGTCGCAAAGCCGCTAATTTGTTAGGTTTGCCCCGCCAGAAAGTTGAAGTAGAAGTAAAGGGTCTTGGTTCCATGAAAACGAACGCTACTCATGGTTCCGTAACTTTAATGTTCCGCCCATTCAAATTGAATGATCCCGTCATTTTGACGAGCGCAATAATTCTTGATCGAATTTGTGACAAGGTTCCTGCCTATCAGGTTCCTGAATCTGCTTGGTCCCATTTGATGGGTTTGAATTTGGCAGATGAAAGGTTTCATACACCGGGTACGATTGATATTTTATTGGGCGCGGATGTTTTTTCAAAAATCTTACAATCGGATCAAATTATTGGAAAACCTGGGCAGATTGATGCAATTAAAACTGTCTTGGGGTATATCTTGATGGGTAAATTCGAATGTAAAAGTAACGCATCAATATCAACGTTTTTTATTTCTTGCTCTGATTTGACAGCTGATATTTCGCTACAGAAATTCTGGGAACTTGATTCTGTGCCCACTGTTGAACCATTATCTTCTGACGATAAATTATGTGATCAATTGTTTTCGGATCAGCATTGTCGTGATAGCGACGGTCGATACATCGTCTCTCTTCCATTTCGTAGTGTCTTGCCACAATTCACCGGAATGCGTGAATTGGCACTGAGCAGATTCATTTGTCTTGAACGTAGGTTGGTAAAAAAACCCGAACTATACAAACTTTACATTGATTTCATGCGTGATTATCTGGAATCGAATCATATGGAAATTGTTCCTGCAAATTCTATACATTCGAATTCCTTTTATCTTCCTCACCATTGTGTTGTCAAGACTCAAAATGAGCAGACCAAAATCAGAGTCGTTTTCAATGCTTCCGCTAAGTCGCCTCACCCAGAGGAGGGTTCGCTGAATGATCATTTGCTGTCGGGTAAGAAGCTTCAAAAGGATATTTTGTCCATTTTACTGCGCTTTCGTTTACATGAGTACATTGTATGCGCCGATATTAGACAGATGTACCGCATGATCAGGGTAAAATCAGACAATACTGATTATCAGCGCATTATATGGAGATTTTCAGTTGATGAGAATCCCCAAGATTTCCGATTATTAACAGTCACTTATGGTGTTAATAGTGCTCCATATCTAGCTTTACGCACTCTCATCCAGTTGACTGAAGATGAGGGAGCGGATTTTCCTTTAGCATCAAAGGCGTTGCTTGAAGATACTTACGTAGATGATATTGTAAGTGGAAGTTCAACATTGGAAGGTGCTGAACGTTTGATGAAAGAATTGGTTGATCTTCTGAAAAGAGGGCATTTTGAACTTAGGAAATTTTCTTCAAATGTTCCTTCAATTTTATCAGGTTTACCATCTTCGCACCTCTCAATTGACCCATTATCGTTCGATCGAAATGATGAACACGCCTCTCTAAAGGTCTTGGGTTTGCAATGGGACCCACCACAAGATTGCTTTCGCTTCAGCGTACAACTCTCGGAAAAGACTTGGACTAAACGCCATTTACTGTCTCAAATTGCACGCATTTATGACCCTATTGGTTTTTTGGCGCCGGTAACCTTTCTCCTCAAGCACCTCATGCAACAGGTTTGGTCATCGGGTGTTGGATGGGATGATAGACTCCCTGCGGATATTTATAGGGTTTGGGATAAATTTATTACGGATATTCCAATTTTATCCTCTATTAATATTCCACGTAAACTTATTACGCCCATGGTAAAATCTCAATACCTTTTGGGATTCTGTGATGCTTCAGAAAAGGGTTATTGCGCAGTAGCTTATATAAGAACAGCTGATGATGAAAATTTAAATATTAACAAATTCCTTTGTGCCAAAAGTAAAGTATCTCCACTTAAACGCATCACTATTCCACGTCTTGAACTATGTGGCGCTGTATTGTTGGCTAACCTTCTCTCATTTTGCCTTGAAACCTTCCAAAATTCAGTTAATTTCAAAAAAGTTTACGCTTTCACTGATTCCCAAATCACCCTAGATTGGATTAAGGGGTCTCCGCATCGCTGGCCAACTTTTGTCTCGAATAGAGTTGCACATATTCCAGACAGGATACCTAGTGCCTCCTGGCATCACGTGGAATCGCAGAATAATCCTGCTGATTCAGGATCTAGAGGCCTATTTCCCTCAGAATTTGCCTCCCACTCATTATGGTTTGATGGACCACAAAAATTGCCCAACTTAAAAGTTTCTTCTCTCTCGAATGGAGATTCGGATTCGACTGATCCCTCTGATGGGAATGTCCTTTGCTTGAATGTTTCAAGTGAATTTCCTTCAGACGCAATAATTTCTCTGCTGGACAAGTTCTCTTCGCTGACAAAAATTCAGAGAATTCTAGCTTACGTTCTTCGCTTTAAAAACAATATGAAAAATGGAACAACGAAACGCTTTGGAAATCTCACGCTAGTTGAATTAAACGAAGCTCTGCTTCGTATAGCATATGCCACGCAACAGGAAGCTTTTTCCGCCGAACTTAAAAGGGGGACTTTCCCTAAACATTTTCAAAAATTGAATGTATTTGGAGACGAACTCGGTATATTGAGAGTTGGTGGTAGAATAGATGCATCCACTTTATCGTACGATTCCAAGCATCCAATCCTTTTGCCAAAAAAGAGCCGTTTGACATCTCTTGTTATAGATATGTATCATAAGAAGTACTTACACGCCGGACTACGTACCATTCGTTTCCTAATCGCCCAAAGATTTTGGATCCTCAGCGGCAAGAAAGCTATATCTTCGGTTTTGAGTAAATGTTTACAGTGTTTTAGAACTCGCCCTTCAAGCTATCAACCCCCAATGGGAGCACTCCCTTCATCACGCATTTCTCAGATAAAGCCTTTCAGCAGTAGTGGAGTAGATTTCGCAGGCCCCTACTCTATAACGATGGGACGCTATCGAGGTGCCAAATCTACAAAGGCTTACATTTGTCTTTTTGTGTGTTTCGCTACAAAAGCCCTTCATTTGGAACTGGCAACGGAGCTATCGACTGAATCGTTTTTGGCTGCTCTTCAACGCTTCATCGCGCGTCGGGGAAGAGTCAGTCACTTATACTCTGACTGTGGTACTAATTTTGTAGGTGCAAGTCGTGAAATCGCCAAACTTATGAAGAATGCCACTGAAAAGGAGCAAATTATCTGGCATTTTAACCCTCCTTCCGCACCACACATGGGCGGTTTATGGGAGGCCGGAGTAAAGTCTGTGAAATCTCACTTGACTCGGGTCTTAGGCGCTCAAATCCTCACCTATGAGGAGTTTTATACGCTTTTGTGTCTCATTGAGGCAATCTTGAACTCCAGACCTCTGGAAGCACTTACTTCAGACCCAGAGGACGTCTCCGCCCTTTCACCGGGTCATTTTCTCACCTTAGAGCCTCTAAATGCCCTACCATACCCAGAGATCACCCAATTACCTCTGAATCGCCTTAGCCGTTGGCAATGTCTGCAGCGCATTCAACAAGATTTTTGGAGGCGTTGGCATCGCGAGTATCTGCACACATTGCAACAACGTTCGAAATGGCTGGTTTCTGACAAAAATCCTCCTAAACTTGGAGATCTCGTTCTCATTAAGGATGAGAGGCTTCCCCCCACTCAATGGGCTCTTGGAAGAATAGCTTCATTATCTATTTCTGATGATGGAAACTCTCGCATTGCTATTGTCAAGACCAGAACTGGCTCCTTAAAGAGGCCTGTCGTAAAACTATGCCCTTTACCCACTGGAACTTGATAAGTTATTTTCAAGTTCAGGTTGGGTGTTTATTTTATTTCATTATTTTTTGTATAATTTAGTATAATTATTGTTACATATTCGCATTTGTACCGCTTTAATACGCAATGGCCAATGTTATGTTACGGAGTACGATCATTTTTGTTTTTTCTCTTTCAATTTGCCACTTTTCGCGGCCGGAGAATGTTGCGTCATGATATAAATGTTGCTTGAGCGATGGCTAAATGTCATTAACTTACGCGTAAACGAAGTCAACATTGGTGGCTTCATCTCACTCCGCAACGAAAACGCATATTGTTCTTATTCGTGGAACAATTGATTGCTAATTTTCCTCGTGAAAAGTTATTTCTCGCACGCTGATTACCCTTTTGATATTTTCGCTAATTTTGATATAAACCGCTTTTGAAAACGTTCGCATTGAACGTCGCTTTGATATTGTTGATTTCGCAAAATTTGTGGTTTCAACAACGCATCCAGAAATCTGAAGATTGGAGCTGATTTTCAGCAGCCAAGGGTCCCTGAGAAGAGCTGGGATTTGGAGCAGAGCTGCCCTACGTCTTTAAAATCTGACGGTTAGGTAAGTCATCACTGTTGACCGATATTTTCATGAACATTGATTGTTTTTTCAACATTTCGCCATCGCTCCAGCTTCAGAACGCTAAGATTACAGTTCGCTTTTCTCTCAAATTAAAATTGAGCTACCGGAATTAACAGATACATTAGAAGGAAAATTCTTTCGAGAAATTTCGTATCGGTTCGGCAATCTCCGAAGCGGCAACCGGCAACTGCAACTTCTGTCGATCCGCAACATAGACTATCCGCGCAACGCATTGTTCATTAACGATATTCGAGCGGTAGTTTGATTTTTCAGCGATTGAGCGAATTATTGATATTGAGCTTCTCGAAGTTAAATTTGTGTTCATTCTCAAATTAATTGAGTAAAAGAGAGATAATTTTGTGCAATGGCAGAACAAGGAATGTAAGTGCACCGAGAAAGTCAAATCTTCTAACATTAACAATATGGAATTGTAGGATGATTGCTGAATCTTCATCAGGGAAAATTTCGGCGCAGCGAATCGTGTGTCCCTTGTGTTCGAATGTACAAGGATTTTCGTTACATAGACTTCTGTTGAAACATTTAACAGATTTTTACGAGGTTAATATAACTCGATCCAATCAGCAATTTGTGAATTTTGAAGAGTTTACAGTCTGGAGAAATCTAGGAAACAGGGAAGTGGATTATGTTTGCCAGTCAACAAGAAAAGATAAGAAAGGAGAGAAAATTATTATATATAATTGTAATAGAAGTGACACAAAAGGTATTATTTACGCATTCACAATGTGGGAAAATCTTCTATATATATTTTTTAAGGATATATTGCCAACTGCAAAGAACGTAAGAGGAAGCTAGGAGGTAGTATAAAAATGAAAGGAGTGTGCCCATCAAGAATCGAAGCTAGAATTCTGATTAATGGTGAATATTGGAAACTACAGAATCCAATTGCAACTGTTCAATCATTTTCTCTTTATAGGCCAAGTTTCAACTGATTTCATAGAAACCCATGTAGGACATGAGGATGAGCTTCGGAGTAAGGGATTGAATAAAGCTATAATGAAAAGACATTTTTCAAGACAAGCTTTTATAATAACAACATCCGCCATTTTGAAGCCGCCATATTGAATTCCTCAATTTTGAAAAATCGTAGTTTCCGACCCAGAAAACCCTCAGATACCAATTTTGAATAGAATGGGATCATAATCACAAAACTCGTCCGCCATATTGTAGCCGCCATCTTGAATTTTCTAATTTTGACAGAAGAATCATCATTGTCGAACCCATAAACCCCCAGATACTAATTTTGAATGGAATCGGATCATAATTACAAAACTCATCCGCCATTTTGGAACCACCATTTTGTTTTTTTTTTCTATAACAAATATTTCATGATGCATTGTCACCAGAATTATGTACACCTGCCTAATTTCAAATCAATCGGACCATAAGAAGTGTGTCATATTCAACTTGTACGATTTGATTACAGACAGACAGACAGACACCGGGACAGGTGAAAGTAAATAAAAGCTTTTAAAAAAAGAAGAGGAATATCAGATTGTGGAGAAGTTGAAAGAAGGTGTTCCCAACAACAGAATTCTCCAAGATGCAAGAGAAATTACAGATGGAAATCTAACAAGAATTAATGTATTGACACCACAGGACTTAATAAACATCAAGTTAAGACATAATATAGATAATCGAAGGCATAAAGATGACATGGTAGCAACTTCAATGAAAATTCAAGAGTGAAATCAACAAGGTCGAAATCAGGCATTTTTATTCAAAAATATTGGTGAGAGTTCTTATTTTATGTCGTACTGTAGTGTAGATCTTAAGAATTGGGATTCCACAGTTAAGATAGCTCTGGTATTGTGTAGAGATGGGTCAACTCGAGTTTGTTATTCCTCACATGAAGTATCAATCAATCAAATTTGAATCGTTAGTTTTGACATAGATGCATAGAATACCTGGTGTATCGACTCCTTACTAAAAATCGTGACCAAAATTTGTAGATCAAAACTAGAGTCTAGACTGTAGATCGGGTCCTACTTCCGGAATAATCCGCAGTATTTATCGGTCGTGGCGCTACTGCGGCAACGAAATGAAAAGCAGGACAAATTTTCAGATTTTCGACCGACAGAAAGTCTTAAACAAAATCTAATCAGTGCCAATAACAGGTATTCTATGCATCTATGTTTTGACTAAAAACTTTTTAGTCCAAGTTGTAAAAGAACTAGTGAGCCAAGCAAAGTGCTGGGGTAGGTACATATATGTCCATCCAAGAATGATTGACATCTCGGGGGGCTTTGGAAAATCGAAATTATGTTGGTAATGCCAATTCAGTAATATTTTGAGTTGCAGAATTCAGGTTGGTGTTTGAAATAACACTGACATTTTGTTCTGTCATTAATGTTTCGAACAAATTTGGCAAAAAATTGAGCAAGTGAAATAAATATCTTTGAAATGAGGCTATTGAAGAGTGAACAGCTGAAGAATGGAAAGCCTGCACAGTGCACGTTGTAACGATCAAGTAGCCACCTGGGTGTTCTTCAAACACCCATCTAACGATACGCCACTGACTTCGATTCCGGGCATGTCAATGTGGATCGATTGAGTTCGGATCTTCGTATTCAACGACTTTTTCCGATCCCATCGAGGTCTTTGATTCATATTTGATCTGGGGATTATTACCGATTTGCGATTGTTAGCTGTCACTTTAGATTTTCGATTTCGATAGAGATTAACAGGTGGAAGGTGAAAGTGAGTTTTCTGGTTGCTCTTTTGGATAAGTATATCATTCGATCATACTTTATCAAATATTAATTACCTCTGAAATTTCAATCTTTTATTTTCTCTATTATTATATTGAGATATTCATTTTTTCTTTTAGTTTCTTATCTATACTGGCAATCTGTCAGTGTGTTCGAAAGTTTTTTTTGAGCTACCAGGAAGCAATTTTTCTTCTTTCATACTGATTTGTAAAATCATTCCTTATTTTTTCTAAATTTCTAAATCACTCAATTCTTACATTCATCATTTCTTTCGGATATACTTTTTCTAAATTGTATTTATATTATTCAATCCTTGTTTGTTACTTTCCGGAAAGCACTTTCATATATTTTGGTTTTACTCAAATTCGATTTAACTACAATTAATCTCACTTTTATTATTTTGGAATTTATCAGAACATATTTAACATCTTATTTTGTACTAAACTAATATCTGATATTCTCTCTGCGCATGCTCGAGTCACCATTACTATCTGAGGAACTTCTAGAACCTCGAAGAGGATTTCATCTGGGCTACGAGAATCTGCATTTTGGACGCAGTTCGAAAATTATCCGAATCAGAGTTTGGCAATTTCCACCCAAGAGCACATCTGTCGATTCTAAGAGAACCACGTGAGATAGCGACAATTTTCCAAATTCCATCTGGCATTGAACATCGAAATTGCTAATTACTAGAGCATCCACAAAATTTCAAAATTGGACCATACCACGTGAGATCAAAATTTCCTCTTCAATACTGGATATAGTTTTTCCAAATTCTGTCTGGAGCCCGCAAAATCTGAATTTGAATATCAGAGACTATCAGATTTAACATTTGTAAATGTTCTGAACAAGTTGTATCATTTTTCTAAATTCACTACCTAATTATTTCATTCAAAATTCCTTATAGCCTTCAGCTAAACCTTAATTTGTACACAATTTTAATAAATGTTTAAAATTCATTTTTTTTCTTGAATTCCAACCGCAGGCAAGATTCTTTTTCTTTTCTTATTTTTTTTATTTTTGGTTTAATTTCTGTTAAACCTGGCGCCCAACATAGTCAAGTTCTAAACATCCAACATAAGCTTGTAGTCGATCCACACCCTCGCCGTATCAGCTGAGCAGCCGACAGGCATACGTGTAGTAGCTTACAACGTAGAAGAAGAAATGAGAGAAGATTAGTCAAATATAAGGAATGTTATATTGCTGACAAAACCTTTCATTATGAACATGACGAGTTCTGCCCAGATGAGGAAAACATAACATGTTGTGGTTGTTGAAACAAAATAATAGGAATATTTACATTTTTATATTTCATATTTTACACCTTCATTGTCCACAAATATTGAAAGTTACAATGTCATGACAAAATTCTTCATAATTAAATAGATCCATTGGTTAAGTTTTGTTTCTGTCTTGATATATATTACAAATTTCCCAATCCATTCACAATGCAGTAACACGCTTCAAATTATCAACTAGATTTTTTCGGTTTAGCGAATATTCATATTGAATATTGAAAAGGACCGTGCTATTTAATCACCCACGATATTTTCCGTTATCAAACCAGAATTTCCAGGCTGTATGCTCCTACAATTGATCGTAAGATCGAAAACGTATCAATACAAGATGAAAATAGTATACTGCTGGTAATCGTATGTGAAAATTGGGAACATTTTTATGTTCAAAGTTCCTTACTTTGAAAAAATATCGTTAAATTTTTAGGTTATGTCTATATCTTAGATGAAAGCACAGAAAATTTTTAGTAACTTTTTTGTAACTAGAAATAAATCTGCGACTAGACTTTCAAGGCCTGCTTTGATGTCAATCATTCTTGAATGGACTATACACAATTCAGTTGTCAAGTTGTGTGAATTTTCTCTCTATCAACTACACTTGGGATATTACCGAGTAGATCCATCACTGGTAGTGGGTGCATGTTAGTCAGGATGAAGTAGTGCCTATTCTATTCCAGGGGATAGTTACCCTGGTTTGTTTGATGAAGATTTCGCTGTTGGCTTTATGAATGCTGTGATGGAAAAGAAATTGAGAGAACATGGAAACATAATATGTGTAGATGGCACACATGGCACCAATCAGAGAAATTGGGAACTAACAATTATATTGGTGAAGGGTGAAAGTAACAACGGATTTCCTGTAGCATTCTTCCTTAGTAACAGAAAGGATCAAATTATTCAGAAAATTTTTTTCACAGCCTTCAAATCGAAATTAGGTAGATCCATAGAGGCAGATTTTCTAATGAGCGATGATGATCCCAAATACTTTAATGCTTGGATCAAAGTGATGCAACCCCAAAAGCCACTGAGAAGACTTCTATGCAGTTGGCATATAGTCAAGAATTGGAACATCCAAGGCCGCAGAAAGCTTCAGGACCCCACAATGAGGAAGCAAATGAAGCAGGAATTGAGGAAAATCCATCAGGAATCGGACGAAACGAAATTTGAAAGTTTGGTGACCAATTATTTGAGACTCTTGGAAGAGAACCATGAAAATGATTTTTTGAATTATTTGAAAACGTGAGTGTAATGCTCTTTCTATTCAAATTCTAAATATGATCCTATGACAAAAAACTTTCAGAACCTCTAAAAGGAATTCAATTCAAATTCTATAAGCTTTTGCTGGTTCGATTATTCACTTAATGAAGAGATCTTGTCTTTCAAGGATAAGATCAAGTTGAATAACAGTTGGAATTGCTTGTATCCTGTTCTCACTGCCCACACAGCACATGTACTTACAATGGACGAACAATGGATGTTTATTATGGATGTTCGAGAAATCCATTGGATGTCCAGAATTGGTACATACTACATCCAATGGACGTTCATGGGACGTCCAGGACACCACTTTGGACGTACAATTCAAGCCCAGATAACGTCCAATGGATGTACATTGTGCCTATCTTGGACATCCATTGTACGTATATTGGATGCACATGTACGTACATTGGATGAAAAATGGACGTTTATTATGGATGTTCGAGACATCCATTGGATGTCCAGAATTGGTACATAGTACATCCAATGGACGTTCATGGGACGTCCTGGACACCACTTTGGACGTACAATTCAAGTCCAGATAACGTCCAATGGATGTTTATTGTGCGTAACCTGCAAATATTCACTTCACTTTCAAAAACTGTTAATTATCCACCACAAGATAAGAAATTCATTATTAATAATGTTATAAACAAATATTCAACGTAATCTAAATCCAGGTATATTATTTAGTTACACTGAAATTAATCAGATTCGGCGTTACTAGATATAGCTAGCTATAGCAACATCATCACACGCCATGGGATGATCTGACTCGATCTTGTCAGCTCCCCACACATCATCCAGGAACCTCTAGCGAAGGTTCCAACCACATCAACTCAAGATCGTGTATGAATCTCTGCTCTGCAGTAAATCATTTAATTGAAGCGGAACGAAGGTCCTCTTAAAACAAAACGGAAGATCGTTCTGGGGAAAGACTACCACATGGCGACATCTAGTTAAGAATTAGACAAACAATTCGCTCTCGAAGTTACGCGGACGAAGATAGATGGCATATCTCTCATTTTCTCCTATATGGTAATATAAATATAGTCACTGTATTTCTCCTCAGCAAGCAAGAATGTGAGTTTTCACATATGAAACATGAAAGCCGGGAGCGTGAGAATCGTTCATAGTTATCGGCATGTCCGAAAATAATAATTATCCAACGACAGTTTATTCTAGAAGGAACTATTCCAAAAGGAAATTAATCAGTTGTTGATATTTATATCAATGCACGCGGTATCTGATTTATCTCAGTTTTACTGATTTTTTTTTTAATAATTTCTTCTGGAATTAACTTTCGTTTCGGTCTGAAACATGGCCGATATGGCGCTCATCTGCGAATGGTCTATAATGTATCTGAATTGGACGTACAATGAATGTTCACTTTTGGATGTACAATGGACGTCCAGAAATGTTCATTACCTGAACCAACAAAATGCACCAGTAATAACGTATCTCAATTGGACGTCCAATGAATGGTCACTGTTGGATGTACAATGGACGTCCAGAAATGTACATTAAATGGACCAACAGAATATGCACCATTAATAATGTATCTCAATTGGACGTACAATGAATGTTCACTGTTGGATGTACAATGGACGTCCAGAAATGTACATTAACTGGACGAACAAAATGCACCATTCATCAAATTTTATTTGAAGATTGTGTTTAGAAATACTATTGATTTTCATTTGGAACAGAGAAAATAGATGAGATTCAAACAGAAAATTCATATATATTTTTGGACATTATATGTATGTACAATGGACGTACGTTCGTAACAACCAATGGACGTCAACAATTGTAAGTACAATGGACATCCATTCAACGTCCATGGACGTTTGGACTTGATATGGTCGTAAAATGGACGTCCAATGGATGTCGTGTGCTGTATGGGTGATTGTGGTTTTCAGCTATTATTTTCAGAATAAGGATAGAATCATGATGTGGGCCTATTGCTACAGAAAAGGAGCTGGAATAAACACCAATATGGCTATAGAAAGTCTGAACAAATATTTAAAATATAATAAAATGGAGGGAAAAAAGAATATAAGGTATATATTGCGATCTAGTTATTAAAAAGCCCATTAAATGTTACTTAATTTAGGGTGGAAAAGCTATTGGATTTATTTGACCAAATAGTAGATGAGAAAATGTGTAAACAAATTCTTCACAAGGAAAGACCTAACGCGAACAACTACTACCATAAGGTTACTGTGGAAGCACATTCAAAGTCCCTCATGATGAAAGAAAATGTGGAGAATGTTGGTAAGGATTGTTTCAGAGTTAAATCCCAATACGAAGAGAAGTACTATAACGTTACTATAGTAACATCTTGTGATGAGGATTGCCGAATGGGATACTGTGCAGAATGCAAAATATGCTTACACCAATATAAATGTGACTGTTTGTTCTAGTAACAGTATTAAAACTATATTGTGTAAGCATATTCATGCTGCATTCATGTTTGGGCGCAGAAGCGATTTTGTTGCAGATGAAGACTCCGATGAAGATACAAGATTATATCAGAATGAACCCTCAACCAGTCGACTGGCATATCAAGATGATGTAAAATTTTTCATAGAAGAAGCAGCATCAAAGCCAGAAAGCTCAACATCATTAAATTGTTATGATGAAAATGTAATGTAGTTAATGCTATGTTTTGATTTTTGTCTTGAACATTTTGATGGTATTTTATAGCCTTCTGATGAGGAATTGATAAGAAAAATCAAATTGTTAAACCAGGATAAAAGGAAGGAATTAAACAGATGGCTGAATGCTTGTACAGAAAGCCAAGGACAAATTTGCAAGAAAAGGAAAATAGAAAAGCAAACCTATTATCCGAGGAAACAGTAGATTCAATTTTGAAGTGATCTATAGCAACATTTCTTCAACTGAAGTGGTAGATTATTTTAAACGTTTTTTTGAGCATATTATTTTGAATCTTCTTCTAGGAAACTCATTAATCCAGCATGTTGCAGAGATGATTATTCTGCAAGAGACCCACAACGGAGTAAAATCTTCGTGAAAGAAGAACTTTTTAAAAGATGAGTACTAATTTGATTTTATTCTTGGCCAAATTCACTGTCTACTATTATTTTAATTAATATTTTGAATGGGTGGTCAATTTCAATTCCATTGAATTTACTGTTCATTTTTCTGCTCTTTCATTTCTCTTTTCAGATTAAAATTACTGGAACCCTGAAGGAGACGGTTCCCCTTTTGACGAAAGCAGCTGTACTTTTTGGAGACACTTACACGGAGGCAGGGTTTTTTCTGCTGAGGTTTTTCCTTGAACTCTTGTATCATACACAGAATTGTATGGTACCCCATTGCACCAACCTCAGCTAACACTCAGCTATCATATTATTTTATTATTGCTCTCAATCAAGAGTGAAAAATATATGTTAGTGAAAATTGTTGTTTTCTTTCATTTTGATTCTACAATGTCTCCAAACTTCAACCCAAATCTAGGGCTAAAAATGGAACAGAATCATATTGATTTCATCAATTGCAAAAGAAATAAAAAATATGATTGGGCAGCCAATACACCTTACTTACTATTCAGATGAAAATCTAAGTTTATGCAATTACGAAACAGTAATAGTAATATTTATTCATCGTTCATCATCATCATTCAACAATTAATAAATGAACATAGAAAATAAGGCAATTTGATCACAATTCATTTATATAAAATTCTATTGTCTGATTTGAAAGGAGCAAAAACAATGCTTGGAGGTATACCATTGTAGAATGCCTGCTGAGAAATGATTTTAGTTATCGGTTTTCACATTCAGAAATAATGCTCACGATTTATAACGTGACTCTCTTAATTAATTTCTTCCAAGACCTCAGTGATCAATGAACGGATTGATTCATTTCTGGTGATATTTCAGAGTTCAGAAATATTTATAATCCTTAGGGGAAGTACGTACAAAATGACAAGGGTTTTATTTCAGAGGCATAACTCGTTAGTAGTGAATCACAGTAATGTCATATTTTACACCTATGGTCTTTGGTCCTTTATTCACAAAATCTAATCAACCTTTATGAAATAGAAGTATCAAAAAATAAAATATTCTCAGATAAATTGGGATAAACGAAATTCATTTTGTCCGAATACTATGGACAAAATGACATACCGGCAATAGGCAACTGTATTTTTCTACTCATAGTCACAAAACTACTGACACAGTTCACCAATGAAACGCTTAGTCTTCTAGGAACATCAGATGCGTGAGCCCAATGCAACCACTGCATGCATCGTAACCAGTCTTCTCCAGGGCTTATCCTGGTCTTTTAGCTATCTGAATCGGGAAAAAAGGGAATAAAAATAGACAGTTGGACAATTGTCTTCATCATCTCGAAAGTTTCTAGGAACATTTTCTTCTTCATTGTCTTCTTCAAAAAGTGCCCAAGGGACGTGTCTCTTTTTCTTTGGAAGAGGTATGGGCTCATTTTTTGATTTGATTGGAATCATATTAGGTGTAGAAGTTGAAACTAAGTATAAGTTTATCGTGTCTTCGGCTCACGTTTGCCTTGTCCACTTATGAATAGTCCTTTACGGATTAGAGGAACCTCCTCAAAGATCATCAAGAGTAGGTTAAGATGCATTGCCTTTATTAGCAGCAGATGAATATTTTGTTATGAATATGTTAAGACAAGTCCTGGCTCTTTGTTTGGTGATGGAGTCTGGGATGAATGGTCTCGGTGTTGTCCGGTAGATACGGTAAATTCAGCTGAAATACCTATGTCATTTTGTCCGTTCACTGTGTATGTCATTTTGTCCATCACGCCTTATAAAACTAAAAATATATCGAATGGATACAAAAAGTAAATTTAACATAAAAAAATCTTCGTGAATACAATGACAAATAAGTAAAGTTCGAAATGAATGCAATATAAATGAAAAAAAATGGTGAAACTGGTCATTTTTTCTAAAAATTTGGCGCAATAAAAAAACCTCGTGACCTATTATTTTCTGTTATCACTCATAACGACCGAATGAACTAGAGTAGCGCTTGCGAGTTTTCAGAGGTAAATTGAACCCACTCGGGTCGTGTGATTTGGTAGGCAGTTCAGCATTTGATGCCTCCAAACACAAATTATGATGCCTATGTCATTTTGTCCACATATGTCGTTTTGTACGTATTTCCCCTACTTTCATACTTTCGTTTCCGACCGACGAAAGATAAACAAAGCGGTCGAAGTGTCAATGTCAATGTGAAAATCAGATGTTGGCGATGCGATGAGAAACCCGCCAGCGCGCAGGTCAAGTTTGGCCTTACATTGGCATTCTGTAACTCTTGTGCTTATTTGGCTTTTAATGTATCCTAAATTGTAGACGTCAACATTACATGTTTATCATTGCTTTGGTAACGGAGATTTATCGGATTAGAATAAATCCAATTCATACTCGTAGAGAGTTCGATTCCTACCAATGTTCTTCGAACAAAAATTTTCTTGTTTATGAATTCATATTTTTATCCGGAACATTCTGGCAGCCCATCAGCACAATTTTGGTCTTCGTATGGCCTCTAGTTATTCAAATAAAAATTATGGAAAAACTCCGAGCGTAATCTTTGGAAGGCTACAAAAAAAAACCAATTGTATTTTTTAATCTGTTCTCACCTTAGTATTCAGAATAAAAGGTAGTTCAATCATGAAAAATTCAAAAGATTTTGGGCGAAATTTTGCTTTCACCGAAGACATTTGAAAAAAAGTTGAGTTCGAATTTTGGAAAATTTTTTTCACGGAAAATCTAAGAAAATTGAGTACGTTGAAATAATGCTTTCCGAATGGGCAACCGAGAAAAAAAACTTAACAGGTTTTCCGCCATTCTGAATTTTTTTCTTGAAATTCTACACCACTGTCGGAGAAACAAACTAACATTTCAAAAATACGCGTTATTTCATCTGGTATCAGGAATCTAGTTCGTTATACCCCCCTGTTATATTACTTTTATTCTTGTTTTGATTTATTCAATTTATGAGACTGTTCTAGATGTTTTTGGATTATACTTTATTTATCAACGTACAAACACCATCTTACAATACAATCTTCTATTACCTAACCTCTCTTACTTGGTACTGATCATAGAGCACTATATTCGTTTTCTTTGCAAGAAAGACTAATATTTTCATGCCTACACGCTTTCATTTTTTTTACATATATGTCTATACCTAATCAACTTACTTAATATTAAACTACATAGTCTCTCAAGTACAGTGGACGTTTTATAATTCTCTTTCTTGGGTATGCAACCAATTACCCACTTGATTGTTTAAATAAAACACTGGTACTTGAACTTTCTCTACTTTAATTTTGTGGATGAAATACTCCATTAGTGCGCTTAGTATATCAAATGAAAAGGAAAATAAGGAAAGACACACTATTATTTTTATTTATATTCTTTGACTATCGATTTCGGCCTCTAGGCCATCATCAGGTCAGCTGAAATGAAGAGAAATAGACAATGAAATCAGCACGTGCAAACTACATACACAAAAAATCTCTTTACAGAACTTTTTTCTCTAAAAAAGTGTCAAAAATGAACAAGCTGGACAAATTATTGTGTCAGGTACTCACCGTCGAGAAAGAAATATGTATCTATCGTATAGATTTTCATCAAATCAATTTCTTTTTAGCGAAGTCGGAAAACGGGTATATCGTGTATTAAATTTTATTTTAGGTTAAATATAGTCTATGGTCAAATAGATGGGATGTGTTCTATCTTTGACAGTTCTCGTCTAAGTCATCTGTCGAGTTAATTGTCTGTGGTGGTCGCAATCAGAGATATCGAAGGTGAATACAGAGGCTGGCGGAAAATTAAACTTATATAGTGGGAGTAGGGATCAGTTTGAACAGATTGGGTGTGGGGAATTCTTTAATTTCATTGAGGAGATGTTCATTGTTCTGGTTTTTTAAAATTTCAAGTTGTTCCAAAAGTTTAAGTCTATAAAAATCTGTATGTTGGTGAAGTAGAGACAGGTTATCTAGTGTGGAAGAGTGTTCATTCTCAATTAAATGGGTTCTCATGGCGGAGGTGGGTCTATTTTTGATATGTTCTCTAAATCTGACTTTAGCTGCCCTTGTAGTCATACCGATATAGAAGGCGGGGCAGTCATTGCAGGTAATTTTGTATATTCCGCTCTTTTGTTCAATGTCTTTCTTGGGCTTGTTATTGATGAGTGTTATCTCTGGCGTTCCCTGTGAACTATTGACTAGGTTCAATTCAAAGTTTTTTAATAGGGATTGTATTTTGTTGTTGAGGCCGGATATGTAAGGGATGGCTATATAGGTCTTCTTGACTGTGGTGTGTGGGTAGATTCTCTTTAAAAGTTTTTTGTTTTTTATAGAGGTTAATATGTCGTCTACATATTGTCTAGACTCTAGACTCTAGAGTAATCATTATTTAGTGCTATTTTATAGATGTTGTCAAGTTCTTTGAGATAGTTGACCTCAGATAGTGGGACATTGGTTAAACGGTTGAGAAGAAAATGAAATGCCGTCTTCTTAATCTGAGGAGAGTGATAAGAATATTTATGAATAATTACATCGGTTTGAGTGGGTTTCCTGAATATGTCGTATTCTAGTGAATTGTCAGGCTTCAGTGTGATATTTAGATCTAAGAAATTGATGTTATTTTCGTTTGAAATCTCTAGAGTGAATTCAATTTTGGAGAGCGAGTTGATATAAGACAAGAAGGAGTTGAGTTCTTGTGTGGTTCCACACCATATACAAAACACGTCATCGACATATCGTCGCCAAAGAGTTATCTTTTTGGAAAAGGAATGTTTACTGATAAGAGATTCTAAATGGTCTATAAAGATGTTCGCCAGAAGACCACTCAGAGGGGAACCCATAGGCAATCCATCTGTCATAGTGTAGACATTTTCATTGAATGAGAAAAAATTTTGTTTTGTTATAAGTTCTATTATATTCATAAGTGAGTGTACGTCTTCAGGATCTGTGTTGAAATCATCAACCATACTACAGTTGTTTAGAAACTCTCTGAGGAGACTCAGGGATTTTTCAATCGGAATATTTGTGTAAAGGTTGACGATATCGAATGACACTAAAATATATTTCTGGCTCGAATTTAGATTGATGGAATTGATAATTTTAATTAAATCGGTTGAGTTTTTAATCGACATGGGAGACTTATAACCGATATGTCTTGTTAAGATTTGATTGATGATCTTCGACGTCTTGTGAGCAGGTGAATTGAACGCTGATGTTATGGGTCTGATGCCTTTGTCCGGCTTATGTAGTTTAATCAGACTGTAAAGGTTAGCATTTAGACATTCCGTACTCACGTACGGCACCAAGCGCGAGTGGCGCTATGCCATTGGCCTGACGAACTCGAACTGAGAAACCATTCACACTTCGAATGCGAAACAGCGTATAATACCAATAGGTATACTCCATTCACTTTTATTTAATCACATAGGAGGTCATGGTTTCGTTTTCAGGAGTTGGTGCACCTGATGAAAATTCTGTGCGCGTACATAAAATATTGTTAATGTCAAAACGACGATGCCAGTTTTTCTGTTTACATAAAAGTAAAAGTATCAAAGATTTTCCACATTTTGTTAGTTCGAATCGATCGGCGATTTTGGGGCGAAATATCGATAGGAAATCGCCTATTTTTCCGTTCTTCGTCGTCCAGAAGAAGTTTCGTGCAAGTGTCATTTCATTCAGGTGCACCAACTCCTGAAAACGAAACCATGACCTCCTATGTGATTAAATAAAAGTGAATGGAGTATACCTATTGGTATTATACGCTGTTTCGCATTCGAAGTAGTCCTATATAATAAAAATTTAAGAGGCATAGAATTTAAGAGATTTTTTTGTCGAAAGGCGAGCGCCGAAGGCGCGAGGGCCGTCGCGTGCGACGGCCTACGGGCGAGGGGAGGAGGGCGTCGGAAAGTTGAAGAACGGGAGCACGCGTGGGTGTTTTCGGATTTTTTCTAGGACCCCGGGAAGTATTTTAAAAAAATTCGCGAAAAACGGTAAAATTCGCCCTTAAATAGCGAATTTCATGCAAATAAGGCTTTTTTCCGGAGGCACCTGGACGTTCGGAGATTTTTTTAAACAAAGACCCATATCCCCGTTACCACAGGTACGCAAAGGGTTTTTCGACACGTTCTTCCGGGTCTCCGAAATAAATTCGAAAAGTTTCGTCTTTTCGCGAAAATGATGAACATTTTCGACCACCGGCTCGAGAACATCGACCTAGCCAGAGAATTTGGATCTATCGGTTGACGTTTCATATTTCCGAGGTCAGACGTTATTTTTTTAAATGCAGATTTTTGCTATTTAATCGCCGTTTGAGGGTAAGTATTTGGTCGATTGTCGATTATTAACGTTTGTTTTTCCTTTTCAGCTAAAATTCCGAGTCCATAAAGCGTTTTTTGAAGCGATAAAGAATGTTTACATTTCAGTATATACCGTTGAAGCGAGAAATGAATAAAAAACCTGAAAATGGGGCCTTATCGACTTGGATCGTTTAAATGGAGTCTCATGAGTTGGATTACTACGATATTTTCCGGATTCCAAAAGGACTTCGGTGATTTTGGGCAAGTTTCGAACTTTGACGTTAGTGAGAATGGGGTGAAACGTGGACTGATTTCGGTTATTTGGGGGCCTTTTTTTAAGTGGGAAGGACAGAAAACGCATTTTACAGATCGTCTTCAACAAAACGAGACCTGGATACAAGCCCCACCATGAGTTTTAAGGAAGTTACGAACAATTTCCATCAGGTCTATTTTGACATGTCGTTTGCCGTAGGAAATTGAAAATCGAGTTTTTGGGATAAATTAAAGCAGCTGGGGGCCCGAATCGTTTCGGACCTCATGTTTTAAGGCGTTTTTCGAAGGTTTGTACTGGAATTTCCCGATTTTCCCAATTTCGTGTGATATTTTGAACCGATTTTCATTTTTGACTTTCAGGTCCTTTTTTTCGAGAAGATCGTTTAAAAATGAAAAAAATTTGGACGAAGAGATCGCTATTCGACCGTTTCCCATATATTTTATGGTGCATTTTCGTAGAATTGCAGAAATAATGAGAATTTGTAAAAGTGAATGGGTCCGAGGCTCGGCCGAATATGAGAGCGGTCTGGAAGCACGAGAATTCAGGCCAATTGCAGAGGTGGAAATTACGAGTTTTTCGAATAAATCTTGGGTTTTAAGGAGCATTGTGTATTTGTTATTGGCGATTGACTTACTTTTCCTCATTGCAGCAAAAATTTCGAACCAATTTGGCAGTTTTTGAAAGAATTTGGCCAACAATTTCAAGGTGACATTGAAAGTGAAAGAACTGAGATACAACTGTTTTGAAACGATGAAGAATTTCACATTGTTTCAATTATTTTTCGGACAGCTCCCGAAGGGAGCTGCTTTTTGTGGCCGAAGGTCACATGTTTTTAGCATTCTTTGATCAGCCTTAACAGTTGTTACGGTTTTCCCCCCGTCCCTCCCAAAGTAATTCCGTGAACAGTGCAGTCCAAGAAGGAGAGACGAAGAGGAACACCTGGTTGATTTTTACAGTGTGAAGGATACAGGGAATACGACACCTATCTCATATCATTCTGAGTGTGTATATAAAATTTTCTTTTGAAATTTTCAGTGAGAGTTAGGCAATCTACCATCGTCCCTCCAATGGGTATTCACGTAACCAGCTCAATAAAATGGTGATCTCTCACAGTTGGACAGAGAAACTCATCGAATTGGGATAATTTAATGTTTTCTAAAGTTATGTTGCTTATGTTTTGTGAATCTTTCTCATTGTATAAATTTGTATATATTCCAGACAATAAATTACTAAAAAAAATCAGTATTTTTGTGAAGTAAATACCTGAATTTCAAGTCTTCAATATAATTTGAACTTGGAAAAAGGACAGTTTTGAAAAAATTCTTGAATTTATCGACAAATTTAATTGATATTCCATTGAGTGAAAGAGGTAATCATAATTATTCTCTCTCTGCATTCAGTGCATTCCAATATACATAACATTGTAGTTCGAATTGCTACTTCTTGGTCACTTGAAAAGAAGAATTGTTTTGAAATATCAAGTTGACCAAGGTACAGATTATTCTGACGTGACTTCACGTCACGTATTGTGTGGTTATTCTATATATTCCATATATTTCAACCGAAAAATATTTCCAATACATTTCATTGATACATTATATTTCTGGATATTGAAATCTTGACACGAAATTTTTCCAAGTCCATAAAATTAGAGAGAGACACAAGTGTCAGAGTGAGATAGAACGAGATGGACATTTCTATGCACAAACATCAATGACAGATGAGTCCATATCTATGTTTACCCCATAGCCGTCAAACATAAAACCACTGAACTGTAGTATTGGCGATTCAAAGGGGCGTTCGAGTTGACGGTCGAAATGCTCCGAGCGCACTCCACGTCTACTTTAAAGTTTTATTTCTCAAAAATGAATTCGAACAGTCTCATTTCATTATTTTCCCAAGTACAAAAGTTGTTAGGTTAGGGTTCTTGACAACAGCAGTCAAAGTTTGACGCGAGGCACAGATGACCGTTTGGAGGTTGGATTTTTTCGACATTTCGAGACGTCAAGGGTAAAGTTACATATAGGTTAGGGTTCTTGACAACGGCAGTCAAAGTTTGATGCTAAGCACAGATGACAGTTTGGAGGTTGGATTTTTTCGACATTTCGAGACGTCACGGGTGAAGTTACATATAGGTTAGGGTTTTTGACAACGGCAGTCAAAGTTTGACGCGACGGACAGATGACCGTTTGGAGGTTGGATTTCTTCGACATTTCGAGACGTCAAGGGTGAAGTTACATATAGGTTAGAGTTCTTGACAACGGCAGTCAAAGTTTAACGCGAAGCATAGACGATCGTTTGGAGGTTGAATTTTTTCGACATTTCGAGACGTCACGGCTGACGTAAAAATAAAGGTTAGGGTTCTTGACAACCGCAGTCAAATTTTGACGCGACGCACAGATGACCGTTCGGAGATTGCGTTTTTTTTTATATTTCGAAATGCGAATCTATCTTCAAAGGGAGATCTACCAACAAGGCGAATCTACTTAAAAGGTAGATCGCCGGGCCCAAACTAGTATAATAATAATACCTTAACGTAATTCAATTGAAGTTCGGTATTTATTTATCATTTTATTCATCTGATTGAAAGTGAAATTATTCCAAGTGATGAATGAATCTTTACTGGTAATATAGGTAATTTATATTCTGCAGCATCCAAATAGAATACTTTTGAGATGAAGAGTTATAAAGGAAGAACTTTTCAATTTTGAAGCAATGAAATGGAAACATCTGATTTGAATGGAGTACAATCATTTCGTAATTTTCTAAACATGAAAATTCGATGAATTCAATCACTTTCCGACTTTCCATAAAAATCCGAGATACAATCATTGAGTTCAAATATATTTAAACTCAATGGTAGTAGATATAGTGGGTTGGGTTACAGTTCAGACTAAAAACATTTCTACCTACCTAATTGAAAAATTAAATGGAGATGAGAATAGGTTATCAAAATATGTAAAGTAATTGAAAATTTAATCAACTGATATATCACGCGCGAGCGGAGCGAGGGCATTAATACCTACCTATAGTTCGATTTATTTTTATTCTTTTTTCATTGAACCTCTATATTATATGTGTAGGAAATTGTTGATACCGAAAGAAGTTATAAGCGATTTGTCTAGGGCTTGTTGAAAGAAACACAACATAGCGCTATTCGCGTTTGGTGCCGTACGTGAGTACGGAATGTCTAAATGCGCCCTGGAGATGTCAATAATTACAGGCCGATCACGCCTTCATGTATTGTTGGAAAAATAATTGAGAAATGTGTGTACAATAGGATGATGAAATTCATTTCAAAATATAATTTAATAACTCCTCATCAGTTCGGTTTCCTGCCTGAGCGATCCACTGAATTGGCGACTGTCAATTTTTTGTCTTATATATATGGGGCTTTGGATAAAGGCAAATATGTAGGTGCACTATTTTTTGATCAGTACCTTGCTTTTGATGTAGTGGGCATAGATCGGGCACTGGATAAGCTGTGGGCCTTCGGATTTAGAGGGTGTTTTCATGAATGGCTCGCTTCCTTTCTTAAGGGGAGAACAATGATCGTCGAATATGATAATACTAAATCTGATCGGTATAAAGTTGACTATGGAGTTCCGCAAGGGTCAATCCTTGGACCTCTAATTTTTATTTTGTTTATAAATGACGTGGCTGCCCATATTGTTGACTCGGAGTGCATGGTCTTGTATGCGGATGACTCGTCGATTGCTGTTAGTGCGGAAACTCAGGAGGAGCTTGAACATAAATTGAACAAAATTGCAAACAGTTTCGTGTCATGGTGTAAAAGTAATTCGTTGATAGAAAACGTCAATAAGACCATTTTAATGCAATTTCATACTAGGAATAAATCTCTTAAGGCAGTGCACCTGGTCGTGGATGGAAGTTTTGTCAATGTGAGTCAAGAAACCAGGTTTCTGGGCGTTTATATAAGCGGTAATATGAGTTGGGAAAGCAATATTGAACATATCTGTGCAAAGCTTAATAAGAGTTTTTTTGCAGTCATGCAGTTGAAACAGGTATTGGACACTAAACAGCTGCTTTCGGTGTATTATGCTCTGTTTTACTCCCATTTATCTTATAATGTTGTTTTGTGGGGTGATTCCACATTTGCATCGAGAGTCTTTATAGCTCAAAAACGTGTAATGCGTCTCATTTTCGATGTGAGATCGCGCGATTCATGCAGGCCGTATTTTAGGAAGTTCAGAGTTCTGACGCTTCCCTGTATTTATATCTATAGGTGTATAATTCACTTTAAAAAAAATGCAGTTAACGTGCCTAAGGTGGCTTAGAACCCCTAAACACAATACTGCACTCTACGAAAGTTGTCCCTTGTTTGCTGGGATTAGACTCTTCAACTCTCTGTCTGAGTATATAAAGGGCGACTGTAGTTTTAGTGGCTTCAAAAATAAATTGAGAAATTTCCTATGTGAGGGGACTTACTATACAGTTGAGGAATTGTTAGCTGGCTAATTATGTTGCTGGTATGACTGTTGGTTTAATGTAGAAATATTCGTGTGATGGTTTTTTTTGTTTGACTTGTCTTATATCATGTAAATGATCGACTGGACTAATAAAGATTATTATTATTATTATATATTATTATTCCCATTACTTTTCAACACCTATAGAGGAAATACAACATGGCGAAGACGGTAGTTGCAGCGAAAGAATCATTTTCAAGAAGAGACGAACTGAAACCGAAGAACAAATGGAGTCGAGAGCGTTGCCGCCATCGCGACTGGATGGTAACGAACTGCAGTAATTATTACCAAATATGGTCGCATCTCGTTCATACATCCATCTGATTCAACGATTCGATAATTATGTGATTACCATGGAACTGAATAAAAAAAGTGATGTAATCCAATGTGCTATGTTCAAGCACCTTATTGGCGACGATTATTATGATATAATATGTCGGTAAATTCATCGAAAATCTGTCACAAAAAACAGAAAGTCTTAGGCAGTGTGAAGATCCCTTATTTAGGGGGAGTACTTCAAGGGCGCAGTCACCTTTACAGACAATAAATGCTCGAGCGCCAGCCACAATAGGTTTAACAAGGTTGTGGCGCCTTGAACTTTCCACTTCTACCAAGGTAGCTTTCGTAAAGTGGAGAAGGGTTCGGTTTAATCTAGGAAGTTAGCGATTAAAAGTTGTTTCTATCGTTAATTTTGCCAACAATAAAGGTTCACTTAAAAACACCAAAATGGATTTTACAAAGTTTACTGATCTCAAACTGTAATAACAATGAGGAGAAATCTATTAATACTAAGAGTGAAAAATTAAAACTGATCATTTAAAAGTAAGCATGAAATTAAAAGAAAAGACTTAAATATCGGTAAGTATTTCACGGTGATTAATAAATTCAAGAATAAACGTTGATCGGGTGAGCGAGAAGGTCGAGCGAGGTGAGCGAATGCGAGAATTGGACGGTGAACAGGTGTAGAATCAGGGAACTGATCCTACGGTAATTTGTATGGGGATGGAGGGATGTTCGTATTGTTTGGAAAGATTGGTGGAGATTTCACTGTCAACCGTTTATTGAACTAGCTAACTGCAGAAACTCTCGCGTAATCTCAACGAGCTGAAGTTTAAATATTGAAAATAATAAACAATTGTCATAAGCGTACCGATTCACCGTACCGACCTTGCTTACGTACGCATTCTTCTCTCGTTTATTTGGTGCAAGCCAAGACGGTGTTACAATGAAAAAACTATTGAATTAAACTTAACCTACTAACATTGGAATATTTTCCTAAATTAATTGAGATTTTTTGTTAAGTCCATTTTGTGACTTAAAAACAGGGAAGTATGGTAGTAACAAAGCAAAACTTCAAAATTCGGCAGACCACGGAAAATATCATATAATCTAAATACTTGCAATATTCTCAAATATTGAGGAAAAATTATCGGCTAATACTTAGACTGTGACGGATATAACAGGGGAAACAAGGGCAGCTGTAGCAGCAACAATGTCCGGACAAGGGACTCCAGAGAATGGAACCTCTCGACCCGACGAAGCGATTCTAGTAAATCCGCAAACGTCTAGAGGGTTGACAAAGGGTGAAGTGCGGCCGTGACCCCGTTGTGATCTCGCCGATGTCGACTCACAAGGACGTCGCTGTGAAATATGAATCTTCGAGCACCGCTAAGTGGAGCAGGAATCGGGTACGGTGGAGAACCAACCACGCCCAGACAAGTAGTCCCAGGAAAATTGAACTCCTTGGCCTGACGAAGTATCTAGTATTTTCGTCAACCTTGAGCGAATTGAGAAAAGGTGAAGCGCGGCTGTAACCCCGTTGTGATCTCGCCGATCTCAATTCTCAAAAGGTCGCACACAAAAAACACTGTTAGTAGAAACAATGGCATAACCATTGAATCAATGATATACTGTATTCCCTATTCCTGAATGATTACTATATTTAATTCAATGCTTATCTTGTTCTTCCTATGCCAATGCTGCCTATTTTTGATTCAATTATAGGTCTCATTGATTTTATCCAAGCAGTGAAAGTATTCAATGAAATGCTATAATTGAGACAAGAAAAGCGTTAGTTAGTTTCAATGAAAGAATACAATTAAAACAAACCCAACTTTTTTTCTATCAATTAAGTATAATATTTCAGGAAAATAAATATATTATTGAATAAGTATACATTTGGATTGTTTTAAATGTAGGATATATTTAAACTGAAACAAGATGTAATTTCTTGAAAGGTAGTTTACTATAAAAAGAATGAATGCTTGATTTCGATTTAAATAAACTTCATATTGGAAAAAGAAACTACATCAATTGAATCAATATGATGCAGTCGTTAGAAATATTTTACTATATTTGAATTGAAAGTTTATTATTGTTAATTTAACTCTTTTATTTATTGATTGAATGATAAGATGTATCAAATAAAACTATTTTGAATGTTTCACATTTGTTTATTATTTTATCAACAAAATCATAAATGTTATCTCAAGAACACAATAACAATAAGTAAACAGTAACATATTCATAACAAAACAATAACTTATTTCCTCTAATTTGAACATAGTTATGGTACTGTGATAATAAGCGACAATATTAAATAGGGATCTTAAGGGATATTTTTCTTTTCGATTTTCTAAACCTCAAAAAACTACATAAGCAAAACCTTGTTTGAAAATAGAATGAATGTTAGAGACTTGATGAAATTTTTACTAACATCAAACTCTGTAAGAAGTGGATAACTGTGGGACATGAACTAATTATGATCAATACCCAGTAAAAATAACAAGTTACAATTTTGCAAGTAAAGGTACTTGTAATGCACATTGAAAACAAGTGAATTTCACCAAATACCTACTGCTCCCACTTTTAGTTGGATTACAATTTTACGAATTAATTTAATCGGTATTGTCACCTTAGTTCATAGTTAGTTATTTTTATGGAGCGGATATTGGACAAAAAACTTACAACTCGTAGAATATTTGCCTGTTAACCTATAACTTGTTTTATGAAACAGGCCCAGGTATATCAAAAGCAACCACTAAGATTTGGTTCAATTTAATCTTGAAATTGGATGTCCCTCCTTCGAAAGCGATGGTGCACCAAATGTGAACTTAAGGGGTTGAAATAGCTAACATCCTAACAACTATCGGTAAAATAAGTACCATTATTAGATTGTCTTTCGTTTATGGCACACATTCACAATAAAACGGAAGGCTTTGAGACATTTTTATATGAATATGAAGTTACTTACCCTGAAAATGTGGAACTAGAGATTCCATTCCCCACTTATTCAATAGCTACTCCTCCATTTTCAAACTCTTTCTTCGCAGTAACACACACACGCAACACGCAACTAAATACTAAATCAAAATCCTGTCGCGTCTTGTCTTGATGCAGTCGTCTTCGTAGCTTTATTTACTATTTTTGAATGAATCATAGGCTTCATTGGAATAAATCTAGTTATTGTTCCGTTACTATTTTTAGCTATTGAATTAAATTAATCAATTCATTCAAATATAGGTTGTATTCAAAGCAAATATAGTTCTTTTTTATTTCAATATTATTCTGATCGATTCATTCAAATAGAAGTCTTATTTAACGAATATGCAGTTCTTCCTTATTTCAATATTATTCTGACTATAATTGAATGGCAGCCGTATTATTCAATGAATTATCTGAATTTAATTACTCCAAAAATAATTTATTGATATAAGAAGAAGTTTTATTGGGCCAACTGAAACGATGTTAATAAAATATCTACTATTGCTATTAGCACAGTCTTTTTTGTGTGCGCTTACAAATACAGAGATTAAGGCCCCACAAGGGAATCAAAATGCAAGATGTAATGTTGAAAGTAAATTGGAGTCAAAAATAAGTCGGGTACTGTAGTGAACTAACAGCGCTGATGCGGATTTTCTTTCGGTCGTTCGGAGGGCGATACTGCAGTAGTCTTATCCGGAAGCTGGGCGTCCCAAGTAGAACCGACCTGTTTTGAAAATATTCCCAGCTTCCTGGGAAGTTCGCTGGTTCGGGGCGTTGGTTCAACGCCTTGGCTGTGACGGGAATCATTTTTACAAAATATGGTTTTGCGTTCCTCTACGGTCGCCCAGTCCTTCCGTGCCACTTGAAGCAGCCGACCGATTCCTTTCGTCAGGCTAGGTGGTACGGCCTCTAACTCAAGACCCTCAAATCGCCCTTCCAACGCCAGAATCTTCCACACCGCGGACTCGTCGGACCGAAATGGGGACAATCCGGTCGAAACGAATATCGCGACCATACCCATCGCCCACAGGTCCACTGGGAGGCCATATAGTTCACCCAGTAGTATTTCGGGAGCCATATACAACTGGGGCGTAGGTAACTCTACGGTGAGGCCAAAATCTGTCAAACACACCCTCTCCCCCTTTATCAACATGTTGTCCGGCTTGACATCACGGTGCAGTATTCCAAGATAGTGGCAGGCTGCGAGCACCGCTAGGACTTGTCCCATAACATGGCGGACCCTTTCTTTCGGTAATATGGCCGGACGTTTTTCCTTAGGGACGATCAGCTTCCAAGAACTCCCCCCCATTTCCGATTCGGTCAAATCACCGGGATCCCAGAAATGACGATATAATTCGACCTCTTGAATTTGGTAATCGGGATGTCCGGTCGGATCCTTGTCAACTTCCTGACATTTCCTCTCGGTACTTTACCTCAAAATCGAATTGTTGCAGGAAAACACTCCAACGGCCGATCCTGCCGGCTGGTGACCTGATGGATTGTAGCCAATGGAGGCTCATGTGGTCGGTAATCACAGTAAAATGAGAGGTTCACTATAACAGATCTCTTTTGAAAATCTCGAAAAGTATTCAAACTAGTTGAATTAAAAATCGAAAATTACTTGAAAACTATTAGGTTTAGGTATAGGGAAACCCAATGAAGATAGTTTCGATATTAATTTTTACGTTCAACAAGGTACAGAAATACTGGGTGTGCCATTTGAAATAAGAAAGTATTTTACTATTATTTGTAGTTAATGTTTGAACATTAATTATGATCACTCAGTATTATTCCAGAGTAAATTTTTTTCTTTTTCATAAGGGTAGCCAATATGTCTACACGAAAAAACATTGTCTGTCTCGTTGGCTTGAAGGGTTTATTCATTAATTGCAAATTAAAAATACTCCTTTTTTCAATTTTTCGCCATTTTCGCTACAATGGTTTTTCTAAGGCATAAAATGGCCATTATTTGACTATTTGAGCTTGCCATTCAATTTTTGAATTCATATTTAGGGTATTCTATTCAAAAATAATAATAATAATAATAATAATAATAATAATATATTTAATTCAAAAAGTTATTGATAACACAATAAGGTTGAATTCGTCAAAAAAAAAATAACAATTCATTTAACACCATTACAAAAATCAATGAATTCTTCAATTGAATAAGGTTCACATTTAATGATTAATTCATATAGGCTATTCTTAAAAATATCGAGTCTCATAACAGATTTGAAGCGCTTAGGAAGAGCATTGAATAATTTTAAGCCCATATAGAGGGGTGATCTTTCTGTTAAACTTAAAGTGTGACATGGATAAAGAAAAGGTTCAGTACGCCTAGTGCTATTACAATTTTTGAATTTCTCAAAGTAAATTGGATGAAGGTACATGAATATCAACACTCTGTATATATAAAGGCCGTACAAGGTAGGAATCCTATTTTTCCTGAAATTCCCTCTACATGACTCTCTATAGCCTAAGCACAGTATTGTGTACAGTGTAACTATGGTCTATATCTTTGTTATCGAACACCCTGTATATGTAAAAACAATTTTAAATTGTGCATCTGATTGTCCTTTACATTTCACGAAAAAAAAATTTTCAAAATGTCTTCATTTACTGCCTCAAAATGAGAACCGCGTCTGGGGTGGGTCACCCTGTATATTTCAACTCTGCCGAATAATCATTAATATTATACAATGGTTCAATTCCACTTATTAAATTAGATGGAAATGTACTGCTTTTCCCGAAAACTAGGTAATTCGAATGGAGTAAGTAGGTATATTTTGTTTCGGTTTGAATTGTGTTATCATATGCTGAACTCCAAAATGGTACCCAAGAGCTATCTTTGGATGCATATATTCTCGAGTAAGCTCCCAGATTTTTATGGGAATTCTCAAGTGCTTCTAGAGTTTTGTGATGATATGCTGTCGAATTCAAATGGTTAATCTTTAACAGTTTACAGGTATTTTTGAAAACTGAAGACATGAACTCAGTTCCTTGATCACTATCTACTTCCTTTGGGGTTCCAAAACGTAATATAAATTTTCTGTTAAAGCTTTTGCCACTGTTTCGGCTGCCTTATTAATAAGTGGATAACATTTTACAAATTTTGAAATTTCACACTGAATTGTCTGTATGTACTGTTGTGGTTCAATATACCTTTTCAAAATTCAAAGTTAATTTCGATTTATTGAGGCCAAATAAAAAATGAAAGATTGAGAGAAATTATTCGAAGTTTGTACATAGAAAATAGATTTTGTGAATAGACCAGTCCAACAAAACAGCTGATCACCGTTTTAAGATGGCTGCTGGGAGCATTGACATATGTCATTTCTTTATAGCAAAATATCGTAATATATCGCTTGGATGAAAATATCGTCCGCGGTGATTGATTCATTTTCATCAGGAGCGATATTGGTGTAATATATGAGATATAATATATCTCTACCTGCGATGAAATGTTTGGAACATACAGCAGCATTTTCAATTTTATTTTCGGTTAGATCAGATCTTTTAATTGCTGCTATAACCATTTTCCTCTCCTCAACTTGGAGAGCTCATTCAGTCGTTTTTCATGGGCTAAATTCAGCACAGCTGGAATTGTATATAATTTTACATTGTCGCGAATTCCTCTATTTCCACAATTTATCACAATGCAAGATGATGGGATGGTTGAAATTGAAAATTCCGAAAGCAAAAGAATCTACCCTGAAACACGTAACTGACGTAACCTCAGTTTGTTCCCAGCAGCCATTAAAACAGCTGATCGTGACAGATCGTTGGACTGGTCTATAGTTAGGATTAGATTAAGAAAATCAAGGATGTAGAAGAGTTTTTGGGGGATGGAAACCAAGGAGAGGAAATGAATTGAAAATCAGAGAAGAGTCGAAAAGATATTAGGGAAAAATAAAGAGAATATAATGAAGTTATCTCAAGAAATCGATAAACAAAGGAAAATTCAAGTAGATTCATTCAGAAGTGATTGTCGTGACCTGGTTATTTATAGACGTCCATCTATTAAGGCGGACTCCCACCACTCGTATATTTGGCAAGTACGCAATTATTTGCGTACTTGGCAAGTAGATGAAGTTTCGAATTTGAATGACAAGATTGACAAGTATTGGCCGAGTGAACCACTCCCACTTCATGCCAAATATAGGCAAGTGGCAAATATTTGCCAAATACACGAGTAGTGGGAGCCGGCTTCAGATATAAACGAGGTTTTTTCAAAGTGCAACAGTGACACTGAAGTCTAGATATTTCCTATACAACTGTATGATTTATATGAACAATTACTACCACATACAAATATACGGAAGACACAGCAAGAAAAACCAACTAGAGAGATTCAAATAATATGGATATAAGTGAGTGTAATTTTTATTATAGAGATAGATTAAGTTGTTTTGAATAAAGGTATTTCAGAAGTTGAAATAGATATTGAATGTTAATTTATATCAAAATCTATCAATTTTGATTTGGCCCCTCAATTGAGAGAGAGTATACCTACCGGGTATACAGAATTTAAAATTTCTCATCAATTCGTTGGATTTCAAATTTATTTCTATTCGTTATTTATATAACGAATGCCTTTATAGGCACATAAAAGAAATCATAACAATTTGGCATCCAACGTGGGGCACAAAATTTTTTGGTTATCTGAAATTTAATAGTATAAAAGAGTTTAAACAAGTTTCTTGATTCTACGCATGTATAGAAAATATTATATTATATATTCCGTAAAAAAAACAATGACCAACCATAAACCGGAATCAAGAAAAGAAGAAACAGTAACTGATGATGAAGGGAAAACCAGAGAGCAGGTACGGGAAAGCCAAATGGAAAAACTTATAAAATTATCAAAGAAAATGAATACAATTATGATAATATGGTAGCAGATTTAAAGGACGCACTAAAAAATGAGATGAGAGAAAATCTAATAAAAATAGAAGATAATGAAGAAAAAAAACTCTTGGGGGAGCCTGACCTCTAGAGAGCGCGTCCCCAGGTGGCGAATCGGGGAATGCCTCCCAGATATGGGTGGTAGGAGGAAAATCAAATACCTCCCGCGGACCAACAGGTGAGATGGATAGGATTCCGAAGCTGCAGGAGAAAGCAACCTATCTAGAGGAAGAAAACCTTAAATAAACCACCAGGTCCTCCATGTTCGGGGGTTGAAGCAATGGGTCTGCTGCCCATTCTTCACAAAAAATTACCTTGCATAAAATCCTAGAAACAATAATTTATCGGACGGAATAAACGGCAAACGACTATGGCGAAAAAGGACTATGAATTTTGGAACCTGGAACGTGCAGGGAATGGCAAATAAAATCAAGGATATAACAGGGGGTCTCGAAAGGCTGAACATTGATATATATATATATAGAAGAATAATCAGAATCGTAGTACAATTAACTGATGAAGCAATAAACTGATTGCGAAAGCTTGGCTGGGAAAAAAGAGTAACACGAGTTTGCTTAATTGAATCGATAATACCCTTATCCCATATAGTTATATATATATATATATATATATATATATATATATATATATGTGAACTGTTCCCTTTGGCGCCACCACCGTATAAATTTATATAACTTTAGACGTATAAATTTATATGAAATCTTATATATATCGGTTATTTTGGCGTCGTCCGAATGAGTGTATGAATTTATACGCCGAAGATGCTTCGATTACTTTGGCGCCTTTCGAATGTGTTTAAATTTATACGCTGGAAATGCTTTGATTTCTTTGGCGCCTTCCGAAACTGTTTAAATTTAAATGCTGAAAATTCGTTTCTCCACTTTGGCATTATTATTATTATTATTTGAACACGAGGTCGTTACGTCTCTTTGAACCTTCCACGAATTGGGTCCATATGGATCTTTTGTTCTTCAACCCCACTTCTTCATACAAGATTAGGAGGCTGTCAATGATATTGACAAAACCGACGACCTCCACAGGAGCCTTGGCCGTTACTTCGTGAGTATCCAGTTTTGGGATTCTGTATCGTCAAAGCGATCGATCACGTAACGAAAGGAAGCTATAACTATAAATTATTCTTTCATTTTATAAAAAGACACGGGATGGCCCCAGCTTCGCCCGTGCAGAAATTTGTTTCACGCGGCGGTTTCATCTTCAACACTTCAACCTGCCATATCTTTTGATGTACCTACTCGTTGTAATTGTATGATGTGAAGGGCAATTTCGTTCTTAATTAAATACTGGGGATAAATAACGTATTAGGTTGGATGAGGATCAATACCCAATTCATAAAAACGCACTCCCAAATAGCGCATAATTTTGGAAAACATCATCTGATTACCATAAACAGGTAATAGCAAGTCAATCTAGATTGCTATCGCGGACTTTTTTGTAGAACTATTCAAGAGGTACATTTCTGTCAGACATTGTATCCACGTAAGTCTTAGGGTTTCTGCAGCGCACCTGGAAATAGCTGATTATTGCTGATTTTGTTACTTTTTTTGTAACTATTGAAGTTATAGTAGGTATCCTAAATTTTTCGAGTGAAAAGTATAGCCTATGTCACTCAGGGATAATGCAGGTTTCTAAGGGTGAAAGAATTTCTGAAATCGGTTCAGTAGTTTTTGAGTCAAGTCATGTCAAACACACAAAAATACAAATCTTTCCTCTTTATAATATTAGTATAGATGCTAGGAGCATAGTCTAAATTTATATGAAATCTTATATACAGGGTGTCCCAGAAGTACCGCACTTCCTTCAGGGGATCGAAAGTGAAAAATATTCTAAGCCCAAATATCCATGTTTAAAATTTTTTGATAACGTTGTTAATTAGTTATTAATTAATGAAAGTGACCAATGAGGAGCGCCCAACAGAAGAATAAGTAGGCAGAGGGGACGCGAGAGAGAGAGACGCTAGATCTGCGGCCGGCTTTTCACGCAGTAAACAGAGACTAGTGTCTCGCTCTCGCGTCCCCACTGCCTACTTATTCTTCTGTCGGGCGCTCCTGATTGGTCACTTTCATTAATTAATAACTACTTAACTACGTTATCAAAAAATTTCAAACATGGATATTTAGGCTTAGAATATTTTTCACTTTCGATCCCCTGAAGGAAGTGCGGTACTTCTGAGACACCCTGTATATATATCGGTTATTTTGGCGCCTTTCGAATGTGTCTAAATTTATACGCCGAATATGCTTTAATTACTTTGGCGCCTTTCGAATGTGTCTAAATTTATACGCTGAAAATGCTTTGATTTCTTTGGCGCCTTCCGAAACTGTTTAAATTTAAATGCTGAAAATTCGTTTCTCCACTTTGGCATTATTATTATTATTTGAACACGAGGTCGTTACGTCTCTTTGAACCTTCCACGAATTTGGTCCATATGGATCTTTTGTTCTTCAACCCTACTTCTTCATACAAGATTAGGAGGCTGTCAATGATATCGACGAAACCGACGACCTCCACAGGAGCCTTGGCCAGGGGCGGATCCAGATTTTTTTGTCAGGGGGGTGGGAGGGGTCACAAGGGGCGGATGGGCAAAAAGTCAAGAATAACAAGTATGTATATATGGAATCTATAAAGTAAAATATAGAGTATACTTCCGTCTGGGGGGGGGCACATAAAAACACACTCCCAAATAGTGCATAATTTTGGAAAACATCTGATTACCATGAACAGGTAATTAGCAAGTCAATCTTGAGAGATAGATATATGCCATCGCGAACTTTTTTGTAGAACTATTCAAGATGTACATTTCTGTCAGACATTGTATCCACGTAAGTCTTACGGTTTCTGCAGCGTACGTGAAAATAGCTGATTATGGCTGATTTTGTTACCTTTTTTTGTAGCTATTGAAGTTATAGTAGGTATCCTTAATTTTTTCGGGTGGAAAGTATAGCCTATGTCACTCAGGGATAATGCAGCTTTCTAAGAGTGAAAATTTCTGAAATCGGTTCAGTAGTTTTTGAGTCAAGTCATATCAAACACACAAAAATACAAATCTTTCCTCTTTATAATATTAGTATAGATGCTAGGAGCATAGAATAACTGGAGGGAAGGCTTCATACGCTCGAAAGATCATTTTAAACTTCCAATGACGGCGGAGGTTAGAGTTTCGTGTGACGCCCGATAGATGAGCGCTGTGATCGTTTATAGGGCTACATGTTCGATGACTGAACTGAACACATGGTGTTTGCACTGATTAGATTTTGTTTCGACCAAATTGAGAATATCGGCAATATTTCGTTTTTTCCACTTCAGGTGGCGCTATTCACAATTTATGACAGATTGTTATTAGATATTTCAAATATTTGAATTTATTCTGGTGAACGTGCTGTGTCAATAGCTGATAATTTTGTCGAGCAATAATTTAGGAATATATTCTTGACATTATAATTCATATTAGTATGGAGGAAAAGTATAAGACTTTCACAATATAAAAATGTCATTCTGTGGTCATGTCATAATTGACTTCGGCAGATCAGCTGTTGATTAATCAATCAAATCGATCAAGGGAAAAAAGACCTTATTGACGTTGTATGACATTGCGGCGCCTCCACGAAACATTGCCGATATTCTCGATTTGGTCGAACGTCATTCCATTCAAAATTCGACGAGTGCTTACACCACTAGGCATCTTAGCTACATGTCACATATCTTGTTCTGTGGCGCTACAGTTGCAAAGATTGACAATGTTGACATATCACCGCATTCTAATCAACTATTTATGATTCATGCGCAATTATATGGGAAGTCTATGATCGGAAATAAATTTGTCAAAACAATATCCTTATCGAAAAAAGCGAACATTCAGGTAAGTATTATTTTTATTATTATACGGGAGGACTGAGGTTTTATCTGTTCTCATGTATCAATGTATCATACGCAGAATTGTATGGTACCCCGTTTACATTCCTTCTGCTAACACTTAGATTCGGAGCGGGAAACAGATTTTTTCTTCCTATATTCAATCTGTTCCTTGTAGCCATTTCTTCACACGTGCTATATGCATTATATTGTCGGAAAGTATATAGTGCTCTCTTTCAAAAGAATATATATTATGATATAGTAACAAATCGTACCTAATAAGTAATGACAACTAAAAATCATTAAAGATAATTTTATAGGATAGCCATGCTGGAGCTACGAACGACTTTGGCGCCATCTCGTGACCTTGCGGCGAACTGACAAGTTCGGACGTTTTTGGCAGTTCATTTTTGTAGCGGAGCCTTCTCTCCACTTATTCTATGCTCCTAGATAGATGGGTCGTGTATTCGAACTTATTCATCACTTTTCCTCGTGTTCCAGTTCTTATGGGAATATGGGATGTTCATAATCTTCAATTCTATACATTTCGGTAATCCTGTTGTTTCATCAAGTGAGGTCTCGGCCACGGTGAGCGGTCCGGCCAAATTTGCCGCAACGTTGCGAGATTGGGCAATTATTCCGGTATTTGAAGTTTGAAGAATAGATCAGTTCTTTTCTTCAATTAAGGGGGGATTTACAGGGGGAGGGGGTACTGTGGGTAACTACCCCACCCACGAGTAGCGAAGACCTGAGGAAAAGTTACGCAACACTAAATATTTCATACATTCTGTACCTGATTTAATGGTTTTCAATCGTTATTACCACCCCATGATCGTTATTACTCCCTCCATGAAAAAGAGCTATATCCGCCCTTGCTTTCCTTCATAAGCACTTCGAACTAAGCAACTCTGAATAAATCATAAGAAATCATCAACTTCTCCAAAACAATTCTAACCTCCAATTTCAAAAATCAGACTCAAATAGTTCAATTTGCACAAAAGAAAAGCTAACATGTGTCGACAACTAGGCTAATGTTTTTTATCACTCATAATTTATTTTCAAATAGAGTTCGTTAATTTCATCAAAAAGATAGTTCCAGGTGGGCCTACATTCCAATAAATCGCCAATAAAAATAACTCTCCCTGAACGAAGTATAAGATAATTCTTATTCCTATTCTACAACATTACAAAACACTAAAGAAACGGATTTCTACAATCTGGCAACAAAATCCGCTTATGACACTGTTCGCGCACGCGCAAATCGGCCTCCAAATCTCACTCGATTAAACCTCTTTGATTAAACAATTAAAACCAGGATTCAGGATTACCATCCAAAGATATTAGAATATATCTTTGTCACCATCAGATCAATTGGATTAGCCGTCTTTGCACTCTTTGCCTTTTAGTATCGACAACATAGCCTCTCAAGATAATATTTTTCGAAGTAATTGACACTACCAAAACGTCGGTTATAAACTTATAAAGGCACTTATGTATTACAAATCAATTTTCTCATAGGAAAGTAGAATTATTAGAATTTCTCGAGAAATTTTCAAAATGTCAAACAAAATTCGTGATAAATGTCAATCAGAAATGTCATAATATCAATCTTCTGAATTTTGGGTTTCCTCCGATAATACCCCCGTGAAATTTATGTTTACAAAGCTCAGCTTAATATTTGACCCTAGTTGGGAATCATTATTATTTTTTGAATTCAAATTAGGTATGCATTAGCTATGCATAAAAACATGGCTTGGCTTCGGAATAACATTAAACACGTATGCAGTACGTTACACGTAAAGACATAACAACGGAACATGGCCGAGATCGAACTGCTGATCGTACTCGTCACAATATTCTGTGATCGAATGTTTCTTTACAAAATATCGAATTTTCTATCTAATTTTCCAAGAAAACTGCCTGACGCCAGAAATCGGAAAGCCAAACGGGGCAGACCGATTCTTCCTCTTTCGTTTCGTCGCAGTATAAGCAAAGAGTATCTACTCTTGTTGATTCTAGTATCTGGTATGATTTCTCTGCTAAATTGAAAAACAAGCTAGGTATAATGAAAAAAACCTCAATTTTGTTTAATATTAATAATTGACATCGAACTCGATCTATTGAATTGGTTGGAATACATGCATGACCTTTTTAAATGGAAGAAGACATTAGAAACTTCACGAATCACGACTGCTATTTGATGAGAAAGAATTATTCTAGATAACACCAAAGAATCAGATAATTACATTTGCATACTTTCTAAAATCGATGCCACATTTCGAAATTCTCGACAATGAGAAAGAAAATACATTTGAAAGATTTCCATAAATGTTCAATGTTGCCTTACAGATTTTTCAAATATTAAAATCTACTACCAATAATGAAAGTATGCAAAATCAGAAATCGATTTAAATTCTCTGAGAATTGGATCCAGAATTTGGTGAGAAGTTTTTAAGTAATTCAAGCACATTAATGAATATTTGAACTGTATATAAAATTGTAACGTTAACTGTTAACACTGTTTGTTCAATTAAACATGACTGAAAGTACTGCATATTATTGAAAAATATAACAAATTGCTTGTGTTTAATCTTTATCTACTTTCTATTAGAGCCTCCGATTTCATTCATTGGATTGTCATTATATTCTACATATTGACATAACAAATATAATTATATCTTAATCTGAATAATAACAAAGGAGCGGTGGTAAATATTTATTCAATCAATTCAGCACATTATCTCATACATATCACTTCTATTGCTACATTATTCTTCCTGAAGCTATAAAATTATTGTAGGGTGACAAAATTCAATCATTCACTACACCGAAATCTTTAAAGGAGGTTAGTTTCAATATTTAACTGAATATATCTAGAGGGTTTGTTACAGCTGACACCATCTCCCTTCCTTCAACCAGACTCTCCAACCTCTTTGGTCCTCCCATTATTTGAATGTCAATCCTAAAATTGGAGTAAATTTTCTTATAAAACATATTCCATATATTTTTATACTATGTTAGTCGATCTTTCATGCTACGTTGATTACATTGACTCATAGATACAATATGTTCAAGTAAAATCAGCTGACATAACTCATAACATTAATAAACCAACCTGTAGTATTACTTCTATTCCATTTATAATAAATATCCTTCTCATTAGAAGCATTTGTCGCAGTTCTTTGTTGGACATAGTCAATACTCCTATTGTCGTCAGCTCACCAAGACTCAAATTCTTCTTTGTTCCTTGAAAAAATCATGAGTGCATTTTTCACAAATGGTTGAATAATTCTTCATGAGAGCCAAAAGATATTTAGTCCTGTACAGGGCAAAGTGGGCACTTCAAATGAATAGAATGTCTTTTTAATCAAATGGTACAGGTTCTTCATGATGATCTTGAAAAATGCTTTTGGCACACGAGATACAGCAAACTTTCACTGAAAATTAATAAACCAAATGGGTAACCAAGTATATATTTATACTGATTAATGATATACTCACTTAACTTCGTCCATGCCTATTGCTTATTATAAAACAGAACTCCTTGTCAATATGATGCAGCAATTAAAATTGCTATTTGTAATAAAATTGAATTGAAGTTCTGATTTCGGATGAGCAGAAAACAATGAGAATTTCTCAAACCGCAAACGTCAAAACAAAAACAAATCATGGAAATAGAAAGAAGTACATTTGACATTAGACAAGGAAAGAGAACGGAGAACCGTGAAATAACATGTCAGGTGCAGATATTTCGTAACTGTGATTGGTCAGAAATTCGGCACCGTTGGTTTCTTTTAATGTATCTTTAGTCTAATTTTTGCGTGTTACCGTGTTACAATCGGTTACGAGTTTCTGATATTTTTTGTATTTTTTCGTGAACGGTAATAAAGGGAAAGGTATTTTGACGTAGCCTTATTACGTTATAACCAGTGTTGCCAGAAGCGTCAACTGAAATGTCCCAGTACCTCAACCAAAAATTCCCGGTTTTTCCCGATCACTGTCTATGACCATGACTGATGTAGACAATTTGACCATAGAATGCAATTTCTCTACTTTAATAGGCGCGTTCGGTATATACATATCCGTCAGCTCTTTTCTATTCGCTTGCTCCGTTGGCGTTCGATAATTCAGTTTGTTGACACTTTCCTCTCTGTTCTGCGCTCCGAAGTCAGGTGATTTGTATCCGTATTCTCTCGCTCCACTCCGGGAACGAAATAACGAACCCAGTACATGTCGTATTAGTAGTGTTGCCATGCCATGCCAACCCAAAGGACAAAAATTAAAAACAGAAAAGTAACCTGAACCAGACGCTTGAAGTGCAGAATCAAACGAAGAATTCAAATATGTATGAATATACAGGGTGTTGCATTTGCAATAACGAAGTTCACATTTGTTTCCGGTAGAACCGGAAGTAGATTCCGCTTGAAAATATTTCACAATTCAAGTTCATGCACTCTAAAACAAAAATACAGAATCTCGAATTCGTATCAAAATTTCTTCCTCGACTATTTCTAATGAAACACTTAAAGAAATCGCCCTGTATACAAGGGCGTAGCCAGGGGGGGTTTTGGGGGTTAACCCCCCCCCCCCCCCCAAATTTTTTCAGTGTTCAATACTTGCTACAGAAAGCGACCCTCCCAATAGACCTTTCCAGAATTACCTGTGCAGGTGAAAGTTGCGCGCGTCACTTGTGGGTGAACAATGAATATTATTGGTCGTCAAAATTTCCCTCCTTAAATCGTTGACATTTGACAATTGATATTATTGATGTTATTTGTTTGATTCTTTTTCGAAAATCAAAATCTTAGTATGCCCCAACAATGTTGTGTTACTAAGTGAAGGTCACGGTACGATAAAACCAGTAGGATCTCATTTCATTGCTTCCATCTCTCTCTTTCTTTTCTTTCTCGCACTAAGGTTTGCGTATCTTTTAAAGCTGCCCACAAGTTGCGCATGAAATATACCTGTTTCTCTCTCATTCTGGTTTAGTTCACATCTGTCATCTTTGTTCTACGGATTCTGGAAAGGTCTATTCCCGGCACTTACAAAGTCAATTGACAAAATTTCAAAACCCCCCTCGAAATTAATTCCTGGCTACGCCTTTGCCTGTATATATTCATATAAGAATGTCAAGAAAAAATATATTTTTTTTGTCTTTGGGGCGGCACATAAGGATTCTGCACGCGGGCGGCCAACACCCTATAGGATCGGCCCTGCTCCTAACTGAATCTTCTAATGGGCATTCGATTATTTCAGTGATTTTCTTCACGCCAGAAATACTTTTAGAATTGTTCTTATGTTTAATAGACATCCCATGTTTCTTGATATCATTTTTATGGCAATTAATATCACAGTCACATACTCTGCAGTGAGCCATTTCATTCCCATTTTTATTATTCTTGGATTTAACCAACCATTCAGAAAATTCAGATAATTCTAACTAACCCGTACAAAACTTTTGAGGAACATGCCTCTTTGCCGAAATTCTGGGCTTTTTTGAAGGAGGGTGACCTTCGTCTTCTCGATTTTCTAAATTTTCATCTACCGCATTACCAGGGACATCTTCCAAGCCGATGATTCCTCATGGTTTTCATTAGTGCCATTAGTGGAACATGATATGCCTTGAATAAAATTCATTAAATATATTTATCAAAAAATAACTACTCACTTTTGGCTCATTCGTTAGGGAGTTTGATTTTATTAACCACTTATCCATGTTTAGGTGAAAATATTCAAAAATTTCAAATATTCAGGAACAAGAGTAACGGTCATGCGTTAAAGCCATAGAACTTATATTACATGGAATGCTATTACCAGATCAAAAAGTGGGTAAACATCTCAAGTTGGAGGAATCTCTAAATTTCCATGTTTCCATGGATACGACCTGTCACACCGATCAGAAACACAGAAATGTTTGCCGAAATGCCAAGTGAATCGGATCTTGACGATTAAATTCATAGTATTTCTGTGTTTCTATTTTGTATGACAAGTCGTATCCATGGGAACATGTAAATTTCGGTATTCCTCCAACTTGAGATGTTTATCCACTTTTTTAAGCTGAGCAGCAAGGCTAATGGCATTCCATCTACTATAAGTTCTATGGTTAAAGCTTTCAACCGATTTCGCATACAGCAAAAGCGCATACGCAGAAAATGGAACCACAGAACTTTGGAAGATGAACAAAAAATGCTAAGCATATACTCTATGTTCTAAGATAAAATTATGTTCTAAAATCATTCGTTCAATAATGTCATAATATTTAGAGATTCGCCAAACCCGAATAATTAGTTTAATGATGTATAGTACATCCAAAATGAAATTTCCCGGTTAAATTCCCGAGAAGCGTAAAATTTCCCAAAATTCGGGAAAAATCCCGGTAATTGGCAACAACGGTTATAACACCTTCCCCTCTATTACCGCTCATGAAAAAATACAAAAAAGATAAAAATCTCGTAACCGTTTATAACCGTTTGTATCACGGTAACACGCAAAAATTAGACTTTTGTTTACAACACAA